>VDFB02358134.1:179711589-179742303 GCA_007258455.2 Sequoia sempervirens | reverse complement strand
CTCCATGTTTTCTTAACTGCTCACGGAACTCATCAGTCAACTTCTGAGGGAACTTCTTAGGCTGATTTGAAGAATGCTTCTTATCCTTTTTGTGACTAAAGGATTTGGACTGAAATTTTGGCCTTGGGGCAGCCAACTCCATGCTTCTTGATTTCTTGATTGCTTCATCAAGAGTTGGTGGATCAAAGGCTTTGACCCAACCCTTCAATGGTTCCATCAATCTTTCAGTCAACAACACAACAAGCCTCCTTTCAGTGATGTTGGGCACCATCACTAACAACCTTTGAAAATCAGCAACATATTAGTCAAGTGAACCATGTTTCTTCAGTTGTGCCAACTCATGGAATCTCACTTCAAGATCCTTGGTATCAAACCTTTCTATCAACTTGTTTGTGGATTCTTCATAGGTATGAATGAGGTTACGGCCAAGAGTGACCGAACCATGATACCACCATTCGTGAGTAGCTCCATCCAAGTGTAAAGTGGTGAATTTGATGGCATCTTCTTCAGGCATCGGTCTCAATGAAAGGTAGTTATCAAGCTTTTGCACCCACGACCTTGCTGAACACTTATCACTCCCATCAAAATGAGCCAAGGTAACTTTGCCAAGGGCTTGATGATAGTCCGTTCTAGGAGCCATAGGAGCATGATAATCATTCCTTCCGCCCCCTCTTCTCTTCTTTTGATTCATATATTGATCTAGTGATATAGCATTACGAATCTCTGCTTGAAGCGAGGCATACTCCATGTAGCTATTTCTCACTTCATCCGCCAAAGACATCTTAGCTTCAGTTGGTGGTTCTTCCGTTGGAATGAAATTCAGAATGAGAGGTCTAGAGGCTGATCCTCTAGTGGTTGCAACATGCTGGCCAATAGTTCTATCTCTTCCATTTGTCTCTGAAGCACTGTTCTCACTAACATGATTCTATTGAGGTTGGGACTGATTTTGAGTTACATGCTGATCCATTTTAGCCAGTAAGTGTGACATCATGTCCAACATGGTGTCAAACTTCTTTTCAGCTCTTGCTTCTCTTTCTTCCATTGACAGTCTACCTCCTTTTGACATGGTCTCAATTACTTTACCACTTTCTCTCAAAGCCTCTGAAAAAAGTCTGTGCATCTGGAACTGGTGGATTCTGATACTGAACTCTTTCCTGACCTCTGGTGTAGTTTCTGACTTCTCTGTCACTCATTTGACAACTGAACTCTGTTTTTCATGGGATGGCAGGAACTTGGGCTCTGATATCATTGAAATAATGCCCTTAGTTTTTTTTGAATTTTTTCCAAATAGCAATGCACCCATTAAGGTGAGCCCAATAATCAAAACTAGCTGAATGGGAAGTCTTCACTTTCTGATCACCAAGATCTTGATGTGGGCGAGGCAAGAGCATACGGTGCAAGGGGATCATTAGTAATAAACTGGAAATGAAAATACAATGCTGTAGGCGGCTAGCCGACCATTCTAAAAGTAAAGTGCTAAAAGTAAAGTAGGCGGATAACCGACCATGAAAGCTCGACCACTTATTCAGTAGGAGCAAGAGCTACAACTAAATATTGAAAGCAAATACTCGACCACTTAGTCAGCGGGAATGGAGAATTACAAAATATAAAATGCTGAAAGGAAGAGAGCTGATCAGTACTACTGAACCAACATTACAATATACTTTCTTTTACAATGATTTTTATGACAAAATGTTACTCTAATCAAGCCAAAAGAGCTGCTATATTCCTTGCGATAATTATGAATGAAAACGCTAAGGAAATATGGTAGATAATTACAATAACCAGGTCTGATATACAAAACCAACAAACTGAAAATATAAACCGACAAACTAGATCACATAAATTGCTCATAACTTCACCAAATTAGCTCCAATCTTAAACAAACTGAATGCTCATGAAACAAGAGAGATAGACACCCAAGAAGCAAGAGATTGATAACACAAAATGGTGCTCAAAGAAAGCAACACATATTCCAATGCACAATAGCTAGGAGGGACGGCCCATGGAGAAGGGAAACCTCACTACTAAATTGAGTTCTCCAAATTAAAATCTGAAAATCAAGGATAAGGGGCGCCTAGAGCATAGAATTGATTAGAGCAAGTACCCAGAATGAAATAAAAATCATACAAGGAGCTATGAATGAAAATCAGCTTCAGCTATGCTTGAACCAACAACAACAAAACTATAATCAATGCCACCATTCAGGTCTCTGTGGTGTTTATCATCATTATCATGTCTACTAGAATATTTGTTGTTTGTCTCTGTTTTACATTTTTCCAAGCAATTGTCTTTTTAAAATTACCTTAACTTTCTTTTGCCCTCCATTGCCATTGTCTACTTTTATCATGTTAGAATCTTCCTTTGTTGGGTGTTTAGCTTGTAGACTTTTTTTTCATTGAGATCCAAATGCCCATATTTAGCTCCCTCTTGCCATTGTTATTGGATATACTTCTGATTTTTATTGACCTACTTTGGTCATTTGTTGGCACTGATATATATCATTCTTTCCTTTTTATAAAATTGGATTAATAAAATTCTAAGAGTTCTTTTTGAACAGTTCTATCAAAGAACAAGAGAAGAATTGGAAAAAAACCTCTTGTCGACCTCAATTGCCCTCAACAAAAGTTGGAAAACCAACATTATGCACATACTAGGTAGTAGAGACTTTTTCAAATTTAAATTGGATTCTGAATCTAGAAATTAAATGGACATTTTTTCTGCCATGTGAATAATATAATAACTAAGTAATTATTTTGACTCAACAAATATATTGGAGTATGGTCTGCCTTTGCAAATATATGGTGGAGTAATTGAGATTCATGCGGCATGCCATGGTTGGAACCCTCTCACTGAAGGAAAAAGTGATGAGACTTGGCGAAATTTCCCATTGGATTTTAGCATATTAGAGCCTCTCAGATTGGTTAGATAGGCAGTTAGATAATTCAGTAGACAGGTATGTAGGTGTAAACCCCTGGTTTCCCTCTGACAATGATCTAACTGATTTTTTTAGGTTTTCTGACGTTTTGTGAATTTTTTTGCAAATTTTGGATTTTTAATGCATTTATGAATAGTACGGCTTTACCAGAAAATTGAAATAAATTCAATAGAAAATACTAGACTTCAATTTGCTTGAGAAATGGAAGTAGAAATGAAGGCGTATCCTTTATTATTCATATATTCCTCATATAAAAATGATCTGACAACATACAAGATAGAATAATGATTTTTATTATGAAAAGAACCTGTTATCTGCTGGTACGGCTGAAGGTACAAAACAGTACGGCAGAAATGAATGTACTCTTTCTCCTGCTATCTGATGATCCAGTATGACTCCAGCACAGTGGGCGCCACCAATGGTGAAAGGATATAGTCTGAAGATAGGCGTATGAATCAATACAAAGAAGCACGATTTCTTATGCTGGTACGGCCTGTCAGAAATGTACGGCCTGCTGCTGTATTTATTACACTTTGTACGGCTTCCTCAGAATTCAGTATTTGAGTCTCTGCAGAGGGCGCCTTGATAAATAAATGTTGTCTGGATGAATAACTCTGAAGAATCTCTGTCAGTAAACAATCTTTGATGTTCTGTAGTTTCCTCTGAATGAGAAAACCTCTGTAGGCAATAGATCGAGTGATATTGCACACTCTCTGAATTGCTTTCCGCTGGAGATGGCTCGTTCTCCAAGGAATCGAACGTGAAACCCTAAGTCTCAGGCTCAGACCAAAAATTGATCAATATCAAACTCAATAATCTCATAATGGGCTCCATTCCCAAGGCAAACCCTCAAATACACTGAAAAGTGCGATTCCCTTGAAAATAGGGTTTTAATGAAATATTCACGTTTTTAATATTTTAATATTTCAATAGTCCATCACTGAATATTTTAATTACTTTTAATAATGACTTTTGGCCCCTTCTGATGTTTGGCGCACCCTTCAAGAAAAACCACTTAAGTTATAATATTAAATTATAACTTTATATTATAAACGTTAATTAATTAATATTTAATCAATACGATCAAATATTAATATCTCCCTTATTTCTAACCCGTTTACTGATCCGTCTGATGCTGACAGACTCTGAAGTGATTCCTGATGCCGCCACAGCCAAACTGCTAAAAATAGCGGTGGTCCCTGCTTGCGCCAGGCGCTAAAATAGCAATTACTTGCCAAATGACCTCCGTCGAGCGAGCGGAGAACAGCGTCAATTTCTTGTGGTGAGCCAAGCTCGGCCCTATCGGTCCATCGGCCCTCACAGTGCATTATGATAGGCCAATCACATTAAATTAGAGATGTCAGCGAGAAGGGGACATGGCGGTCGCCCTCACGGTGCTTTGTCACTCCAAGCAATCTCAATGCCGGATCTTTCGCGAGAATCTCCTCACTCTCCCATAATGGCATCCTCAACGGCAAATCTCTCCATTTCACCAGATATTCCCTGATAGTCCTCCGACGCAACTGTCTCTCCCTATACTCCAGGATGGACTCAGGTACTAGAATCAACTTACCCTCATCATCTAAGGGTGGTAACACTGCAGATGGTACAACACGATGACCCAACGCCTTTTTGAGGCGTGACACATGAAATACATTGTGTACCCTGCTCTCTGCTGGAAGCTCAAGTTCGTAAGCCACCTCGCCTACTCTCCTCAGGATCCTGAAAGGACCGTAATAGCGCGGCTTGAGCTTCTCTGACCCACTCTTCCTAAGAGTGGACTGACGGTAGGGCTGAAGCATGAGGTAAACCATATCACCAACCTCGAAATGCCTCTCAGTCCTCTTCTGATCTGCGTATTGCTTCTGCTGATTTTGTGCCTTTGCAATATTCGCCCGAGAGCCCTCATAGTGTGTGAGCTCTGCAACCAACCTCACTTTTCGGCACTCTCTTTATTAAGCTCAATAACAGTCAAGAAACTTCGAGCCTCATACCCATATATAAGCCATGAGGGTGACATCACGAGATGGTCTGGAATGTCGAGTTGTAGCAATACTCACACAAATGTATCCATTTGACCCGCGCCTTCTGCTGCCCTGCTATGTAGTTCCTGAGATATCCCTCCACCCACTTATTAACTATCTCTGTCTGCCCATCTGTCTGTGGATGGTAACTGGTGCTCGGCGTAAGCTCGGTCCCGCAAAGCCTGAAGACCTCCTGCCAGAAGTTACTCAGGAACCGGCTATCTCTATCACTGACGATGCTCCGCGGCAACCCATGAAGTCTGAATATCTCTTGAAAGAACACCTACGCTACGTGTAGGCATTGTGGTCGTGTTGGTCCGGAAAGAAGTGGGCATGCCGTAAAGCCGTCACAACCCGTATATGCAATCCGCCCTTGGGCTTTTGACAGCAGGTGATAAAATCCATCGGCCAGGGCATTCCCACTTCGGCGGGAGTCCGGAAGTGAAGCAGCGGCGGAGCCTGCTTAGGGTGAGTGTTCTCTAGCGTTACTGGCGACAAAGCGGGGCACTCGCACATACTGAAGAACATCTCTCTTGAGACCTTTCCGCGTGAACCTCTCCCGTATCTGCCTGTAAGTCTTGAAGTAACCGGGATGTCCTGCTGTGGGAATATCATGAAAGGCCCTCATAACCATGTTCTTCACCTCAGAACCGGGAATCAGAAATATCATGTGCTTGTAAATGATCAAATCATTCACAAGTGTGTACCTGGTATCTACTGCTGATCCCTCGACAATGCTGGAGGCCCAACTGTCCTTGGCATACTCTGCCACTATCAAATGCCTCCAATCCTCTGCAATCTGAACCATAGTGCCTAAATGCGGTCTCCGTGATAATGCATCTGCCACTACGTTCTGAGTACCTTTGATATATGAAATATCAAAGTCATAAGCCTGCAGCTTGCTGACCCACTTCTGCTGTCTGTCGTTGAGATCTCGCTGCCCTAAAAAGTGTCTAAGACTGTTGTGATCGGTCTTGATGCAAAACTTGCTGCCAACAAGATATTGCCTGAATTTAGCTAAGGCATGCATAATCGCGAGCATCTCTTTGTCGTATATGCTATACAACCTCTCGGGTCCTCTGAGCTTGCGGCTCTCATAAACTATCGGGTGCTTGTCCTGCATAAGCACCGCACCAATGCCCTCACCTGATGCATCTGCTTTGAAGCTCAGCGGCCGTGCGTCAGCGAGTGCAAAAGCAGAGGGCAGAAGTGGTCATCAACTCATGAACTTCTCAAAACCTCGTGTAGGTCCAAACAAATGCCGCTTCATCAAATCTGTCATCGGGGCTGCATGTCGTGAATAACCATTCACGAATCTGCGATAGAATCCACACAAACCGAGAAACCCTCTCAACTGTGTCAGGTTCGCCGGTGTGGGCCAATCAACAATGGCGCGGATCTTTTCAGGATCCATCCGCACTCCATCCGCACTGATGATATGACCAAGGTATAGCAATTCGGTCATCCCAAAGTCACACTTGGATTCCTTGGCGTACAAGGACTCCCTCTCCAAGATGCTCAATACAGTCTCCAAATGAGCCAGGTGCTCCTGCCAAGTCCGACTGTATATCAGAATGTCATCGAAGAAAACCAACACAAACCTCCTCGGTAAAGAATGAAATACCTGTTCATAGTAGGCGAAAAGGTATTTGGCGTTAGTGAGCCATCTCACAATTTCGAAGTGCCCACAATGACATCACATTTGTCTTCTCTATGTCCACAACTCCACGGTGGACTCTAATGCAGTGATAACCCGACCGTAAATCAATCTTAGTAAAATAACATGCCCCATGGAGCTCATCAATAAGCTCATCTATCCTCGGTATCGGGTATCTATTTTTAATTGTCCTCTTATTCAGGACCCTGTAATCAATGCACATGCGCAACGTTCCATCCTTCTTCTTCACCAATACAACAGAAGAAGCGAACGGCGACTTACTAGGTCTAATGTGACCCATAGCCAGTAACTCCTTTATGGTCTTCTCAATCTCATCCTTCAATCTTTTCGGATGTCTGTAAGGAGTTATCATGATGGGTTTTGCACCCTCCTCGAGCTCAATAATATGCTCAATCCCTCTATCTGGAGGTCTACCTGGCGGAATATCACTGAACACCTTATCATGCTTGACTCTGATCTTCTGAATGTCCGGATGATACTCTGTCTTTTGCTGTCCCTCCTGTAAAGGTGCTAAATGACACTCGGCAGCCCACTCTACCATGTCATGACACATGAGCCGCTCCATTCGGCGAAAGGAAATTGTTTTAAGGTCGCTGTCCCGTATTGCCTTAAGAATGTGAGTCTTCCCGTCGACCTCAAAACGTATCTCCATATCCTTGAGACGAAGTGTGACCTCCTCCAATGAGTGCAACCACTTCATTCCCAATACTAAATCAATGTCTCCCATATTGACAACATAATAATCTGCCTTGAACTCATAGTTGTTCAAGCGTAATGGAAGATCTCTAATCATGCGTTCGCATCTCAAAGTGTACCCATCTGCCACTTTGACTCTGATGCCCTCAAACTCCTCTGTGATAAGCCCTCGTTTCTCAACGAACCTAGCATCAATAAAATTATGCGTAGCTCCTGTATCCAATAGGGTAATGACCCTCTGACCTGCTAATACACCACGGAGCCGGAAAGAACCCTCCTGCTGAATGCTAGACAATCTGCCCTCCTGTATCTGAAGCTCGGGCTCTACCTCCACTCTATGCTCAGGAGTCTTTGTCTCTGACTCATCTGAATGCTCAGGCTGCTCTGAATTTTCTGATTCGGAGTCTTCATAGTATGCCCACATAACACGATTCGCCTTGCCCTTAGGTCTTAGAGGGCAATCGTGATTGGCATCATACGGTCCCTTGCAGTAAAAGCATAACTTTTTCCTGCGAAGGTCATTCAGGGCCTCACGATCCAAGGGTGGGAAGGCTGATTTACCCTTTGAATCGTTTCTATAATCTGATTTGTTTTTGTTATAATCAGATTTGTCATTGTTTTTATTAAACCCTTTGTTGTCTCGGAACGATGAAGAACCTCTGGAGTTAAATTTATTTGCCGGGGCTGCGAACTCCATATTCCTTCTCATAAGCCTCTGTAATGATGGAGGATCAAAGGCTTTATCCCGGCCTTTAAGTGAACTGTCAAACCCTCCGCAAAGGAGCACCAACCGCCTCACCGGATACTTTCCGGAACCATGACGGAAAGTCTCTGAAAGTCGCTGATGTATGTCTCGAGATTGCCACTCTGCCTCAACTGTGCCAAATCTCTGAAGTAAGTCTCCGGATCCTTCCTATCAAATCTCTCAACCGGCCTGTCTACGAACTCCTGATATGAAGTGATCCTATCATGATGTAGCGTCACCATACCGTGATGCCACCAGTCATATGCTACTCCCTCGAGGTGCGGTGTAGCGTAACGGATAGCGTCTCTCTCAGCCATCGGACAGGTAAAGAACTGTATCAAGCTTGCTAATCAAGCTTGGTGTCCTCTTCCGCGCCTCAAACTGCGAACTAACTTTGTTAGTTGCATGTTTGAGGTCATTATTCTGCTGTCGGGGTCTCCAATCCTGACGGGCCCTATTGTGTTCACGCCTCTGTGTGATAAAACGGTCAAAAGTGATCCGTTCTCTGACTGCAGGAGGTATCAACTCCCACTCCTCGTTTGCTGCCATAAGGTTATCAGCAAACAAATCATCCCGATCCTCCTCTGGCATAGCCTCATCGGGCTCCTGTCTCGTGAACGTAGGCCTTGTAGGCCTATCAGCTGTCCGTGACACTGTCCTAGGTGCTCTCCGTGACCCAGCATCACTCCTGTCATCATCACGATGTGGTGGCGGTCTCCTCGAAGTCCCCACTCTGCGTGCACATTGCTTTCTTTGTAATACATCGTCGGTCGACATTGTCTGCACGGAGCTCTCTGAGTGTGAGTAAGACCTCAACATCATCCTGATCTCGGTTGTTATGAGGGACATCTGTCCGAGGTATATCTGTTCTCTCAGCCCTATCATTCCTGTCAGCCATGATTTCCGGCTGCCTGCTCAAACTGCGTTGCCTTTCAAGCAAGGCACGTCTGCGAGTGTAGTACCTATATGTATCAATTTCCTCTGGTTGCATGTGATGGCCAAACCCTAGGATGGCAGAATCAAGCTCTGATACCACTGTAGAAACCCCTGGTTTCCCCCTGTTACTGCTCTGACTGATATTTCAAGTTTTTCTGACGTTTTTAGGTTTTTGAGATTTTTTTGTGTTTTTGAAGCAATAATGAGAAGGTACGATTTTGACAATAAATGCTAATAAATTCACTAAAAATCAAATATCTCCGGAAATGCAACAATATCGATGCCAGTATACTTTATTCAACTTTTCTATGGATTACAATGATACCCAGATGAAAACAATGTATAAAAGAAGAATTTTTATTGGGAAAAGAACCTGATTTTCTGGTACGGCTGAAGGTACAAATCAGTACAGCAGAAATAAATATGATCTCTTTCCTTCCCTCTGGCATGCACAATTTCATCAGCTGGTATAGGCGCCTCCTTCAGATCAAACTGGAACCATTAGACAAAGGCGTTGATTTTTTATTTGATGAGGACGGCTCTTCATGAGGTACGGCCTGCTGGTACAGTACGGCCTGTCAGATCTGCCTTAAATGCTGTACGGACTTCACTCTCAACAATGTCAAATCTCTGAATAAGGTGCGCCCAAAGCAATAGATGGTATCTGGATACAAATAACTGCAAATAACTGAAGGTATGAATTTTCTCTGATGCTCTGTAGTTTCCTCTGTATAAGAAAACCTCTGTGGCAATAAATCAAGTGGTATTCCACACTCTCTGAATTGCTTTCCGTTGGAGATGGCTCGTTCCCCAAGGCAAACGAACATGAAACCCTAAGTCTCAGGCTCAGACCAAAATTGATCAGTTTTCAAAACTCAATAAACACATAATGGGCTCAATTCCCAAGGCAAACCCTCAAATACACTGAAAAGTGCGATTCCCTTGAAAATAGGGTTTTTAATGAAATATTCATATTTTAATATTTTCACTTCTCCATAGTTCTCCACTGAATATTTAATTATTAATTAAAATATCAAACTGGCCCCTTTCTTCATGTTGGCGCACCCCTCAAGGAATTCACTTAAATTATAATATTAAATTATAACTTTATATTATAAACGTTAATTAATTAATATTTAATCAATACGATCAAATATTAATATCTCCCTTGTTTCTAACCCGACATCGATCCGGCCTCGATGTCACAGATCAAGTGAATCCTCGGCTTTCATAGCCAATCGGCAAAACAGCAAAGTGGGTCCCACATCGCCTCGCCAAGAACCGCTAAAATAGCAATTTCGCGAAATATCCCTCCATCGGTTTAACGAAAAGACAAATCATCAACTCGGCTGACCGGCCGGTGCCGTTCGCGACCCCTATCCAGTCCATCGGCCTACGAGGGTCGTATGATAGGCCAATCCTGTCCTCTGAGAGATGTCACTGAGAAGGGGACATGACATGTCCGGAGAAAGCATCTTCATCAAGCAATGATAAGAGAGTGGCTTATGCACAAGAGGACACCATGAGTCCTAAGTCACTTGAGGTCAGTCACATTGAATCTGAGATGAGAGAGAATCTGATGTTTAGAAGAGTGTTGATCAGACAACTGGTCAAGGAAGAACCAAAACAAAGAAGAGCTCTATTTAGAGTGAAGTGCAAGATACTTGGTAAAGTATGCAAGGTCATTGTAGATTCAGGTTCAACAGACACTATCATCTCAGAAGAAGCAGTAATGAAACTGAAAATGAAAAAGGTACCCCACACTAACCCCTACAAGGTAACATGGCTCAACAAAGGGCAAAGTGTTTTAGTGAATGAGCAAGTAACGGTGGAGTTTTCCATTGGAGGGTATAAGGATAAGTTAGTTTGTGATGTTTTACCCATGGATGCATGCCATCTACTATTGGGAAGACCATGGCAGTATGACAGAAGTGCCATGTATAATGGGAAAGAGAATAGCATTTCCTTCAAGAAGGATGGGAAGACTTTCAAGTTGCAGTCACTGTCAGAAGAAGAAGAGGGACAGTCAAAGACACCAAGTGTCATGTTGAGTGGTGGGAAGGAGTTCCTTAACAACCTACATCAAGAGGGTGAAGGATATGTGGTTATGTTACAACCTAAAGAAGAAGACAAGGCTGAAAAGACAGTCATACCCGGAGCAGTCCTAAAGTTGTTGGAACAGTTCAAGGACATTGTAAGTGATGGTGCACCTACAACTCTACCACCAAAGAGAGCCATAAGTCATCAAATTGACTTCATACCTAGAGCCTCATTGCCTAACAAAGCAGCTTATAAGCTTACACCGGATCAGAATCTAGAGGTAGCTAGGCAAGTGCAAGAGTTGTTGGATCAAGGATTGATTCAAAAGAGCATCAGCCCATGTGCAGTACCGGTAGTCTTGGCAACTAAGAAGGGAGGTAAATGGAGGTTATGCACTGATTCTAGAGCAATAAATAGGATCACCATTAGGTATAGGTTCCCTATTCCTAGAATTGAAGACTTAATGGATTGTCTTGGAGGAGCTCAATACTACACAAAGTTGGATCTCAAGAGTGGATACCATCAGATTAGAATTAAGGATGGTGATGAGTGGAAGACAACATTTAAAACAAATGATGGGTTATATGAATGGAGAGTGATGCCATTTGGTCTCTCCAATGCCCCTAGCACATTCATGAGGCTCATGAACGAAGTGCTCAAAGACTTCACAGGGGTATTTATGGTGGTATACCTTGATGACATCCTCATATTCAGCAAGACAGCAGAAGAGCATTTAAAACATGTGGAGTTGGTTCTTAGAAGGTTGCAAGAGAAGAAGTTGGCAATCAATCTAGAGAAGTGTGAGTTCTTTAAGCAAGAGCTTGTATATTTGGGTTTTGTAGTGTCCAAAGGATCATTGAAGATGGATCCAAGTAAGGTGGAAGCTATCCTAAACTAGCCTACACCAACCACAGGGACTGAGGTAAGAAGTTTCCATGGATTGGCTCAGTTCTACAAAAAATTCATAAGGAACTTTAGTGGTATATGTGCACCAGTCCTAGATACAATCAAGGGTGGTTTAAAAACTAAGTTTGTGTGGACTCAAGAAGCTGAGAAAGGGTTTGAGAAACTGAAACAAGAGGTGGCAACTCAACCTATTCTCTTATTACCTAGTTTTGACAAATTGTTCACTGTTGAATGTGATGCAAGTGGAGTGGCAGTAGGAGGAGTGCTAAGTCAAGAGGGCAGACCTATAGCCTTCTTTAGTGAGAAGCTCAATGAAGCAAAGAAGAGGTATTCAACTTATGACTTAGAACTTTATGCTTTGGTTCAGTCACTTAGGAAGTGGAGGCATTACCTTCTACCCAAGGAATTTGTAGTCTTTACCGACAATCAGGCACTTAGCTATATGAATACCCAAGAGAAGTTGAGCAATAGACACTTGAAGTGGATGGAATACATCCAAGCTTTTACCTTCACCATCAAGCACAAGAAGGGACAGCTAAACAAAGTAGCAGATGCATTGAGTAGGAGGTTGTTGACAGTGCAAGAGATACAAGTGAAGAGCATAGGGATTGACAGTTTTAAAGATCTCTATGGGGAAGATGAAGACTTTTCAGAGGTCTATAAGGTATGTTCTAACTTTGAGAACCATTTCCATAGCCAATACTCAGAGTATACATTGCAAAGTGGGTTATTGTTTAAAGGAAATCAGTTATGTGTTCCAAGAGGGTCAATGAGGGAAAATATCATTCAGGAAAAGCATAATGGAAGTCTTAGTGGACATTTTGGCATCAACAAGACTTTAGAACTAGTGCAAAGATTCTATTACTGGCCTAAGTTGGCAAGAGATGTTAGAAAGTATGTGGAACAATGTGTTGTGTGTATGAAAGCTAAGGGAGGAGCTAGTAATGTTGGTCTATATCAACCCCTACCCATTCCTAACAGACCATGGGAGTGTGTAAGCATGGATTTTGTGGTAGGCCTTCCTAAGACCAAGACTGGTTTTGACAGTGTCTATGTAGTAGTGGACAGATTTAGCAAAATGAGTCATTTTATCCCTTGCAAAACTACTCATGATGCTAGTTACATAGCTCATCTCTTCTTCAAGGAAGTTGTAAGGATCCATGGATTTCCTTTGAGCATTGTTTCAGACAGGGATGTGAAGTTCATGAGTCACTTTTGGAAGACTCTATGGAGTAGATTGGTACCAACCTGTCATTTGGATCAGCTTACCATCCTCAGACTGATGGTCAAACAGAGGTGGTTAATAGGGTGCTAGGTAACCTTCTAAGGTGCCTAACTAAGGAGTATGGACAGACATGGGATATGGTTATCTCACAAGCTGAGTATGCTTACAATGATAGTGTGAACCGGACCACAGGGAAGAGTCCTTTTGAAGTTGTGTATGGGATGCACCCAAGAGGCATATGTGAGCTCAAAGATCTTGGAGCTATGGAACATAGAAGTGGACATGCAAAGGACTTCAGCCAAACCATGAAAGAGATTCAGGAGCAAGTGAAGAAGACAGTCACCGAGGCTACACAAAAGTTGAAGGAGAAGGTAGATTTGTCAAGGAAGGATGTGCAATTTGCAGTAGGAGACTATGTCATGGTCCACCTTAACAAGTCAAGGTTGCAGAAGGGAATGTCAACCAAGTTGCAAATGAAAAGAGTAGGACCATGCAAGATATTAGCCAAGTATGGTAAAAATGCATACAAGTTAGAGTTACCTACCAGTTTAGGAATCTCACCAGTTTTCAATATAGCTGACTTGATCAAGTACAAGGGGTCAGTCAATGATGTGGATTAGAACAGTAAGGAGATCTTCAAGGACATCAGCAATATATCCTTACCTAATCAAGACAAGCCTTAGGCAGAGAAGATCTTGGAGTCAAGAGTGAAGAAGGCTACAAGGCACAAGGTATACATGGAGCATCTTGTCAAATGGAGGAATAAGCATGAATCTGAGGCTACATGGATGGATGAAGCTCAGCTCAAGAGGCAGGGCATAGATGTGTCATTACCCTCTCCTGACATTCCTTAGAGTTTGTGTAGAGGGGGGAGAATGGTGCAGGAGCACCTAGGAAACACTAGGCTATGGGTAGTCTAGGATAAATTTAGTGTAAATGCTTTTCTAAGAAGGTCATGTTGACCATTGGAATTTGAGTTAGAGTGTTTTCTTGTCTTGATCAGGAGTGATCAGGAGGGAGGTTGTAACTCATGTTTCTTAGTTGTTTAGGAGTTAGCAATATTTGGCAAAGGTGGCGAAATGGGACATTTTGCACCTTTTGCCACTTGATTATGGAAATGTCTGACCCAAGGTATTGGTAACTACTTTGGAGAGGAGTTATAAGGAGTTGCTCGAGCTGAGAGCAGGGTGGGTTGGTTTTTGATTTGTAATAATTTCATGGAGTGCAATTAATACTGTGATATTGAAGAACATCTTCTGGTTTATGGTTTTGGATTTATGCATTGATGGTTTGATCAGATGTTGAGAGTAGAGTAGGTAGTGTAATTCCTTTTCAGGCATTGCTTAGTTCAGTAGTTAGCTTGTTGCATCGGTTCAAGCATTTGTTTTTGTTAGGTTAATTCATTTCTTGCAATTTTTGTTCTGACTGTCAGACTGGCAGAGATGGAGCTCTAGACCGTGTTTCCCCTGTACCTGGTGTATGGGTTCTTGGAAACGGAGGCTAGACTCCATGTTTGTACATAAGGTAGAGGTAGGAGTCCTTAGGAGTCAGGAATCCATGGCAAAAGACTGTTCCTAGGCGAGCTTGGCAGTGCCCGGCTAGGACAGTGTAATGTCCCCTTTTTGACAGGCACCAGCTATTTGTTTTTAGCCTTTAATTATTCCCGAAGGCTAAAAACGGAGAAATAAGGGGAATATATTAAATTAATTACTTATAAGGTTATTAAAAATAAAATATTAAAAAGTAACCTTATATTTAATTAATTTAATATTAAACTGACTAAAAAATAAAATACCATTAAAAAGTCACTTAAAAGAATAAAATAATAATTTATTCTAGAAGCTTCTTGAAATCTCTTGTCAATTCTTTATAAGGGGCTTTTGGAGGGCATTTGAGATATCCAGAGAATTACATTTCACATATCAGATTTGGAGAGCTTGAATGCTTGAAGAATTGCCTGAGGGTTTGAATACTCTAAGGTGCCAGGTTCAGTTGTGAGATATCAACCCTAGCTGGGAGAAAGTGGAGGATACTTCAGTCCTTCAATTGGTTGCAAAATTTTGTGGCTTCAAAGCCAAAATTTGAGAACTAGAGGAGAATCGATTTTTCTCATATTTGCAGATTGGTGAAACATCTTTCAGGCAGCTTGTGAGGACGAATTGGTCAAGGAGAAATCCGTTTTTGAGAAGGCGAGTTTCTGATTATATTTGCATGATATTTCAATCCCCAAATATCCTCTAAAAGGGACGATTTTGGTGGCATAAGGAGGCACAAATTTCTGTCAGTGATCAAGCATGCTGGGCGCACCTCCCACAGGGGCGATTTCTTATTTTGAAGACATTAAAAATCAGATAAAAATCTGAGGAGTTCGCAGGCCTTCTTGGAGCATTGGCACAACATTTTGGGACTCTTTGGCATTATTCACTTGAAGATTCATACAATTTTATGAAGCTGCAGCATGTTTCCAAGTTCCATAGAATTCATTATTACAGTCATTGCATTTCAGTTTATAGTTCATACATTTTAGAATAAGATAGTGCATTGCTTGTAATCAGCTTAAGGCTGACATTTAGTTGTAATCATTTCACATTCTATCAGATTGGAAATTCGCATTTGTATACCAAGAATCTTGACTGGAGCATATTTTGGTCATTCCAATTGTAAAACAATCATTGCAATATATATATAGGAGTTATAAGGGTTCATGGCAATTGTTTGTTTCATTGTCAAGGCTGATTACATAACAATTGTTTGATAAAATGTCACTCCAACTTCTCTTGCATAGCTACTTGATAGATTGCATGCCAAGTGTTTGTAGAAATGCCTCTTCGTTGTAGGTGTGCATTTCATATTAGAATTTCATGCATTTGCATTTGGAAAAGAACAAAAAGAAGTTGCATCTCATTTTAGTCCTCTCATTAGTTACCTTGCAATCATTTTTTATGCTTCATACTATCATTGGTATCAAAAAAAAATCAGACCCAGCAAACTGAAACAAAACAACAGCATACTAAGGTTGTAAGACAAGTGTTTGACAAAATTACCAAGGCACATAAACAGGGGAAAAACATCAGATTTGTCAAGGCACTTTACAGACAGTCAAAGAGTGCAGAGCACTAAGGTTGCAGGGGTGCCAATCTCCTGGTGAACCACGGTGTGGAGAGGATGTGGATTGCCTTGCAGAGGCTTGTTAAGGAGGCTTAACACAGACCGGGAAGTGGCAAACAAACTGACTGATCTCAAGGAGGTCAGAAACTGGCTTAAAACAAGCCTAAATTTGCTAAGTTAAGGGTTGGAGCAGTGTACGGACAGTGGAGGCTCCAAACCCCAAAAATCTTCAAGGTGTGGGCAAGGGTACCACGAATCCCAAGAAAAGATTTGGATTCATTTGGAGAATTTGGGCACACTCTCCATTTTTCTCGGGTTAGGAGGCCTAGTTGGGGCTCTAGGGCTTGTAGCCTTTTCTAACCCTAGGAGAGGGTTTGGTGGAAGCGATGGAGAATTGGAGTCTAGTGATTGATCAAGAACCCTAATAGGTTGCTATGAAGCTTTTTACTACATCTCTACACCCCTGCAAGAACCTAACGGAATGTTGGGAGTAATTGGCCTTTAGGGAAGAGTAAGGGTCAAGGGTGAGATAGTGGCAAGGCACCAAGATTGGCTTGGTGGAATGGAAGAGTGATGATAGTGGGGTTGGCCAGTAGGACCAGGGGTACCTATACCTGAGATAGGACCTAAAGGTTAAGGTGGGAGAGTCACCTAGGAGTTCTTGAGAACAAGGACCCAGAGCATGGGACAATGAGTGTTCCACCCAACCCTACCCTGTCACCAAGTCCCCTAGCTGTCCCCGTCCCCTGTCCCTTGGCCGTCCCCAAGTCCCCTGGCCGTCCCTGGGACTGGTCAGCCGTCGCCTTGCCGTCCCCCCATTTCGGGGACGTTTCCTAAAAATTTGCAAAAAGGGGGACGGTCCCTTGCCGTCCCCTTGCTATCCCCCAGTACCCGAGACGGGGGATTTTGGGGGGGGGGACGCGTCCCCGGGTAACCTTGATATAATGCAATAAATAATCGCACCTCACTTAGATGCAAATACACAATTATATGATCTCTCCTTAATGTCGATTTGCTTTATGCAATAATATGATATGCTGCAGATGCACAAACTCCTTGATAAGTGGGAATGTCTTTTGAGAATAAAATCGATGATCAAATGAATGAGCATCTCCTTCCATATATACAAAGTAAGGTGCCTCTTCACAAGCAAGGCGACTTTTCATCTTGGGTTGGCCTTTAAAATAATATTTATATATCATTTATTATTTCGATTTTGAGAGGACATCTCCCGCAGCTAAAACATCAACACTCCCTCTTAGCTAGGGAGGTATCCTTCCAGATATCCATGTCATGGAGTCTCTCAACATGACATCCAGAATGGCTACACTCATTTGAGAAAAATTTCATCACAGAGTCTCTCAACGTGATATCATCATGGAGTCACTCAACATGACGTCCACCATGGCTACCCCCATGTGTGGAAAGAAACACATGCACAAGTGTCCATCACGGAGTCTCTCAACGTGATGTCGTCATGAAGTCTCTCAACATGACGTCCACCATGGCTATTCTCATGTGTGGAAAAACACAAGTACAAAGGGTTCATCACGGAGTCTCTCAATGTGATGTCGTCATGGAGTCTCTCAACATGACATCCACCATGGCTACTCCCATGTGTGGAAAGAACCACATCTCCATCTCAGAGATGGACAAGGGCTCGCACCTCATATTTCTTCGTCTCAGAGAAATATACACTACAAGGGCTTTCACCTCATACTTCTTCGTCACAGAGAAATATACACTAACAAGGGCTTTCACCTCATACTTCTCCGTCACAGAGAAATATACAATAACAAGGGATTTCACCTCATACTTCTCCATCACAGAGAAATATACACTAATAAGGGCTTTCACCTCATACTTCTTTGTCACAGAGAAATATACACTAACAAGGGCTTTCACCTCATACTTCTCCGTCACAAAGAAATATACACTAACAAGGGCTTTCACCTCATACTTCTCTGTCACAGAGAAATATACACTACAACAGATCTTCATGATGATGTGACTCCCTCTGAAGCTCCAAGTACTTGCATCAACCTCCTAACTTCCTCGTCCAAGGTTGCCTTTGATATATTGTCAAACTCCCTTTGAATGTTAATTCCTCCTCTTCGAAGAAACGTCTCTAGTTATGTGCCACCAACTCATTCCCATGGCAGCAAGTTGTGTCTTCATGTTTGTTCATTTCTTCAACCTACGTGTCTTCCTCATAGGATGCAGCAAGCTCTTCCTCCCTTGAATTCCTTATGCAATCTCTCATCATCCTTTTGCTCCTTGATCCATCCTGGAAGCATTTTAGAGAGATTAATAATAGTTCAAAACTATCCTGAAGAGAAATATCAATGCTAGAAGCATACATGATTCACTATTCCCAATGTTATTGTATGAATTATTATTAACTATAAAATTTATGATCATTATTCAAACATAAAATACTTATCTCTTTATGTTGGTCAATAGATTTAGTTAGGTGCTTGTCTTGCAATCTCTTCTCAACTGTTAAATGTAAATGATAGAGTTCCCTGAAATCTCTGAAGCCTCAAATGTATACACCATAGGTAAATTTCCAAACTTTACACCAATGCGTAGAAGCTCATATGACTTGAAGAATGAACACTGTTTTTCAGACCTGAGCATTCCATTAAACTCATATCCCATACGACAAGAATGAGAGTAGATAACATAGAACCTACACACTGTCTTCAGCAAGAGCCAAAACATAACTCCATTACAGCCTGCACAGATCTTCAAAAAAATGTCAAGAAACCAAAGTACCATCGCATCCACTCACACCAACAACAACTCGTGATTTTCCACACCACAGTCATATACTTCCAGATTTGTTCTCACAGTGATATCTAAACCCGACTTGCTGCCTTCAGATGCAATTCCTCCTAATATCTCTATATTGTTTTGTTGCTCCAATATTATAACAATATTCTATCATAGCTGAAGCTTCAACTAGCAAACTCCTTGAAAGCACCTGAAGCTTAAAAATAAAATCAAATTCCTCCACACCTGGAAGTGATCTTAAATCTGCAATTGCTTCTGATCGAATTTCCCCTGAACCCATTATGATACCATGTTGTTTTAATCAAAAATGAAAATTAACAGAAAATTCAACACAGTGAACAAAGAACACATAATTTATCCTGGGAAAACCCTCCTTCTCGAGGGAGAAAATCCCAGCCAAAATATCTCTCTTCTATATTGAATTTAAAGGAGCAGAAATCTTCTTACAATCTTGGCCACACAAGGCCAATATAATGCAATAAATAATCACACCTCACTTAGATGCAAATACACAATTATATGATCTCTCCTTAATGTCGATCTGCTTTATGAAATAATATGATCTGCTGTAGATGCACGAACTCCTTGATAAGTGCGAATGTCTCTTGAGAATAAAATTGATGATCAAATGAATGAGCATCTCCTTCCATATATACAAAATAAGGTGCCTCTTCACAAGCAAGGCAACTCTTCACAAGGCGACTTTTCATCTTGGGTCGGCCTTTAAAATAATATTTATATATCATTTATTATTTCAATTTTGAGAGAAGGATATCTCCTGCAGCTAAAACATCAACACCAATAACTGTTCTAGCATTGTTAGATCTATTATTTCTAGAGTTTCTTGATTCCCCATTATTGTTTTGATCAGCCCTAGGCATATTCATATTTTGCAACATCTATGTCAATAAATTTGCCTACTTTTATTGTCCTCTAGCAAGATCATAAGTATTTGTTCCATGTTATTCCCTTCATTCCTTCCTTTTCTATCATCCATGGGTTCTTCTACCTATTCCTCAACCTGTAAATCTGTGAAAGGGAACTCTTCTTCAAGATCTTCTAAAAAATTAAATTGCCCTCTTCTCAGATTCCTTTGATAGTACCTATTAGCTCTTTCACTAGGTTGCATATGAGTTATCTTTCTACATCAAGTTATCAAATTCCCAACAAGCTAGCAAGAAGGCCAACTTAGATACCACCATAGTGTGATGGGCTAATTTTTTTTTGTAATTTTGACAAACATTTGACAGAATGCCAAGTAACGATAATTACAAGGAAAATGACTATTCACTTGTTTCAAATCAAGACAATAACTGCAGCATGTTCTTAATGTAAATTCAAGTAAATAAATTCAATGATGATAATATAGAGATAATGGACCCAAGTTTTAAGTAACACATAAATATGATTGAGGCAACATTAATGCTGATTCCATGTGATAATAATGTTGTTTGAAACTACTGTTACAAGCTAATATAAAACTCAAAATTTTACCTTAGGGAAAAATAACCACAAGTTGTAGTTGATGAGGAAGATGTTTACAATCCAAAGTACATTAAATTGGATCATAATAGGTGGTGGCACATGCGGAGGGTATAAACCCCCCTTAAAATTCAATGACTCCTAGAAGCCTAATGTCCCCCTTCCGACTATTCAGTGATAAGAAAATATCAACAAATATGATCAACGACTCATTATCGTGCAATGATCAACAAATGTGATGCTACCGCTAGGAGTTTGGGGTTTCAAAACTCCCAAAACATGAATCGACTCCCTTCTTCCTTCACACGCCTCGCACCCATGTGATCAACCTCCTTTTCTCAGATGTGGTTCCTAGTAAGCAACAAGAGATGTATATGAATCTCAGTTCTCTTTATCCCCTTCAATTATTTAGTTTGGAATTGGTCTTGCCATAAATGGTATGACCAAATTGTGTAAAGTGTAGCAATCACCAAAAAATTCACTTAACATAATCAAATTACATTTTCTTGCAAATAATATCAAAATAAAACTTTAGAACTCACTCATCGGCAATGGTCATAAATTTTAGAAAATAATATTTCGATACTTCAACATAAATCTCCACAAATTTTAAATATTAGTCACATTTGTGAATCCTATATGAATCCACCATGAATTGGCTAGGAGGGTTTTTGTCCTCAAAACCAATCTTTGCCTTAGGGTTTTCATCGTAGGGCAAAAAAGTTGAACAATAACTCAATCTCCAAATTCTCCACAACTAAGGCTTTACAAATCAAAATGCCAAGAACGAACTTTCCCACCCCCTTTCCCCCATTTATACATGTTTTGGAAACAATTAAATATTTTTTCCTATAACTTTTTATTTTCCCTCCAAAATTGGCTTTATAATTTAACTTTATATTTTGGGTCCTGTTGATGTGTTTTTCATGACCGCACCAACGCAGAATAAAGCCACCAACGGCTACCCTATTCTCTCTTGATCAAAGTATTCCGCATGCTAAGATTGCAAGAAAGTTCATGCGTTCAACTCCAAGGTTCTTTCAGTGCGAATAGGCTCAGTTGGCTCGATGTGATTTGCTGGTATTTCAAGGGGACTTACGGAATTGTTCGGCAGCGGAGAAAGGAATTCAGATGCTCGAAATATTTTCCTATAAAGTTCTTGTTTCCTGAACTAACTTGAAAGTACTGAATTAAAATGATGTAAGGTTTAGAGGGTCTAGATCTATTCTAAGGCGTGGGACATGGCGATCAATTCTCACGAGCTTCAACCAAGCTCTGCTTTGCCTCGCTTTGGACAGCCTCCATAGAACCGGTGCAATCTTCAAAGGAGTAGCTCAAGGTGTTCAGATCACAACTTAGCATGAAAATACCATCACAACGACGCATATAAACATACAAATCATGATTGAAGTTAAGTACATGATATTCCAGTTGACCACACAAGGCGCATTCACCATCAGTGAACACACTAGTGGTATGGATAGACGAAGTTTGTTCAAATTGAAGACCACATTCCACAATTACTATCTACTGCTTGCATGAAATGAAACTTATTCTACTTTAAGTCACTACTCGAATCAGAAGGACGAAGAAACCTTCTTAGCTACTCACAACAAAAGACGAAATTCATCATCAATGAAAATTCTTTTTATTGGGAGAGTGTTCACAACAATTTCTTACAAAGTTTTAAGGAAAAACTTTCCTTCTTCAACTACTCTATCAATATATACTAAGCTACTTCTAATTTATCTCTCTATTCTAACTTCTACTCTAGTTCTATTGTCTCATGAATGTACAAATAAGGGGGACTCCCCCTTTATATAGCTGGCCAAGTCCAACGGACGGCTCAGATTACAATCGGCTGGATGGCCCAGATCGTGCCACCTCAGCCCTAGAAAAGATTCACCCTAAAAACTGCCACAAAGAGGAGTGGGGTAATAAATGAGCCATTAATGTCCATCATCCTTCTAAAAGATTCCAACTTTGAAACGCGTTCACACTGCTCTTGATCTTCTTCTTGACGTTGTTCTTCAACCTTGCTCGAGCTTCCATTCTTTTCCATCTTGAGTTTTGAAAACGTTTCTTCTCTATCACTAAGTCTCAACACTTAGCCAATTTTCGCAACTTTTCTTCCTTCGAGGTTGAAATGTCATCCTGGATCACTTAAGTCATCACCGCTTGGTCTTGACGTTTCTCCTGCAAAACAAGCAAGGAGAAGAGCATTAGAACACTTCATAATATAAATTCAACTTACTTACCTTTAACTTCCAAGGGTTCATCTATTTCCTCTAGCCAACTTTACTTTCTTCATGATCTGTAGGCTAGGGCATATAACACCTGCGCATCAAATTTCAATGCCTTAGGCAAAATTTCAACTCCCTCAGGGGCGTATTTAAGAGATGCACTTTTAAAATCATCTTTTGAGAGTGTTAGCTTCAACTGCATCATCTTCAAGGAATTTACTTCACTAGCTGGAGCTCTAATACTCAATTTCGTTCATCTCTGACTTTGGAAGATTAGTCCCACGAAGAATTCAATCAAATTCACCTAGGCAATCGACTTAAAATTCATCGGCCGAGGCATTTTATCTTCAAAAACATCATTTATTCCCTGCCTTAGAAAATTTTCAAATTTTCCCTTAGGAAAACTCATCAATCCTGTGCCCATCAGAATTCTCCACCTCAAAGGCCTCAACGAACTGTGGAAGACTTTAAAATACATTCCTCATCACAGATGTCCAATACCTAGAAGAAAATTCCCTTCAGAAAGCGTTGAATTCATGTGTCTCCAAACGAAGGGGTACTTTTAATTTTTTTGAATTTCAGCCTTAGAAAATTATTTTTCATCAAATTTATACTTATTCTTCACATCTGGGAGAATTTTCCTTGCTCGGTCTTGAAATTCTTTATCACCCTCATGAAGTCGGAGTATTCTTGACATATCCACAACCAATTTTATTCATGCCTCAGAAAAATTTCATCACCTTACAAGCCTGGGCATATATCTTCTAGAGATGAAATTCTTACACTTAGAAAAATCTTGACATCTTATCATCAATATGGGCGCATTTCACATGGCTTACTTCAAATTTCCACACTTAGAAAATTTTAAACTTTTGATATTACCTCTTTCAAGCCAGGCGCATTCAACATGGTGGACCTCCAGTTTCAATTCCTTAGAAAATTTCACCTCCACTTCCAAGTGAAGGCACATTTACCTAGTCAAGCTTCTAGTTTTCAAACACTTAGCATTTTACAATCACCTCCTTCTTGTCTTGGGCACAATTCCACCCCTAAGCTTTCATTTTTCATGACTTAGAATTTTTTTCTATCAATTTTCAACCTCAAGGGTGCATTTTAGACCCTGTGCTTTGAGTTCAAAAGCCTTAGAATATTTTATACTCTTCCCATGACCTTGGGCGCAAACAAGAGGGTGGTCTTCAAGTTTGAATGCCTTAGACAATTTTCTTCAACCTTCCACAAGTCAAGGCGCATTTGGCAGGTGGTACTTCAAATTTGTAACACTTAATGAACTCTTTACTCCTTCTTTCAAGGGCGCAAATGGGGGCTTGAGCTTCTAATTTTTTATTTTTTTATTTTTAACACTTAGAAAATTTCCTCATGGCACCTTTCAAACTTGGGCGCATTTTAGCATGTGGGCTTTCATTTTCAAGTACTTAGAATAATTTAGACTCATCTTCTCTTCCAAGGGCATAGATGAGGTCTTCTACATCAAGTGTTGGAACTTGGTATTTTTCAAGGCCCCACAGGCAAGTCCAAGCGCATATAGGAGGTTGACTTTCAAATTTAAAAGACTTAGAATATATTTTCAACCTTCTCTCATGAGGGGGCGCATTTCACCCCTGGAGCTTCCAATTTGTTTGCCTTAGAAATTCTTTAAACACTTCCTTCTCAAGGCTAGGTGCAAATCAATGCTCATGCTTTCACTTTGGACACTTAGAAACTTTTCAACTCTTGACCTTCTTAGCTTGGACCTCAAGGGCGCAAATGGCATGGGGAGCTTTTAATTTGTGTGCCTTAGTCAAAGTTTCAAGTCTTGAACCTCAAGGGCGCATTTAGGAGGTCCTTCTTCCAATTTCATCAGACTTAGAATCTTTCATCTAACTTCCATTTGGCAAGGGCACATTCAGGATAGCAAGCTTTCAGTTTTTTTTTATACTTAGAAACTTTTCAGCCATCTCCTCTCTTGAGCTGGGCGCATTTTGAAGGTGCTACTTCCACTTTGGGTGCCTTAGAAAAATTTTGATGCTTCTTCTTCTTCAAGGCGCACATGGGAGCTTGAGCTGCAAGTTTAAAATGCCTTAGTGAAATTTCAGCAATCTTCAACCTCCTAGGCGCATTTGGGGTGCCACACTTCCAATTTCACACACTTTGAAAAAAAATTCAACTTCCTTCAAGCTTGCAAGGGCGCATATGTGATAGGGAGCTTCAAATTTCTAACACTTAGAAGATTTTCACCCTCATTCTCTCTTCAAGGGCGCATTTTCATGGGTGAGCATCAAGTTTTAATACCTAAGTAAAATTTTCATCCTTTTGCAAGCTAAGGGCGCATTTTGACCTGTGAGCTTCCATTTTTCCAGACTTTGAAGCATTTTCACCCATCTTCAGCTTTAATAGCGTTCTTCACTGGCTGGACTTGAAAACTTATCAATTTCAGTGAATTTTATGCTCTTTGCCTGATTTAGGGCAACTTGATCATGCTAACCCTAATTTGCTATTTTTAGAAAGTTTGTCAACTTTGCACTTCAAGCTAATTTCAAGCTCCAAAAAGGCTGGATTTTGCTTTGTTCTGAACCTCGGGATGTGTTTGTGCTACTGATGCCTGATATTTGTCTGTACCTGCTATTTTTAGCAACTTACTAAAAATAGCAATTGCTCGGAATGCCTTCAAATTTTGCGTGTTGATTGCTTGAAGGGTGTTGATTGTGACTGAACGCCGCTTCTGCCTAACTTTTGTGCTCAGCCCTTGATTTTAGGAAACCCTAATTCCTCTGTACTAACCTACTAAAAATAGTAAGTGTCCAATTTTCCATCCTCTGCAACTCTGTTTGATCTGAAATTCGTGCCATAGGGTCTTCATCACTTGCTTGACCTGTACCTACTGATGCCTTGTGCTGACCTGCTATTCATAACATGTTTCTGGAGGTAGCTTACTATTTATAGCAACTGCCCGGTTTCATGACTTCCACAACTCCGTTTGACTTGAAATTCGAATGACGCGCTCCTCACCACGTGACCTGCCCGTTGACGTCGGCGCCTGCTGCTGACTTTCTATTTTTAGCCTGTTTTTGAAATGACTTACTATAAATAGTAAGTGCTCCGTTTGCCTTCAAATTTTATCAGCAGATAGCTTGAGAGATGCTGATCACGGTGGTATACATTAGTTTTCAAAAATTCTGACTTTTTACGCCTCTTTTTGGGTCCCGAAGCTGGAAACCCTAATTGGTCTTGCATGCGTATCAAATGACCTCCGTTTGTCTTCGTTTCTGTTGCATTGCGATCAATTCGTGATTCTGAAGTGCTGGGAGGCGGCCGCCGGAATGTATCTGCTAAAAATAGCAAGTTGCTGAAGAAGTGATTATCTTGATTTGCATGTCACACCACTGCGTAGGTCTCGAAAAACGCACAAAGAATCACCTGACATGCAAAGAAAACCCTGACATGCAAACCCTAAAAATAGCCTCTGAAGGCTAAATTCTGAAAGTCGTTATCTCACTTTGCATGTCACACCATCGCGAAGGTCTCTGAAAACCCATAAGGAAAATGCAGACATGCGTTGACAAACTCTGCATCTAGGCCCTGAAATTGGCTCCGGAAGCTGAACTGCTAAAAATAGTAAGTTGTCTGTTTCAGCTCAAATTTAACCTGTGAGTAGCTTGATGTGCTCTGGACGCAGTGTGACTGTCGGAATTTCAAAAATGCTGAGAGAATACTTGGAATTCCGCACTTACTAAAAATAGTAAGTTGCCAGAATCTGATGAAATTTTAGTGGAGACCTACTGGAAGCAGCTTGACAACAACGTTAATCTCTGATTTCAATTCAAAACATGATTTGACTTCAAACTGACGCGAGAAATGCAAACCCTAATTCTATAGACTTAGCCCAAAATTTCAATTCAGACGGGCACATCCCGGAAAGATAGACAACAGAAAGAGAGACAACAACAAAACAAACCAAAAGCAAATCCAAAAGTTCGAAACGAAGCAAAAATTAGGGGGTCCCCATTTGCAATGGGGCGATGTGTGAAAAAGGTCACAACAGGTCCCATAAAAATCACTTTTTAAATAAATTGTCCAACTTAATAAAAATAATTAATTAAATATAAATCATCCAAAAAATGACTTCATTTAGACAACTTAATTTAAATAATTAATTAATTATTCCCTTTTTACATCACAAATAGCCTATGGGAATTAAAATAGGCTAAGGGTCTCTACCAGTCGCTTATGCTTGTGAAGGGGATGGTTAAATGAAAAAGAGAATCAGAAATGGGAAAGGGATAAGAAGAAACACAATTACAAGCCAAATGCAAAACATGTGACTTGTGGAAAAAAAATCACACCATCTTGTCTTCCAAGTTGACGAGCATGCAATTTGTGAACCTACAACAATTTACATGGCTGCAGAAGTCAACACCACTGAACCATCAAGTTTTATGCCATTTTCATCGTAATGGATACCTATACTTGTAAGCTCATACAAAATGATCCAAGGCAATTCCTTTTCAATGTTCTTAGACAAAATAGCATTTCTTTTTCATGGGGACACACCCCACCATAAGTGTTACAACACTCTTATTTGCAACACCTCAAATTTGGCAATTCTTGAAATATATGAATCTTGTAAGTTTGAAGTTGTATGCAAGTGGACACACCACAGGCACAAAATTATAAAAGGGTTAGGCTAGTTTCCTTAAACCTTGAAAAGATTTCAATATGAATAAAGAGGTATCCGATTTTCAACAAAGATATGTATGCTCTTGTTCAAGCAATTAGACATTGGAACCAATGCCTCTTGGAAAGGAAACAATAGTACACTTGAACCATGAATGAATTCAATACCTAATAATCCAGCTATTTTAGGACATGACATGCATGGAGTGGATAGTATATCTTTAACATTTCAATATGATAATTAAGTACTTATAACAGACATCCAACCAAGTTACAAATTTGTAATCCCCAGTTTGCATAACTCTCTAGCATAGCTAATGATAAGGTTAAATCATGAAAGAGGGGATGAAACAAAAAAAGTTAATGAGTTGTTTGCACATGTTTAACAAGTAGAGGAAGCTATATTTTTATAGAATTGCAGACAAATCTATATTAACTATATAAATTTGGTAGTGTGAAAGCCAAAACATTTGATATGGAAATCATGAAAAACACTATGAAGCACAAAACATGAGCTGCAAATGATCCATGCTGTAGAGCCCAAAAATACGGTTCGTGGACAACAGTCTCTTTGTTACTAAATTAGTAAATTCTAATGTGCTATGTGAGACATGAAACATGCAACAGAAATGGAGAGTGAAGTAGTAAAATTGTAATATCCCCTTAAGTTTTTTTAATGAAAATATCAACACAATTTCACCACTGTTAGCGTTAGCTCCAAATATAAACCAGCAAGAATAGCAACCCTTCACCTTTTGATCACCAAGATCCCAATGTGGGCAAGGTGAGAGCATACAGCGTCGAGGATTGTTAGCAAATTGGAATGTAATTACAACTGAACATAGGTAGTGAGCTGACCATAGAATGAAAGGAAATTACAAACTCAACCACTTATGCAGCGGGAGTGGAGATATTAACAATTAATGAGGTGGCAAGCTAGCCATGAATCCTTACTACCACTTATGCAGCGGGAGTGGAGATATTAACAATTAATGAGGTGGCAAGCTAGCCATGAATCCTTACTACCACTTATTCAGCGGGGGGAATTTAAAAAACAAGTGTTGAAAGTAAAAATCAGACTCAACCACTTCTTTAGTGGGAGTATAAACAAAAATATAAAGTGTAGATTATAAATAGCTATTAGCATAGTTTACATACTCGGAATTGGAGAGTACTCGGCAAGCCCAAAAAT
Organism: Sequoia sempervirens; assembly: GCA_007258455.2. Classification (NCBI taxonomy): domain Eukaryota; kingdom Viridiplantae; phylum Streptophyta; class Pinopsida; order Cupressales; family Cupressaceae; genus Sequoia; species Sequoia sempervirens. Next base: position 179,713,623 of record VDFB02358134.1, on the reverse strand, counting down.
TTTGACTCAGGAGAAACTCGGCAAATACTTGGCAAATGTGTGTGGATATTTATGTATGTGTATACTCAAGATTGCACTGTGCACACATACATTTCTATAAACATACACAGGATGCCAAGTTTGCATGCATATACACACACGAACATGCCAAGTTTGTGGGTTTTTTGCGAACGACTAGTGATTACTCAATAATTTGACGGGAGAAAATCCATCTGCATACTACCTACAAGTAAAATTAGAAATTACTTGGCATGCAAATTTTTTAGAGATTACTCGGCTACTTGGAGAGTAATCGAAGAGTATGTAAACTATGGCTGTTAGTACTACTAAACCAGCTTTACAAAATAGATAATTAGCTGCACAACAATTCAGTTTTTTGAGACTTACATCAAAATGTTAAAGACATGTTCTCTAAACTAATATAACATGAAAATAATCAAAAAATAAGCTCATAACAACAATAAATCAGATCTGATAAGAAACAGTAACGCATAGAAAATCATACCAGCAATATAGAATTCACCAAAATGTTCATATCTCTCTCCAAACTCCTCTGCTGAAGATGAAACTGAATGCAAGCAGAAGCTAGGAGCTGGGCGATCAAGTACCAATGGTGAAACCTCACCAAATATCTTTGGATTTTTGTTCACGCTTCCCAATGCAACCACAGTGAGAAACCCAATCTCCAAAGAGGGTCAACCAGCTCTAGAAATTCATAGACACCAAAAAATATGAAACTTTTGCAAAGGGGTGCCCTAGCAAGGGAAAATCATAGAGCCAATACCCAAAACAAAGAGAAATTTGCCCAATGAGCTATGAATGAAAACACGCTACAACCAAGCATGAACCAACAATAGTAGAACAAATTATACAACAACAATCTGCTTAAATAAATCAGAAATTGAAGCTCTATCTGCACTCCCGAATGACGCACAGTCTCTAATAAGTCCAGCTAGGTACTATCTTTCAAGCACGAACACTAGAAGAAGAGCTAAGAGGTATGCATTCCTTGAAGCAAAGCTCTAAAAATATTTCAGCAGCATAACATTATCATAATTTCCAAAAGATAAGAATGAATGAGCAAGGCTTGAATAAATAGACTTCTCTTAGCATTCAAATCACCTATGTAACTCCCAAAAAGGAACTGAATCATTTCATCTTCCCAAGAGGGACACCACTTTTTTGAAAGAAATGAATTATTAATAAAACACTTTATCTCACAACTTACGCGTCCAAATAAAGTAGCAATTTGTTGTACCCCAAAATTAAAATTTTTGTTACACTTAAGACATTTTGAAGAAATAAGTAAAAGTTTTGTTAAATTAGTCAAACAGTCAAAATTTGGGTGTGCATGTCTTGCATGAGGGATTAAAACGCAAAATTTTCAAGATCTGATGATCTGGGTCTGCTCAAAGCAACTTAATCTACAAAACCCAGATCTCAGTTTTTCATCCCTACTTTTTAGGAAAACTGCTATTTTTAGAAACTTTATATGGGTTTTTCTGGGTTTCTTTTGAAACGGATACTGGCAAAACTTTCTAAAAATAGAAAGTTGGTCTGTTAGGGTTCAAACTGATTTTGATTGGCTCAAAATACTTCCATATCAGGCTGGTGCAGTCAGAATCTCAAAATAATCAGTTTTTCCTTAGTGGGTCTATTCTGCTTTTTCAGAAGCATATCAGGAGCTCCGAGGTCATCAATGGAGGTCAGTCAGTTGCCAGGCGTCAGATTCAACACTCAGGCGTTCAACAGAAGGCGAGTTGGTGAGCAAGCACGAAGAACGGAGAAGAAGGTGAAAATTTGTGAAAATTTTCTAACACTGGTTGACTTGGGCGCCCCAGGTAAGAATAGGCGCCCATCTTTTTAGGGTATTAAATGATGAAATTAGGGTTTGCGCCTCCAACCAAAGTTGCTCAGTTCTCTTCCAACTCCGCAATGAGTCTGATGATGCAGTCAACAGATCATCCAATCGCCTGGGATTCGAGGCCGAACAGGGGAGATCCAAACTGAAAAAGAATGAAAATTATCAAAATT
>VDFB02358134.1:179346969-179711489 GCA_007258455.2 Sequoia sempervirens | reverse complement strand
CCACTCAAGGTATTTTTCCTCACTTCATTTTTTAGTTATTCATTTTTGTTTGATAGCTATTTTTCATTCATCATTACTTCATGAACTATATGTAAGTTAACTAGAATCTCATATCTTGCTTATTGTTAATGAATGCTTATGAATATGCATGCAATCGTTAACTAATAGTACTCTAGAGGTTAATTTAGTTGAGTCAATAGTTTTTTTAAATTTTGAGTTGTCACAATATCATTTCATTAGCAACAGTTCAGATACAGTCTAAGTTGTAGGTACCCGTAGCCACTAGTTCTGGTTATGTCTTTTACTGTTTTGTAATTATGTGAGTTTCTAGGAAGTAGAATCACTTAGATAGGGTAGCTTAAGTAGTTTTGAGTCTCTCAAGGAATATATAATGTTGCACCATCACAAGTTTACAAACCTTGGGTTGACAATTTAATGTAGTCTTAAGCAATGTTGAGTGGACTATTCAGTTAGATAAACCTCTAAATTGTGTAGGTTCTACCAAGTTTACAATACATTAAGTTAGACTCTATAGTAGATGCTACCTTCATTGTCTCAAATACCTTGTTAATAGGTTGAGGTTTCCTGTGAGATTTAGGAGAAAGACAACTCTCCAAGTACAAAAGAATCCTTCTTCAAGTTATAGTCTCCACAACTATTATCTTTGATCACTGCTTTGATATCAAGTATGTTCTATATGATAGGTGTATTGGATCTAGAGGTGGAAGCAAGAGAATATGGGTCAACGAATGAGGAGGATGTTGGACCTTCATCATTTTTAGGTACTTGTGTGATCTTGTAGTATTTTTCTTCAAGGTTCCTACAATAAAATAATGGTTTAGGATCGCCATGGATTGTGACTTATTTATCTTCATAAGGAAATTTGACACATTGATGGTATGTGGAAGCTAAATCTTGCATGGAATGGATCCATGGATGACCTAGAATAATATTATATGGTAGAATAAGATCGAGCACTTGGCATGTAGTTTCAGCAATGGTGGGCTCTACTTAGATGGGGAGCTTCATTGTACCTTGAGAAACCCATTCTTGATCATCATAGGCCCATATGGTAACACCTTTTGCCTTTTCAATGACATCTTTAGAGTAACCTAAGTTCCTGATTAGCTGAAGGGTACAAATATTTAGACCAACACCTCCATCCACCAAGACTCTTTTGATTTTATTTTTATGAATGACAACCTCAAGGTGCAATGCATGATTGTGTCATGGTTGTGTTGGGAGGTCTTGCTCAGAAAAAGGTAAGAAGAAGAGGAGTGATGATGTGTCTTATCATATATTGGAATTGTTGGCAAGAGACACTGCACAAGTTATCTGATGTTGTCATCGATGGAAACCCTAGTCAGTAATCCTATCCGCACTTCAGTATTTACTCGTATCAGAAGTCAGATTGAAGATATGTGTTAACTGTCAAAGCCAAAGCAGGACATCCAACAGAGTTGTGTACATCAATTCAAGTGTAAATTCCTATTATCATTTTATGTTTTGGATCTCAGGGAAGGTATTTTGATGTATGAACTATCTTATCCTTGAATCATAGGGCCTCGTATTGATTGGTGTGCAAGTTAGAAGATCTGGTTTATTGGTTTTCAGTCTAACAGTGTAGAAAGGTCAACTAAGTGAGTATAGTGTGTTATGGATCTTCAAGGAATAATTGTTTAAGGTGTTTTGTATTCGAGGATGTTGTTTTGGGTCCTCACTATGTTTTTACCGACATCGGTTTGTGTGCATTGATAATTGTTTATTGATTTGGGCCGACAGTTTGTACATGTTTTATATTTTGTAAAAGTTGACATGCAGTTGAAGTAATCTCTAGTTGTGGATATATATAATTGATTATTCATATCATTTTGATGTGTGTTGCGATATTATGTGAAAGTCAGAAGGAATATAGATCGATTGTGCGTAGTTTCACTTGCGTAGAACAGAGATTGGTGATCCAAATTTAAGTAGACAGAGTTTCAAATGTAGAATCAGATAGAATGTGAAGAATGTGATCAATGTTCTTAACCGGAACTATAATCAGGCATTAGCAGATGCTATTTCATAGTTCATCCACTCCAGTTGTCTTCCAACTATGACTGTAAGACAGTGAGTCTTCTTTTGGGCAGTAAGCCTTTTTGTATTTGAGTAGTGAGCTCTAGGTAGTGTGCCTGAATGCATGTGCATTCCATTTGTAAACACTTATTTTGAGTATACTAATATTGTGGATTCATCTCCACCGTGGTTTTTCCCCTAACAGGGTTTCCACGTAACAATCCTTGTGTTATGGTGTTGTGGTTGATTTCCTTGTGTTCTTGCATCTTTCTTTTGGTTCAATGCTATAAGTAGTTTAAAGATCAAGTTAATAAAGTTAAATTTTGCAGAACACTAATTCACCCCCCCTCTCAGTGTTCCTTGATTCCAACAATTGGTATCAGAGCCTAGTTCATCAGAAGAAGTTTAATAGCTTGGGGAAGATCTGGGAAGGTGATTCAATGGATTCCAGCAGTCTTCATCAACAACTTTTGGTGGCACTAGATGATCTTGATCAGTCTAAATCTGAAGTCCAGGAATTGCAAGCAAGCCTCATGAATGCTAAGAAATTCATTCAATCATTGAAAGACAAAATCAATAATTCCAAGGAAAAGAGAAAGGAACTTTGTGATCAGCTGAAGAGAAAAAGAAGAATGAAGAGAATCTTTCTCAGTCCTTGAAAGAAAAATCAGACGAATGCAGTAAAATTAACGATGGATTCAATCAGTTGGAGCTTGAATTGCAACAATCCAGAAACAATGAAGAAGATCTTGAAAGACAGATTGTTACTCTCAGGGATGAACTTGCTACTACAAATTAATACAAGGAGAAGTTCAAGATTGGCTTAGCCAAGCTTGATGAACTAATTCAAAATTAGAAGATTGGAAATGACACGCAAGGTCTTGGATATGAGAAAGGAGAAAGCTCCAGATCTGGACAAAGGAAATTTAGGCTAGGAAATCAAGCGAGCAAAGCTAGAAGGTATTCGATAAGACAACCCAATGCTCAAAAGTTCAATGGATATTGTTTTGTTTGCAATAAATTTGGTTATATGGTTGCTCAATGTAGAAGCAGAATGAATTCAAGTGGTCCATCATTCTCAGGTCAGTGTTACAATTGCAATAAGTATGGTCATAAGTCAGTTGAATGCAGAAATATGACAACAAAAAAAATTCAATAGAAATGTCATATATTATTCCTGCAATAGATTTGGCCATATTCCTAACCAGTGCAGATCAAGAGAAAATCAATGGAATAACTGGTCTGGACAAATAAATGTTGTGTGCTATAATTGTAAAAAATTTGGTCACATTGCAAGATCTTGTAGAAGCAGGAAGGGTTCGATAAACAAAAGGAAAAATATGCAAAGGTATTATAAGGGAAAAGGAAAAGTTATTGTGGACGAGATCAGGAATTAGATGAAGATGACATGGGTGAAGAAGAGTGCTTCTGATGCAGGAAATGAGCCCGCACTAGAATTTGGTCCTGGAAATTCCTCCAGGAATTAGTTTAAGGCCTTTGGCCTAGGGGGAGCTCTCAAGAAAATCTTTTACCCCCTGTCGGTAGTTGGTACCAGAATGTGGAAAATTGCATCGACTACATTAGTGATCTACAGATGTTTTAGGAACACTTGTGGAGGAAATCTATATAAAATTGAAGGTCCATCAAAGAATTTTCTTTCACAGACTATGAAAACAAGGTATCCAGAAGACCTAGGGAAAAAGCATTTATTGCGATAAAAAGTTAGGTGTACAAATGATAAAAGGTTACTTCTATTCTTCATTTGTCACATTGCATTTCAAGAAGAATAAGTTTGGAGAGCTCTGCAAGTGAATTTTGGTGAGATACAAGTTTGAAGGCAATTCAGCGATCAAACCCTAATTCGATGAAAGGTATTTATCCGCAAAACTTGTGAACTTGAAATTTATGGAAATGGCTGCTTCATTAGTTGTTGACATTAAGGATAGACCCCACCCAAAATTTAAGTGGCACCCATTCAAATCCATTGAGACAGAACCATTAGGTGCATTTTCTTTCGTTCTGTATGGTGTTTTGCACATTGAAGATATTAGGGCATATGTTCATGCGAATGTTGAGGAATTAGGAAGCTCCCAGTTGTTAAATTTGTACACAAATCACATTGTGGGAGAAGATCTCTATGTAAAGCCTAAATTTAAGACTTTGGAGGAGAAGAAGTTCACACAGATTGTGAAGTTTCATGTGTTCGACAAAAATGAATGGGTTTGATACATGCTAAGTTGAGTGCATGCTGAGTTCATGTGGTTAAGTCAACCCTTCAAGATCACAAGAGAAGCTATAAGCATTGTTACTGGTCTGAATTCATCTAGTGGGTTGCCCCCATTGAAAGTTGTGAAGAACCAAATAGTCACTGAGGCAACCAGTTCCATTTTCGACAAGAGAGCCATGAAAATTAATTGCATCATTGAATTGGATGTGATATTTTCCTCTATGGTTATTGGATATAAAATTTATCACTCCAATCGAGATAACTCTGTATTTGGTACTGGAATCTATGCAGCTTATTAAATGGTCAAGGAAAATGTAGAATATGACTTATGTGAGTTACTCTGAAGCTAGCTAATTGAAAATCTTGGCAAAATCAAGGACAAGAAGAACTCTTTCAAGTATGGCAATTTGTTGCTATGTCTATTCTTCTACTTCATGAATGAAGTTTTGGGAGTCGGTAAAGTTCAATGGCAAGGTGATAGACCGGTAGTTGTTCAAATCAAAGACATATTATACAGAATTGGTGATAGCAAAGCAAGGAAAACTGCTATCTGGGGTTACTTCAAAAGCTTTCAGAGTGAAATGGAAGCTAGGGAAAGGATTCCTACATCTATTGTGTAAAAATATAAGGACACTATTTTCTTCATGGTAGACATTGATCAGTGTTTGATGGAAGTAGCAGAACCAAGAATAGTTTGGATAATTCCCATGGGATATGAGGTTGAAGAACACATTTTGGAGTTGTATGACCAACACCTGTTGAGTAAACCTCGGGATACGATAGAAGAAAGGTTTGGCACCTTTGAAGAGAAAAATATGCAAGTGCATGCACAGCTGAAGAAGCCTATGATATTTTGGAGGGTGAGAAAGGAAGTTGAAGATTTTGCAGAAAGCATCGGCATATCAGTTGAAGTAGTGAGGGAAGCTAGGAAGAAAAGAGAAAAAGTTGAAAAAGGGGAGCCTAATAGAACTAAGTCAACTAGTCCGACAACATCCTCTGCCAGATCTAGATCTACAAGGAGCTCTGCACTCTCATCCAGTCCTACAAATAAATCAAGCCCAGTGAAAGCTCAAGTCAAGACATCCAGAAGAGAAGGAAAGATGAAGAAGGATAAAAGCACAAAAGTCTATGTTGTTGTCGAAGAAGATGAAGAAACTAAATCTGATAAAGAAGTAAGAGAAATCAAGCTTAAGGATGCAAAGGCATCAAAAGTCTCTAAGGACAAGCCCTCCGGTGAAGAAAAAGCAAAGAAAAAGGTAAAAATTGATAGATCACGTATGATAGTAGAGGAAGTGGAAAAAGCTTGACAAAATTAAAAATTTGAAGCATGAAAAAGATAGAATTGTTGAAAGGGTATGTGAGCTGAGAGGACTAATTGGTCCTAAACTGGAGACAATGCTTAGTGCATTGAAGGAAGCACATGATGTTATGGTTGTCAGTGATCCGGAAAATTTTCAGTCAGTAGAGATGCAATCCTATCTGTTATGAGGTCACATGACTATTTTAGAGAGTCTCAAAAAGGGTTGGGACACTAGTTTAAGCCTATTGAAGAACAATTTTGCAGATATATTCAAATCCTTGTAAGTTAGAAAGGCATGTTTGTACATATACAGTCTATTCATAGAAATTTTGTATGATTTTTGGTATGCAAATTCTCGTCTTTGCCATTGATGTCAAAGGGGGAGTGTGGGACAGTGAAAAATGACATATTCATCTCAAGGGGAGTTGTGATTAAAAAAAAATTTTGAAGTTTTGAGGATTGCAGTGTATTCATGTTGGTACTGATTATGGCACTTAGTTATTTTTCACTAAGTGTTTCCATCAATGCCAAAGGAGGAGATTTTTGGCAAGAGACACTGGACAAGTTATCTGGTGTTGTCATTGATGGAAACCCTAGTAAATAATCCTATCCGCACTTCAATATTTGCTCGTACCGGAAGTCAAATTGAAGATATGTGTTAACTGGCAAAGCCAAAACAGGGCATCCGACAGAGTTGTGTACATCGATTCATGTGTAAATTATTTTTATCATTTTATGTTGTGGATCTCAAGGAAGTTATTTTGATGTATGAACTATCTTATCCTTGAATCATAGGGCCTCGTATTGGTGTGCAACTTAGAATATTCGGTTTATTGATTTTCAATCTAACAGCACAGAAAGGTCGACTAAGTGAGTATAACATGTTGTGGATCTTCGAGGCATAATTGTTTAAGGTGTTTCATATTCGAGGATGTTGTTTTGGTTCCTCACTATGTTTTGGCCAACATTGGTTGGTGCGCATTGATAACTGTTTATTGATTTGGGCCAATAGTTTGTACATGTTTTATATTTTGTAAAATCCAACATGCAGTTGAAGTAATCTCTAGTTGCAAATATATATAATCAATTATTCATATCATTTTGATGTGTGTTGTGATATGATGTGAAATTCAAAAGGAATATAGATCGATTGTGCACAGTTTCACTTGCGTAGAACAGAGATTGGTGATCCGAATTTAACCAGATAGAGTTTCAAGTGCATAATCATATAGAATGTGAAGAATGCGATCAATGTGCTTAACCAGAACTATAATCAGGCATTAGCAGATGCTATTTCATAGTTCATCCACTCCAGTTGTCTTCCAACTGTGACTGTAAGACAGTGAGTCTTCTTCTGGGCAGTAAGCCTTTATGCATTTGAGCAGTGTGCCTGAATGCATGTGCATTCCATTTGTAAACACTTATTTGAGTATACTCATATTGTGGATTGATCACCACTGTGGTTTTTCCCCTAATAGGGTTTCCACGTAAAAATCCTTGTGTTATGGTGTTTTGGTTGATTGCCTTGTGTTCTTGCATCTTTCTTTTGGTTCAATGCTATAAGTGGTTTAAAGATCAAGTTAATAAAGTTAAATTTTGCAGAACACTGATTCACCCCCCCTCTCAGTGTTCCTTGATTCCAACAGGAATTGCTCAATATCAAGATTCTTAGGTATAAAAGAAGCAGACAAATCCTTTTCTAAGATATCCCTATGCATGGGGGAAAGTTTCAATAACTCCAAGATGGAGATCTGGGCAGGAGTCTTCTTCAATTAGTCTAGGATACTATAATCACTAGGGTTTTCCTTCGAAAGTGTGATTTGTGTCCTAGGTTGCGATGATGCTCCTTAGATTGTGACCTTTCCTCAATGTGTGGTGACTCCACTATTCTTAGTAGGCCTTTTAATGGTAATGATTGATATAAAATTACCACAAGATGCCACTACGTTGTTATACACATGACCCACATTGGTATAATCCTTCCCTTTGACGTTGTCATTTCCCTTGTTATGAACAAGCATCAGGTTCTTATATATCTTGAGATCTTGATTTCTTGATTGTTGATCTATGGTCATGTCTCCATTATCTATAAGATCTTGGATGATGTTTTTCAGTTTCATGCAGCTCACCATCTTGTGTCCCTTGATCTTATGGAAATCACAAAGTTCTTTCTCATTATACCATGGCGATTTAACTTGATATTCTTGGTAATTTTGATAGTTGGGGAGCGTAATGAGATTGGATTGCACCAAATTTTGCATGACTACTTCAATAGGTTCCCCCAATGGTGTGTACTTACGTCACTGAGGGTAGTTGTTTCTAGGGGGTGGTCCTCTTTGTGTGTTGGTGTTGTTGACTTGGTTGTTTTGCGGTTGCATGTTTATTTGTTGTGTGTTTTTTTGTGTGTTCATTGGTTGATTGTTTGTTTTTTTGGGAGAACTTAGGACTACTTTTGCATCAACGAAACCATTATTAGTTATTTTCTTGTTCTTGGACCATATGCAGGGCTTGTCATTGGAACTAGTAGATGGGAGGTTTTCCTTGTATTCTTGTGTGTTTCCTTGTGCAATAAGGGCTCTTTCAATGTTAAGGGCCCTAGGGATGAGCTCTTCATATGATGTGACACATTTCATTTTCAGTTGAAAGGATAGATCTGTGTCCACATTGGCAATGATGATCCATATTTGTTTCTCTTTGGGAATTTTCCATTTGCTTTTTTTGGATCTATGCCTCAATCGTTGTAGGAAATTCATGAAGGATTCACCCTTGTTTTGGTTTTAGGGTATATAGCTCTTCCAAGCTTACGTCCATGCCTAGGTTGTAGGAGAAGTGATCACAAACCAATCAATTTTGTGCCACTTGGTATTGCTATATTAGTGGCATGCTTTGGCTTTGGATCAATTGGTTGGAAGGGTTCCCTTGATTGTTTTGATGTTGAGGGGTTAATGGATTAGATGCATTTCCTTGATGTATTTGATTTTGGACTAATGAGTTTCCTTGATTGATGGGATTATTGACCAAAGGTTTGGATGTGTTTCCTTGGTTGGTTTGCATGACTTATGGAACCAATTGATTTGATGTGTCAATTGGATGGTTTGATGTTTGACCTTGTTGAGTTAAGGATTGACCTTGCATGATAGTGTTCACTTATCCTTGTTGATCCACTTGGGGTATTTGACTCACTTGACTTGTTTGAACAATAGGAATACTTTGGGTACTCGTCATGGTGGAAGAATATGGTTGGGCACTAAATGTTGGTGTCCAATTTGTGTTTGTGCCTTGGGTACCCAAAGTTTCCTTATTTTCTAGATTTGGAGTGAGACCAAGGTTGGTTCCAAGTCGAGTTGCAAGGCTAGTAGTCAAAGGTTGACTTGGCACATTCAATGAAGATGGTTGGATGATGGATTGAACAACACCTTGTACCAACAGTTGTGTAGTGGATGTTTGAGGAATAGAAGCCACATTTACTAAAGGTTGTTCCCTAATTGTGTTGAAATTGAATGAGGAAGGGAGTTTGGCTCCTTCCTTTTCCAAGGCTAGAATGTATTGTGTAGGGTTCAAATTCATCAATGTGTTGATGAGATGGTGGGTTTTGGGATCTTGTTGTGCTTCAAGCAATTCCTATGTGGTGAGTTTGTTTGGATTATTGGGGACATCTTCTACTTCATACCCCATCTCTAATGAAGTTTGTAGCGGATTTTTTCATGGGGTTGAGTATCCTCTAGGATCAAATTCTTGGTTGGGATCACTCATGGTAGATGCATTTTTGTTTTGCTCCATGTTTTTCTTGTATTTTGATCTTGTTGTTACCATACATTTTGGATCAAGCTTGGGAGTATTGTGTTGGGCTTTATATTGTTAGAACTCTTGGGTTGATTCAAATTTTGGAAAAAGTGACCCTTTAAGGTGTTTAGGACCAATTATTTGAATGGATGATGAAAGGGGTGGGTGATATCGATGATGAACTTCAAAACTTTGAACAATATTAGACTAAAGGTTTTATGTTTGTGTTTTGGATAAGGATGCTAATGAACTTGTGAACCCTAAAGTTAGACTTGTGACCTTTAGGATAGACTTGTTCAAAAGGATGATGGCTAACTTAACTTAATGTATGAAAAAGGATTCATTTACACACATATAGCTAAACTAGGGGATTGATTGATGATAACCTAAGTCTAGAAGGTTGTTGTGTCCAAATTTTAAAGTTGTTTATGAGGTGAGATTTCAGATGTTTTGATATGGATGAGATGATTGGTTTTAATGTTTTGAACCTAAGAGGGACTTGTTTACAAGATCAAGGTATTGAAAAACATGCTTTTCCCTTGGGGTGATAAACCTAAGAAACCAATGCTTGTTGGATGGTAGAACTTTGGTACAATGTTTGGTATGCATTTCCATATTTTTTCTTTGTTGCTTTGGAAGTCAAGATGTTTGAAAATGAAACCAAGTTGTACCTACTTTGTGTGTTCAATTGAGTTGATATTTGATTAATGAGATTGTTTTTACCACATCAAATGTCTCAATTAAGTTCAAACTAAGAATTTCTATGACATGGAAAAATATTTTCCACAAAAGCTTGACATTGTGAAAACCAAAGAGCTAAGTCATAGTTCCCTAAGTTAACTTTGGTATAAGTGATTAGAGATATGATCAAATATATTGGGAAACCTTTAGTATATTATTTTGAAAAAAAAGATATATTTAGAGGTATGCAACAATATATTGTCCTTGAAGTACACTCACATATAAACAAAGGGTTTGGAATTTTTGACCATGTTGATGTTTGTTTGAGTTGCTTGAATTCCAAGCAATGTGTTTGACCGACTCAATGGGTATGGGAGGTATTTCGCAAGTCTTCTTCCACAAGACTTACTAGTTTGGCTCAACAAAATCAATCACTTTACAATCTAGAGGAATAAAGGTACATCACTTCTTAGTAGGCTTACCTCACCCCCAAAGGAATGATTTAGATCTGAAATTATAGAGGGGTCAAATAGGCCATATCAAGGAAATATATTGTCTTGATATTCCTAGCTTTGTACAAGAGAATGAAATCTTAATCTTTATACCTCAACTATAAATTAGACGTGGTAAGTAACTTCTTAGAATGGTTCTATTCTGATGCACTACTTCAAAGGAAATTTCGGGAAACTTGGTTGGCCTCTAGACAAAGGTGTGTAATGACAACCATGAACACTAGACGCATGCATCATATGTAAGCTACTTAAAGCTTTAGTTGCCTTGTACAACCCATTATGTTCGTACAAGGGTAGAGGCACATCATGGAATTCCCACCCAGATTTAAGCTACTTTCTTTCGATTTCGCAAACTTTATATAGTCTGCTGGTAAACGTTCTTTTAGGGTCACTTATGAGTTCTCCATTGCGGGATGCATCTCATAGGTAGTCCCTTATCTAATAAAGACAAGAAAATGCTATTTCTCTTCACCCAAGATCGCATGAAGCACAAGGAGAGTGGATATGTAGCAAATCCTTGGGTTGACTCAAAAAAGTTTGTAAACTTAGAGTGTTTCTCTTCACCCAAGATTGCATGAAGCGCAAGGGGAGTGGATATGCACTAAAAGGTTACACAAGCATGGAAAGCACAAAATACACTAATTCTCTTTAAAGCACCAAAGTAGATGTTATGTTCATTTTATTTGCACCAAAATGAAGTGTAAGTTTGTGTTCAATTTTAAACCAACATTGCAATGTGAGGATGTTTGGGTTCAATTTTAGCCAACTTTGAAATACTCATAGAATTGTAAGTTTTAAAGCCCAAATTGAAATATAGTTATCTTAAAGCATGAAATAAAGTAGCAAGATGGGTTATATCATCCCATGAGTGTTTAAAAACACTTTTACAATAAAGATAAAATGATATTTTTCTTCACTTCAATATTTTTCTCCTCTCCAAACCTGCAAAATAGTTAGCCTTACAGAGAAAAAACTAGTTTTTAGTAAATGATCAGAGAGTGAATTCAAAGCAGACATGAAAATTTAACTCTTTGTTTTACCTAAAAATTGCATCACTATGCAAACAATTGCGTCACTCTGGTTCGGGACAATTGCACCACTGTTTACAACTGCATCATTCTGGTGAGATTCAATAGTGTCACTTTATCAGAAACCAAAGAGGTCAATTGCACTAGAATATGACAAATGTGTCCTTGTTACAATTGTGTTGCTTTGGTTCACCTACAATCACAAAAAGAAAATAGAATGACCAATTGCATCAGTGGCACCACCCCCACAATGGGATGAGGTTTGAGGCATTAGATTAGTTTCCATTATGCATTTTTTGTTTGTTTATGTTTAATAGCTTATTTGTTTGATGTTTTCAAGAATTTCATTTGGAGATTGACTTAACTAGTTAAATATTTGTTTATTTCATGTGGATCTAGCAAGTTTAGATTAGGTTATGATTATGCTCACATTTTGGCGCTAGAAGGAGGGATATACTAGCCAAATTTGATGAATTTTTCTTGAGTTTCTTGAGATTTGTAGGTTTCAGGGCTCGACAACGTAATTGTTCTGAAACTAGGTGACACAATTGCAAATAGCAACACAATTACTTACATTGGCTCACAATTTTTATTTGACCAAAGTGACACAATTGAATATAACGATGCAATTGCATTTGGCGATGATTTCTCTAAATTAAAGTGGATCTATTTCTCATAGAAATGAGGATTATTTATAGGAGAAATGGTTGAATCAATGGTCAAGATTTATTTAATCAATCAATGGATGAGAAGCAATGAGAGGAGATGGAATGGATCAAGGATTCCCATCAATGGATGGGAATGCAAGTTGACAAGGATCAAGGATTTAATCAATGGTTCTCATTGATTCAAAGAAGCACACTTCCTAAAAATTAGGAAGTTGTTAGGAAGTTTGTTACAAGAATATTCCCATTTTGGAGGAGTTCAAATATAGGAATATTCCAAGGGAATATTCCCTTACAAGTGGGAGGGTGAGAGAAATTAGCTATTTAGATAATTAAAACAATGTTTTAATTGTGCAAGATGGATGAAATTAGGAGTTTCATTAAATAAGTAACTTATTTAATAAAAGGGGGTTTAATCACATTTAACTAAATAATAAAGATTATTTAATTAAATAAGAAGACATAAGCAATTAAATTAAATAATTTGCATTACCTAATTAAATAAGATGAAAATTAGTGTGAAAGGGGTGAATTAGCCAAATAATATTGATCATTTGATTAATAGGAGAAAATGATGAATTTAGTTAAATAATGAAGATTATTTAATTAAACGATCAAAAATAGGTGATTCAAGACGAAATGGTGTTAGTAATCAAATTTAGATGTGCAATATTGATCAAGACAATTTTAAGTGTCTACAGTAGTAGCAAATGGCTTAGATGGGACTTGATCAGAATCATAGAGGGACTCAAAGTTAGGGGTAATTTCACCCTCTTTGAAAATGTGCCACAACATGACATTATTTTTCACCTCCTCAAAATACATGGGTTTAATGCGACATCTATCACCACCCATAGTGTAAAAACCCTCACATGAAATATTGAACCAATCAATATGAATCTAGCTTTTAACAAGTTGAAAACTCAAATAGTCTCTAGAGAGAATAGGATTCACAAAAAATTATAGTTATTCATAGTCATGTAAAACTAACCTCTTTGCATAATCACACCATGAAAAAACCTATCAACAACAAGTGATTGGATTGAAGTGACTATATCATTATTTTCAAGTAAATTCATAGTTGTGGTGGCTTGGGAGTAATAACTAGGACTAGAAGTACTAGTGCTATGATGATCAAAGCTTCCCATAAGGAGGTCATAACAAAGACATTTAAGAACATCACTTTGGTCAAGGGAATTAACATACACATCAATATCACCCCAAACAAAAATGCTAGGGATAGCAATAACCCTCCCAAACCAAAGAAAATTGATACATAGACATCAACAATTAACACTACCTGGTAATAAGCAATACCTTAGCAAAGCACCCATTATATAGAAATTTTATTCTTTTCATTGTTAGAATATTGATAATAGAAGAAGCAATATTTTCAACCTTACACCAACACCTCCAACCATGATACTGATACTGCAATTGGATAGGGCATCCATAACTTGATTACCCTCCCTATAGATAGGACCAATCTATACAGTAGCAAAACATATTAAGTAAACCATGAGCATCAAAAATTATATCTCTAATGTTCTAGGAAAGACTAGAGTGCTTCTTGATAGAACTAGGAACAAATTTTGAGTCATCCTCGATCAAAAAATTAGTTATTCCCAAAAAATATGCCATCTTAACCCCCCAAAAAGTAGCCAAAGTTTCAATTTCATTCTTACTTTTGATTCCAATAAACCTCAAATAAGAAGCAATGAGATCTCTTTATTTGCACCCAACAATTCTTCCAACATTAGCCACACTTAGGTTTTCTTTGGTAGCACCATCTAAATCAAGTTTAGCCCAATCGAAAGGAGGTGAAGACCAAAAGATGTTTTTCCTAATAATCTTCTTCCTATTATCAAATGCATACAAGTTATTATTAAAGCCCCAACTAAGAGCAGTTCTAGTTTCCTAAGTAAAAAAAAGGAAAGAAAGTTTCCTAGTATTGGCATGATTAACATTCTCCATTGTGAAACCTATAAGGGAATTAAAGACCTCGTCAACACTTTGAGCCACATCTCTGAAAATATGATTATTTCTTTCTTTTCATAACCCCCAAAATAAGTGTGGAGGAACTTGAGCCCATAGCTCTTTAAGAATCGGATGAATCCAAGGAGGAAGTCAACTCTCCACAAACCTAACAAAAGAACTTTGCATAACCTAGCCAACTCTAATTTTTGTAAAATATTATCCCATTTAGTGGTAGAAATATTACAAAATAAGAAAAGAAGATCCACAAACTCTTCTATTTTATTACATAAAGCAGATATGTTAAAAAATTGGAACCCCATTTTTTTGAATACTATCTTGTGTGAGAATTTCATTTTGAACATCAGTCCAAAAAAGAAATTGATTTTTAGAATTAATTTAGAATTCCAAATAAGCTTCCAAAAGTTGTTAGTAGTAGGAATGCACAACAATAAAGTGTAAGAAAAAGTAATGATGTAATTTCCTTTATTTTCCAAGGCCCAAAAAAAATTATATTCTCTATGAAAAATAGGAATCCTATAAGAGACTACTCTAGCTTTCTATTCATTAGCTATGTCGAATAACCTTCCATTCACCTGTGCAAAGTGAAGAACATTTTTTTTATGAATTGAAAAACCTTGACCAACTATATAATCAAAAACCAAGGAAACAAACAAGTTGGTAATGGAAGTCTTCAACTAACTAAATGACTGATTAGATTTTAAGGGATAATGATCTAACCAACAATCTTCCCATAAATGTGTTTTTTATCCACTTCCAATTCTACAAGCAACCCCTTTCTGTAAGAGTCCTCTAGATTTCATAATATTGTTCCAAATAACAAAATCCTTAGGAATAATTTTAGCTATAAGGAAAGAATAGACATCTCTCTCCCACATGTATTTATCTCTCATTATACATGACCAATCATTGTTATTTTTCATAAAACCCCAACCAATCTTTCCTGATAAAGTCTTGTTAATCAATTGGATTTTCCTTAGGCCAAGTCCACTAGGTTACTTTTTAGAATGCAAACTTTTCCCTAACTAATTAGATTAATCCTTCTAGTGTCCTCCACTTCTAACAAAAGGAATATCTTTTGATTTGTTCAAATTTAAATTTTCTATATCCTTCAAGATTTTAAATAGAGGAAATAAATAGGAATTCCTTGTAGAGAAGATTTAAAAGGAGTTGAAACTTTCTAGCTAGACTCAAAAGTTGATCTTTCTAGTCAGCTAATTTCCTTTGCATCCTTTCCAAAACCATATTTCAATAATGAAGGTGAATTTTCTTTATAGCTAAAGGGAGACCCAAATAGGAAGTTGGTAGATTAGCACAAAGATAATTCAAAATTGGTAGATTAGCACAAAGATAATTCAAAATAAATATTTTTTTTAGGGGAACAATAGTATTGCAGAAGTAAAGATTATTTTTTTTATAATTGAAGAATTGGCCAAAGGCAACATCATATTTATCCAAGAAAGGCTTCCAATTTATAGCTTCAATAATAGAGGACTTTTTAAATAGAATAGTATCATCAACAAACTATTGAATATAGGAGCGAGTACAAGATGAAGAAAATTTTATGCCTTAAAGAGAATCTTTGAGTCAAATATAAGACATTATTTCTGATAACTTCAACCAACATGATAAACAAGTATGGGGACAAAGTATCTCCCTATTGCAATCCCAACCCACTTTCCAAAAACCCTCTAGGAATCCATTTAAGTAAAACATAAAATTTAGGAGTCTACATACATTCCTAATTCATACAAATAATATTTTGATCGACACCAAATCTCTCAAGGATAGTAAAGAAAAAATCTTATGACACCCTATCATAAACTTTGGAAATGTACATCTTAAGAACCATACCATCCTTACCACACCTCTCTATGGAATGAATGATCGCACGAGTAGTAATTGCAACATCCAAACTTTGATGCCCTGGCATGAACCCTTTTTTTATTTTGATATATACTCTTAGAGAGAAAAGGTTGAATATTGAAGACTAAAATCTTGGAGAACACCTTTACACAGTATTACAAAGACTAATAGGTCAAAAATCAAACATTGATATTACATCATTATTTTAAAGAATAAGAGCTAGATAACTGTGTTATTTTCTTGAGAAGCTAGATAGATCAAAAAAATAAATGCACAACTCTAACATTTGTACCAACAATATCCCAAAAATCATAGAAGAAAGCCAGAGGAAAACCATTAGAACTAGATGCCTTACACATGCCAAAAGAGAAGACATCCTTTACTTCAAATTTAGACACCTCTTTAAGAATTTTAAAATTATCTTTAGAAGAAAGAATACTTGAGGTTACGTCTAATATTTGACTGGGAACTTCTTTAGAGCAAGAGAATTGTTTGGAAAGAAGAGACTCTAAAAATTTAGAGCCCAAAGTTCCCAATTATTTCTTGGTGTTAACCTCAAGACCATTCTCATCCCATAAAATTGTAATAGTGTTATTTTTCTATGTTGGAGTGCAAATTGATAGAGAAAAGAGGTATTTCTATCCCCTTCTATAAGCCATTACACTCTGGACTTTTTATTTTTAAAAATATCCTTTTTCATCATTATCTTATGCCACTTATTACTCAAGGTATTTTCCATTAAGCACACCTCACCATCTATTCTTATGACAACCATAATTGCTTGAATCTCCAACAATTTATTAGATAATACCTTCTACTCAAATATTTGACCAAAACAAAGTTTGTTCTAATATTACACCCTTTTCTTGATATTTATTAACTTATGAGCCAAACAAAACATTATAAAACCAAGGATATGAATCTTCAACCATTCAACAATAAGATCTCTAAATTTAGGGTAAGAGGCCCATATAATCTCATATCTAAAAGGATAAGGACCTCTAGAGCTCTATTCATTTCAAAACAAGAGTAGGGGATTAGAATCTAAGTCTACATGAGACAAAATAGAAAGAGAAATATTCCCTATAATATCCAAGTTACAAGAAATAGGAAATCTATCAAGCTTCAGATAAATGAGATTATCACCAATTCTCTTGTTAGACCAAGCGAAAGGAAAACATTGAAGATCAACATCCATTAGACCAACAATAAAAAATGAAATCTATAAAATCAACCATATTGTTTGTAAAAATCCTTAAGACCTAATTTTTCAAAAGGTAAAAGGGGGGTGTAATGCCTATGATTTGAAACTCAAACAGAAGCAAACAAGCATGCAAGATTCTACTTTGAACTAGGAGAATCCTCTAGATAGAGCTCACAATGGAGTTCAAAACAACACAATAACATCAAAACAACTCAAAATGTTTCCCATGACTCCATTGTGGTTTGGTTTTCTCCTTTACTAGTTGAAATGTGGATGCTCCTTTGCCTAAAGATACCTATTTTGGCATGTACTTAACATAAGTGATAATTGATATGGAATGAAAGATAGACTACTTGAACTTATAGAATTTTGGAAGGGTGAATGGATGGTCAATATATGATTATGAGATCAATGGTGGAAGATGGTTGAGAGGAATTCCCTAGGATCAAGGAGATAATGAAGGGTAGATATGGAGGTGGTTATATTGTGAATGGTTAGGATGAATTTACTAAGCTTAGTAAGTAATTGTGAGCATGAGAGAAAATGGACATGTGCATCTAGTGGGGCTAGATTTTTGGGTTGTGTTGAGAAAATAATGGGACCATGAGGACACGTGTTCCTAGGCACCCTTTATGCTTGAAATATGTTGAGCGTATATAAGCTTAATTAAATAATAATATTATTTAATTATTTTAGCCACATGTGAGATGGAAAATAGGTGGAAAATGATAATTACTTATTAATTTATTATGAGGAGATTGAAAATATGGTTAATTAAATAATATGATTATTTAATTTTGTAAGGCCTATAGTGAAGGGAACTCAAACTAGGTGATGATATTGGTCAATTAGGACTAGGTGATGGTGATTATACCTAGGGAATATTTTAGGTGTATACAAGGTGTAATAAAATATCTCACTAGAATCTAGTGGAAAATCAACATTCTTCTTCGTAAAATTAGTATTATCAATTATGACTTTATTTTGGCATATTAGTATTAGGACCATAAACATTCAACAAAATTCATTGCTTATCAAAATAGAGAGAAGAAAAGAGAACTTCAAAGTGTTTTTTAGAACTTATAATATTACAACTAACAACATTAGGGTTCCTAAAAGAGGCAATGCCACTAGAATCACCTTGTGTTGGTCTGTGGAGATTTATCAAATTTTGGAGTTAATATTTTGACCACTTTTCCCAATACAATTTCCCCCAAATTAATTAACGGGGGAGTATAGGAGGGGTGGAGCCCCTCCTACAAGGTCCAAGGGGACCACCCCCTCGGTGAGGGCTTGGGGGAAAATCCCATGGTGGGGGTTTGGGGGCAACACCCCCCAACAAGGGCTATTGGGGGTAGCACCCCCAGCTGAGGGATCGAGGGTAGCATCCCCAAAGCAAAAATTCACTATATTTTTAATAAAGAATTCGTTGGAAATTGCTATTGTAATTCGGTTGGAAAAACAATTTGAAACCGCCCGAAATAATAACAATTTCTTGTTGTGGTTGGAATTGGAATAGTCACAACTTTGTGTTTGAAGCTTAGCAAGGCACACACAGAATGTGTAATGAAAAATGCATGAAAACAAGTGGATATTCATGGTTTTGAGTAGAACAAACATGCAACAAAGTGCATTGAGTGTATCACTATTATGGGGTATAACATGCAACATGTGAGAATTTTGAGTGCAATTTGGTGTTGCATGTTGCAATACATTGTTGCAGGTTATTTGTTAATCATATTTCACTAGAAGTTTGAATAAAATGGACTATTGTTATCAGTGGGCATAGCCCAAAGGGAAAATCATGTTAAAATTTTTTGTCTTGCATTACATTATGAATTTTTTCCTTTGTTATTCCTCTATTTTGTAAAATTTGTATTATAATTGGTAATTTATCTCTTATATTCTATTGGAAAATCCTAACACCTTGAGTAGCATTCAAAAAAATCAAAATTAGGCCAAATACACTTGGAAATCTCTCTAAAGTTATTTTTAGACATCTTAACTTCTTGGAGGAGAAGAATATCCAAATTCTTTTCCAAAATACAACTTTTAACTAAAAACTATTTATTAGGACTATTGAGCCCTTTCACATTCCAAAATAAGATCTTCATTTGTGATACTTCTTGGAGGTAGACAACTCTTGAGTCTTTTTACCTTCCATTTGCTATTTCTTTAGCAATTTCTCTAGATCATATTTTTCTTTGAGATGGCCTTCCACTTTTTTCTTCAACCCCAACATCTATTGATTTTATGACATCCTTCTTGGGATGACCCTTCCCCTTGCCTATGGAAATCACCACTTAACTATTACTAACAATATCACCACTTTTTTTAATTAAAAAAAAACAATATCACCCCTTAATTATTGGAAGAGGTTGATATCTTGAAGAACCTGTAGTCTATTGTTGTTTCTATTCCTCTTTCTAGTTGGTGTTTTGTTGGTTTTTTGCTGCTTGTTGGCTGCTCATTTTGTTTTTGATTATATGTTAATGCAGCAATCTCTTTTGTAAAGGATTTTGGGGCCCCTTCAAAACCTGTTTTACCTATAATCAAAAACAATATCAAACTTGACACATTCCATATCTCCTTCCAAAAAAGAATCAATTCTCATATCATGGGAGGAAGAAAAATCTTCTCTTGCTTCAATATTTGTATTTGTGATGAACTTCCTTCTTTTATTGTTGTTGGATTTGTTTAGATTATGACACAACCAAGCAATTTGACTATGAAACTTCAAACAAAAAATTGTTGATGTCACCAACCATCTTGGGGTACAAATAGATTCGTCATTCTTCAATAAAACAATTTGGCTCCCATTTTGTAACAAGTTGATGCTATTCAACTATTATTTATCATCACCAATTGGCTCTTGAAAATAAGTTTAATTATTTTTTACTTCATGGAGCTAAGTCAATAAGTTCCCAAACCTATTAGTCCAGATCCTACAAGTGAAGTAAAAACCTTATCATTATTCTCCACAACCATATTAGAGGGTGACTCCAAAAGTGTACAAAACTTATTTTCAAAAGGATATTTTTCAAAACCTTTTGGAGAAAGTTGCTCATCCACCATTTTTAACGAGTTTCTACATTTTTTACCTTTTTTCTAGGGCATTCATTAGAAAGGTGATCTACGTATGAATATTTTTGATAAAAATAACTTTACATTCTCATGAATAATTGGTTGCATCTATTTACCAAATTTTGATTTCAAGGTTATAGATGTTGGAAAAACCTTATTAAATTTAACACTAACATAGAAGCAAGAAAAAATAACCTCTTTTCTTTTTCATAAATTAATCTAGAGTCAACAAGTGTCTAAAATAATTAGCAATCTAGATGAAAAACTCTTCTCAAAACTCAAGAGGAAGACCAAGGAGATAAACCCAAATAGGGATAACCACCATCAAGTCATCATTAGGGACAAAACCTAGTTTCCACCTATAAAGTGAAAGGCTATTCTTTTTAAACAACCAAGGTCCTTCCACCAAAACCTTAAGGAGATCTTCCTAAAGATAAAATATGAATAGAAACATGTCACTAGGTAAATTACTAACCAACAAATGACCTTTTATATTCCATTTCTCAAGAGCCCATTTCCAAACAAGATTAGGTAGAATGAAAAAAACTTACTAATAAGAGAATTTTGCATCTTTGAGATAATTGAATCAACTTTAGAATTTGGTCATTTTTTAGTAGGACTATCAAAATATTTTGAAAACATAATGGCTTCATGCAAGTTGATAACTTTGGAAACAATAGGAACATTCTCAGAGTTAACAACATGCGACCATATTTTTGGTCCCACCCACTTATGTGCTAGCCAGATTTATGTTAGATAAATCACATGGAATAGGGGAGGCTATATATGGGGCCCCTGAGCTATATGCACCCATTCCCACCCAAACTAGAAATCTAAAATTATAATTCTTTTACCTATAATAACATTGTTAAGTTTCTCTTAGTTCAGTCATCAAGCATTGTTCTTACAATGCAATTGCAAATACAATATCGATTTTTAAAAATATTTATGTAATGATAAAATCATTAAAAAATTAAACGAGTTAATTATTATGATGGTGAAAATTAATGTTATCTTAGAAATAAAAATAAAAAATTCAATTCAATTTTTTTTTATTTAAATAACTAAATGTGCAAGTTGATTATTGAAAAACTCATAAAATATAATAGTTAAATATATTTAAATTCCTATTTATGATTTAAGATAAAGAATACACTAATATATTTTATATTTAAAATAAATAAAAATTTGAGATTTTAATAATAGAATCTTTAGTAAATGGATGTAAATGATTTAATTATATTTTCTTTTTATAGAGAATAAACAATATATATTTCTTTTCGATTTCTAACTAGGCTTTAGAACATGTGAGGGAATTATTAATGTATGACCTTAAAATCCAATTGCAAATCTAAATGATATTTAAACAATAACAAGCTTCACAATCAAATTCAATCACACCAATGAAACAATTTGAAAGAAGATCAAACAACAAATGTATACCTTAAACGTGTGAGACATTCAAGTTGAGCTCCACTGTTCTCCTTTATTTCACCCTTGGAGAAATGGTGTTGAAATCTTTTCTCTCAAATTTAGGATAAGGATAGTAGCAATAAAGCACTATTGTAATTTGAGCATAAGTTTGTTGCATGATCTCAAATGAATAAAGAAGGATAGGATAGTTTGATTTATAGATTTTTGATGATACTAATCAACGGTCAAGATAAGAGGAGAGATTGAAAATGATCAATGGTGGAGGATTGATGAGAGGATTTGATTGCTTGTTAACTAGCTGCATGATTTCATATAATTGATTGCATGATTCGGTCTAAATTGGGGATTGATTGAAGTGTTAATTGAGACTGGCAAGTTGTTGACAGGATTGATTGATCAGTTAACTTTTTTGACAAGTTAGTGGACTTAAAGTGAGTGGGAGTGAAATGGATTTGATGAATTAGTGGACTAATTAGATTGGTTAGTAGATTGAGAGTAAGTCTCAGTTAGGAGGTGAGGTGGAAATGCATGGAAATCAATAATTAATTTAATTAATTAATTATTAATGGCATGTACAAAATGGATTAATTATTTAATTTTATTTATTTTGGAGAATGGATAATGTTGAGAACTTAATGGATAAATTAATAATTAAAATAATTATTTAATTTTGAGAATTGGGAAACTAATTAAATAATAACAATTTTTTAATTAATGGAAGAATAATTAGTAAATTAATTAAATAATCAAAATTATCTAATTATTAGAGAAAATTTGATGAAATAAGATAATTTCATTAAATAATAAAATTATTTAGTTAAATGCAAAAGATGGATTGATGATACCTAATCATGGAAAATGATAATGTTCTGAAAAAAATATGTCAGTCAGATTTAGGTGTCTACATTTTTCCCCTCTTTGAGACAATGTGTTTTTATAGCGTTGTTTCAAAGAAAGTGTGAAATAATTTTCAATGGCATGCCCCAGTTTGTCTTGGTGAATGAAGAAATGGAGGTAAGATGGCCCTTTAGGAGTTTGATGAAAAAATTAAATTTTTGGGTCAAACTCTTAAAAAGGAGTGGATATCAAACTATCAGTCATGTGGACGAAATGAAAAATTTGCAGAGGAATGTGGGAAAGGAGATGGGTTAGTGTGTGGTCATTTGGAAAAACTTATAGCACACCACTAGAGGTAGGGTTCTTTTATTTTCCTCATCAATTGCATGATTTATGCATGGGTTTCGTAAAAGTTATTCTAAGATTTTGAGCTAAGGTTTTGAGAACTTGTGCAAACCCTAGATGTGCTATTGTAGGCTAGATGCACATAAACATTGCTTATATGTGCACAAACATTGCTTAGATGTGCACAAACATTGCTTAGATGTGCACAAAT
Organism: Sequoia sempervirens; assembly: GCA_007258455.2. Classification (NCBI taxonomy): domain Eukaryota; kingdom Viridiplantae; phylum Streptophyta; class Pinopsida; order Cupressales; family Cupressaceae; genus Sequoia; species Sequoia sempervirens. The sequence goes on along the minus strand of VDFB02358134.1, from coordinate 179,688,259 downwards.
GTTGAAATTGGGTGGAGAGAATGCTGAAATTGGTGTGCACAATTGCCAAGGAATTTTAGCAATTGTCAAGGGATGTGCATAATTGTTTCTAGATTGTAGCAATTGCTATTAAGCATTTGTGCATGAGAATGGCACAAATGTGGCAACTAGGTGGAGCAAATGTTTAAATTGGGTGAAGCAAATGCTAATGTGAGCAAATGAGCAACATAATGGTGCAATTGATGAAATTAGGTGGCGTAAATGTTTGATGTGAGCAAAAGAGCAATAGGATGGCACAATTGTCACTAAAATGGTGCAATTGTTACTAATATGGCACAATTAATTGATTCATTGGTGCAATTGTTGAGTTGGTGGGCACATTTGATCATAGAATGGCATAAATTCTAAGTAGATTGGCACAAATGATGGTTTCGTAGGTGCAATTGGCTAGTTAGAGGGGAATTAAGTGCTATGAGGGTGCAATGTTGAAATGAAATTAGTTAAGTGGATAGGTATGGTGATAGGGAGGGTGAAATCAATGGGGACAATTATGTTGAATGAGTGTGTCAAATGAATGGGTTGAATAGGTAGGTTGAAATTGAAATGGATGGGTAAAAGCATATATGTACATGGATGGGTTAAAAGGTCAATGGTTAGGTGAATGATTAGGATGGGATGGGGAATAAGCTAGTTAACATGATGTCGATATGTATGAACATGGCTCATGAAAGAGGTAGATTATGGGAATTAGGGGAAAACTGGGGTAGACTAGTTAGAATGAATGTTAGTATGATTGAAGAAAAGAAGGGAATTGATCATGATTGATCAATGTCACATAATATAATGTATGATGAATGAAAATGAAATAGATGGACATGAGTTGGATGGAATTAGATTGATGTAGATGGTTATTGATAGATAGTGTGCTTTCTATTTGTGTTTTTATCATCATAGAGCTTATTATAGAAAATGGATATATGTACACTAAGTTGAGACAAATCTTGGTGACTTTAGTATCCCTTGCATGGACTTTGACTTTGCAAACAAGAAGGATTGTCATCATTCATATCAGACATAATAGAACCATGTCAAAATATGTGAGGGAAATGATCTTAAAGCATGATATTCCTAGTGAAAAAAGGTAAATGACCTTATATGTGATGGGTTCAGTTATTAGCCTATTTTTTGTTGCTTTTGTGCATACTTTCAAACACTTTTAGATATACCTTTCAGAAAATACTCCTATGCTATGCTATCTTTTCATGCTTATTATACAACCTTGGACCTAAATCATAGTAGTAGAAATATGGTTATAATATAGTAGCATTGCATAGTTTATATGTGTGAGTATGCATGAAATGTGGATGGAATTTTGTGCTTTAATTATGGTAGTTAGCTTTGTGTATATGTTTTATGGATTAACCTCTTGCAACTCACAAAGAACTGTAGCACGTAGCAAATGGAAGCTCTAACCTGCAACAAAAGGAAGACTAGGACAATGAATAGGGGAAGTGTCAGATTAAGCTGAATGCAATAAACATTGTATGAAGACACCTGATGGAGTTGAACGTGCATCATTATGACAAGTTAATAAAGTGTTGGATTAGAAGAACTCTTTTGTTGATAGGATTTTGAATAACTGTTTGTGTGTTTTACATGCAATTCTATTTTACAAAGTTTCAATTCTATTAGGACTCTTCTTTCATTTCAGTTATAGTTTCAACAATTGAATCTTAACTATATGCTCTAGTATCTAGGCGTGGAAGTTAATGATTGCAGATATTTGTTACTTGGAATAAACTCCCCCGTGCTTGTATAGCTGGTGGTTGAGTCTTTAGATAAGTCAGTTGATTTTAGTATTTCGTTATCAGTTGTTTCTTAGTTCCAGTTATTATTTACAGACATGATGATTATTCATAATAATTTTATTAAATACAATTTGTGAAGAATATTTTGTGTAATCTTTTGTGATGTGTAATTAATGAAGTTCAATTTTACATGTGGATGCATAGAATCTGATATTTAGATTTGGTTTTAGTTAAGTGAAAACAGCCACTTGAGCAGGCCACTCAAGTTAACTATTCTTCACTTCATTTATAGTTGTTTATTTATGTTTAAGTAGTTATTTCTATTCATCATTGTTCATAAATTGCATGCAAGCTAGAATAGATCCTTATATTTTGATTATCAGTAATGAATGTTCATGAGTATGCATGCATTATGTTAATCTATGGTACTCTGAAGGTTAGAATAAGTTTAATTGTCATTTTGAGTAGTTCTGAATTAGTTTAGTAATTCTTTATTAATAATAATTCATTTACAGGTTAAGTTGTAGGCACCCGTAGCCATTAGCTCCGGTTTGTTTCTTTCACTGTTATGCAATTTTGTAAATTTCTAGCAAGTAGAACATCTTGAATAGGATAACCTAGGTAGCCTTAAGTCTCTGAAGGCACATACAATGCAACACCATCACAAGTCTACAAACCTTGGGTTGACATTTTAATGTAGCTTTTACAATGTTGAGTGGATTGTTTAGCCAGACATACCTCAGAATTTTGTAGGTTCTACCAAGTTTACAATACATTAGTTTATACTCTACATTTTTGGCACCATTGTTGGGGATGGTGCTATCTTCATAGACTTGTTTTTCCAAGCTTTCATAGTTATATTTCATTTTCAGCATTAGGACTGTTAAGCTTTATTTTATCAAAATATCAGAAGTTACACTAACATTGTGTAGGACTGCTACTATACAAAGCCATATTCATTGTATGTGGAGGCAAAGAGATCCTTTGGGCAGATTCCTCCCCTCTACATGCCAAGAAGCCATAGCAGAAATTAGTGACTCCAGTACTCAAAGAGAGGGTAATACTGAAGAAGAAATGTCCCTATCACCAACATCTAGCACACAGACAGAGGGGACATACCGAACCATGGGTAATGCAGTGGATGATCATGAATGTGCAACCTTTGAGTTTCCAATCACCAATCAAGAATGGGCTATTGTGCTAAAGAATATTCCTCCTTCAACATTGCCAGTCTTTTATGGGTTGGTGACTGAAGACCCAGATACATTTAAGTTTGAATTTGATGTCCTATGCAGAAGATATGACTATACTTTTGATGCTCAAAGGCTCAAAATCTTCCCTGCCACTCTAAAAGCAGCCCTAAGATGGTTTATGGGATTAGGCAAAGATGTTCCTGATGGGGACACCATGAAAACATTGTTCTTGGAAAAGTAACAAGACTATTGTAGAGGACTTGATAGGAGGAGAGATGACATTTTCAGAGTTTCATAGAAGGAGGATGAGCCATTAGAAGACTAAGTGGAGAAATTTTGGTTTTCCTTCAAGAAAATCCCACAGAGCAAGTTATCTGAAGAATCCCTCAAGTTAGTATTTTCGAGAGGGGTCAATGAGGACTATATGGATGCCCTCAATCTTATTGGACAAGGGGATAACTCTCAAATACCATTTGAAGACATCTACAAAGTCTGCAGAAATTATTCCAAGACCTTCACTAAGAGGCCAAGAGGAGAGAGGACATCCACTATTGGCAAATCGTCTATTGGGGTTTCAAAGATAGAATTAAGCAATTTTCTATCCAACATGAAGGAGGACATTATCAGTCACTTGGCAACTCAATTGGATACTCTCCACATTAAGAAGAAACAAGAGGAAGCTAAAGAAATGCTCACTGAATACTGCCCTAGTTGTAGGCAAAGGAAAGCAAACTGTAAATGCAAAATGGTGGCTAGTATTCAACAAGACAAAACTGAAAGACCTGGTTTTCAGCCACTTGAAGTAGAGGTTGGACAGCTCTTTTACATAGCTCAAGGAAGGCCATGGAAACAAATACAAGGTATGTCACAAGACCCTCTTAACTTCAATTCATCTTTTCCCATTGGAAATCAGAACTTTTCTGCATGGAATTCTCAGCCATGGCCAGCTAATCAAAATCAATGGCAAAACCCTCAATAATGGCCACAATCCCAACAAAATTGGAACCAGCAGCAACCAAATCCTTGGTCACAACAAAATTTCTAGGGTTCCAATTTCAATCCCCAATGACCAACACAATAGAACTAGTGGCAACCACAATGGCAAAAAGGTCAGTAGTGGCAACAACAAAACATGAACTATCAACAGCCTATGCTTCCTCCTCAACCCCAACAACAAGCCATTATGTCTCCATCAAATCCTACATCCCAACCACCCAAACCACCACAAATACCAGCCCAACCTACACCTAACCCTAACAACAAGTTTATCCAACATGTTTATACTAACGAAGCTATGCAATACCCAACTTATGGGGTAGAGGTGAGTTATGTCCACCTCAGATCAAGAAAACAACTTGCTAGACCTTTATCCCCTCAAATCACTGATATGGAGGATGAGGAACCTGCAATTGAAGCTTCAGAAAAAACACCTTTGGAACCTGAGCCAAATCAGGTACACCAAACTACCTCAAGTCCAAAGGCTCATTTTCCTGAACGCTTAGCCATTCAAAAGCATCACACACAAGCTGAGACAAACCTACTGGGTCAACTTAGGGATGTCAATATCAAGATCCCTCTCATCCAAGCTATTAAGGACATTCCAATCTATACTAAAGCAGCCAGGGACCTATGTCTTAAGAAACCGAGGAAAAGGAAGGATCCTCAGATAGTACATGTCTTAGGAAACCTTGCAGATATCATGTTAGGGAACATAACCGTCCCTAAATACATAGACCCTAGTAGTCCAGTAGTAGATGTTAAGATTAATGGGACCCTTATCAAGAACACCTTAATAGAATTAGGGGTAGCAATCAATGTTATGACTGAAAAAACAATGCAATTACTTCAGTTAGCCAACCTTAGACGTACACAAATTGTTCTACAATTGGTTGATAGGTCAACAGTTAAGCCTAAAGGAATCATTGAAGAGTTGGTTATTGCCTTAGATTCTTGGGAATATCTTGTTGATTTCATAGTTTTACAATAGAAGGTTAATCTTGCAGGATACCCACTCATCCTAGGTAGACCATGGTTAGCTACAGTTGATGCATTCATAGGTTGTAGATTTGGCAATATGATAATATCTAATGGAACTGTGACCAATAAATTGGTGCTCTATCCTCCAACCCACCTTATGGTGATCTTGAGCAAACTATTTGGCCCACTTTGGATGAGGAAGACAATTATTCCCTATAGACTTGATGACTATAGAACGTAGCCCTCTATTGGATGATCAAGATGAAGATGAGCTCATTGTTCACATAATACAGAATGACTGCAACATGAGCCCATAGTAACAGGACTATCTCGCATGCCTACAAGACCCCTTGCAAAGTATTATACCCACCAATTCCTCAAAAGAAATATTGCAGATCTTTCATTCCTTACTACCACAATAGTGTACCAATCATTCCAAGTCTTGACATCTCATCTGTGCAAGAATCATCCAAAGAATTAGAAGTCATGCCAGGAAAAATGTTGAACATAAACAGTTCATTGACTAAAGAATAGAAAAATTCTTTGCACACAGTGTTACAGGAACACGTAGTAGCATATGCTATGGACTGCCATGATATGAAAGGCATAGATCCTGACTTAGTCAACGTTGAACTTCAAAAACTCCTTGATGCAAGATTCATTTATTCTATATCTGACAATGAATGGGTCTCACCTTTGGTCATTGTTCCAAAAAAAAAGTGGAAAATGGAGAGTGTGTGTAGATTACAGGGAACTAAATATAACCATCCAGATGGACCACTTTCCATTGCCATTTATAGATCAAGTGCTTGACTCTTTAGCAGGAAAGCAGTACTTTTCATTCCTAGATGGTTTTAGCGGTTACAATCAGATAAAAATTTCTCTAGAGGACTAGGACAAGACAACATTTACATGTCCTTGGGGGTACTTATGCTTACTCTGTTCTACCCTTTGGTTTATGCAATGCTCCAGCTACTTTTCAGAGGGCAGTGCTCAACATCTTTTTCTTATTATGCTCATGACTGTATGGAGATATATATATGGATGACTTCACCACATATGGGGAAACTTATGAGGAATCCCTTAGCAATTTGGAAAAGGTGTTAAAGAGATGTAAAGAACACAACTTGTCCCTCAATAATGAAAAGTGCTTTATGATGATGACTCAGGGAGTTATTTTAGGGCACTTCATATCCAGTGCAGGGATTCAGGTTGATCCACATAAATAGAAATCATTTCTACATTACCTATACCGTAGAAGCAAAGAGATATCATAAGCTTCCTTGGCCATGCAGGCTATTACAGGAGGTTCATTAAAGACTTCAGTAAGATTGTTGCACCATTGTTTTTTTTGTTGACTAAAGACATTGAATTTTATTGGACAATATAGTGCCAACATTCTTTTGAAACACTGAAGAAATCCTTGACTCAAACACCTATTTTGAAGGGGCTAAATTGGACCTTACCCTTTCATATACATATTGATGCTTCAAATTGTAGAGTCTAAACTAATGTATTATAAACTTGGTAGAACCTACACAATTCAGAGGTATATTTGACTGAACAATCCACTCAACATTGTAAAAACTAAATTAAAATGTCAACCCAAGGATTATAAACTTGTGATGGTGTTGCACTGTATGTGCCTTCAGAGACTCAAGGCTACCTAAGTTATCCTATTCAAGATGTTCTACTTCTTGAAAACTCACAGAATTGCAAAAACAATAAAAGAAACAAACTAGCGCTAATGGCTACGAGTGCCTACAGCTTAACTTGTAACTGAACTGATGCTAATAAAGTAAAGACAAAGCCAAGTCCCAATAGTGAGACAACTTACTTTGCTTAGCTTGGTATGTTCTTGTGATCTGATTCACAATAAGCTCAGAATCACCATGTATGCAAAGATAAGGGATTTGTACTTAGTTTGAAATTATAATTGAAAGGAGAAAGGGACCGGCTTACCCTTAGGAAAGATCAAAACTACACCTTCCCTAGAGCCAGTCTAACATCTCGATCTATCAAAATACATCTCCCATAGAATATTGTGACTAATTGAAAAAATATCTTCATCAGGAAACAAGTCTAGACTAGGAAAGGAGCGAGATGAGGGAGCATCTGCCAGTTGATCAGCAACCGCTTGACCTTTTATCGATTTCTGAGTCACAAACTTTATGTAGAATTTAGAAAGCAACATTACCCATTTCGCTAAACTCCTAGCAAGGTCACCACTAGAAAACATGTGCTTCAAAAGATCACTTTTCACAATGACATGTGTTTTAGCATGAAGAAGATAATGTCTTAACTTTTGTGTTGCGAAGACGAGAGCGAGACATTGTTTCTCCATGGTAGAATAACGGGTTTCATAATCGACAAGGACATGGCTAATGTAATAGACCGCTCTTTCTCTACCATCATCATCGTATTATGCAAGAAAGATTGCCAAAACATATGGTGATACAAGGTAAAGAAAAAGGGGTTTATCCTGCATAGCCGACATTAATACGAGAGGATTGGCCAGATAAGTTTTAATTGAATCAAAACCTTTTTGGCACTCATCATCCCATATAAAACGAATGTCCTTTTTCAATAATCGAGTGTAAGGAAGGGTGTGGTCAGCCAACTGAGATATGAATCTAAGAATTTCCTGAATTTTCCCTTGTAAGCTCTGTAGTTCAGAAATGTTTCTAGGTGGAGGCATGTTAACAATTGTGTCAATCTTGTTTGTATTGACTTCAATTCCACGATGAGAAACTATAAATCCTAAAAGTTTACCCACGTCTACGTTGAAGACACACTTCAGAGGATTGAGCCTCATCTTATAGAGTCGAAGTCTTTCAAAGATGAGGCAAAGATTTCCTACATGATCTTGATGGATTACAGACTTCGCCAAGATATCATCAATGTAGTCTTCTAGTATTTTATGAATGAAATCATGAAAGATGAGGGTCATCGCCCATTGGTAAGTTGCACCTGCATTCTTTAACCCAAATGGCATGACCACATAACAGAAAGTACCCCAAGGGGTAGTGAAGGCTATCTTATACTGGTCTTCTGAGTTAAAACGAATCTAGTTATAGCCCAAAAATCCATCCATGAAGGACATCACAACATGGCCTACAGTCGAATCTACAATCATATCAATATTAGGCAATGAAAAATCACCCTTAAGAGAAGCCTTATTGAGATAACAAAAGTCAATACAAATACAAATACGACCATCAAGTTTACTAACAACAACTATATTTGAAATCCAAGGCGAATAGTCGATAGGACGAATAAAGCTTGCTTTTAGTAGCTTCTCTATTTTAGTCTTAACCAACAAGGCCACCTTGGGATTGATCTTTCAAATTTTTTGTTTAACAGGCTTGGCATCGGGAAATAAAACAATATTGTGAACTACTATAGACTCATCAATACCTGGCATATCCTCATATGACCAAGCGAAGATATCAAGGTGAGAATGTAAGAGGTCAGAATGCTCCTTAGCTTCTTTTGAAGAAAGGAATTTTCCAATCTTAATTACCTTTTCAGAGGATTTAGGATCCATGAAAACTTTAGCAGTATCTCCCTTAAGGAGAGGACTATGGTCTTCAGGATGAGTTAGCGAGACACCATCATCAATGTTAGATAGAGGGGCCTCCTCTTCCATATTCAAAATGGACTCTCCAAAGTATGCTTCTTTATTCAAGCAATACGAGAATCGTCGCTTATGGTGAAAAGAAGTCAAGTGGGAATAGGCACCTAAGAATTCTTCCAACGCTTCTTCAGAGGAAAAGACATCTAGAGGAACTTCATCAGGTTCTATTTTATCCTCTATCAATTCAGGATGAATTAAGTTGAGAGGTTCAACCTAAATCATGTTAACACTCCACCATGGTTTTCGTCTAGATTGTTCAATAGAGCATCTCAGTCCCAAGTTACGCTTGCGAGGCTTAAATTGGATGGGGACCTAGATTCCTTGTTCAATATGCCTGAGACCTTTACGCCCGTAACCATACTTAGAGACGAGCATGTATCCAGGGTCATAACGTGTTTGCAAAGCCTCGAAAGGAGGTGGTGTTACGTAGAGAGCATCATTCCACCAATGAATGTCAAACATGTCTACAAGACCACAACAATCCTTCTCGTCGGGATTACAAACATTAATCTCTCCAACAAAACTTTGATCATCCTCGTTAGTAGGGGAACAACTAGGTTCTTGGGTAGGATCACAACTTTCCATCTCAGCAGGAGGTTGATCAACTTTCTTAGCGGAGGTATTTGAAGTTATTGGAAGATCGAGGTGGACGAGATTCACTTTGTACTCTCCGATGAAGAATTTAGAGAAGTCCAAGGATCCCCAATCATCAACAAGACATGCATTTGATTCAGGGGGAGAAGTAGATGGGGAAGACTTAGGACTTTATGCTTTAGGTTGTTCCTCTTTCGGGACACTTGCTTCGGGGACGATCTCTATAGATGGCACCGCTGAAGAGCTTGTCAACGCATCAAAGGTTAGTGACAGAATACAATTCTTAAGAGTGGAAACAACCGAGGCTTGAGCAGCAGCCTCCAATTCACAAAGGTGGACTGCTTCAGGGTCAGCCTTAATTGTAACCACTTGATTGTTAGCCACAAACTTTAAAGAATGATGTAGAATAGAAGTCACGGCTCCGATAGCATGAATCCAAGGTCTTCCTAGAAGAAGATTGTAAGGTAAGGGGCCAAGCATCACATACACCAAAGTGGGTAAGGTAATGGGTCCTAACCGCAAGGGCAAGATTATCATGCCTAGGGCTTGTCGACCAGCATTATCAAATCCACGAATGTATAGAGAAGAAGCAACTAAGAAGAATCAACATTAATCTTAGGTAACGGATTCATACGCAAACATTGAGAGTTGAACCAATGTCGGGTACATCTAATACCAATGCTATTAACGCTAACTATGATCATTAGAGGATCCACTTGTTTCTACACATTGGAGGGCAAGAGTTCATGTGGATAAAATGTGATATTCGGCAAATCCGCACGAATATGAGCCATCAATGCATTAACATCTGTTGGCCTAGTGGAAGCAAGCAAGAGGATCTTTTGCAAGGCTTCCTAAAGCATACCTTGCTAAACTAGAGTGGTTTGAAGCAAAGTGAGATCTTAGTCGGGGTAACATGAAGTTGCTCAACAAGATCATGGTCTTCGGGTGCTTTAGTCGCAAGTTTAGGTGTTGAAGGAAGACTTGGTTGAGGTGGTAAAGTAGGAACTTGAGTAGTTTGAGGTGTAGGAATAGAAGGTTGTTGATTCAAGTTCTGTTGATTTCTTCTAGTATTGTATGTGTGTACTACGGCATTATAAGAAGTAGAGTTTGTAGCTCATACATATCTTGTATACAAATTCGTTGAGTCATTATAATACGAGACCCCACAGACAAAATGAATCTTCTTAGGAGAAGGGCTAGTTGGAGTCAAGTAAACAACGAGTCTCTTAGGCCTCGAGGAAGCCACAGAGAGTACAACAACGTTCACCGATTCTTCAACCGGCGAAGAAGTGGATGTTTGTGAAGAAATTTGTTTGGAAGATCTACAGATATCTAAGAAATCATCTAGAGCATCGTCAAACATATCAAAGTCTTCCTTAGAGAAAGCATTATCATAAACATTAAAACATTGCAGAAAAAGATCCGACATGTTTCACATCGGGTTCACCAAAATGTAGAGAAGGGGGATTCACTACTCACGAGTCTCTTCATTCTCAAGAGAATCTGAGGGAGCGAACTGCCCTAAACTACCTCAAACTTTACCTAATGTAGTTGAATGAAGAAATTGCAAAGAATATCTTACTAAGAACAATATTCAAATAGACTACTTCAAAATCCAAGAGAGCAGGGTATCAAGATCTCTGCCACAGAAGGAATAGCTCTCGACCAAAGGACTGCAGTGTGGGTCCAAGACGCCAGTGCGGCATGCTAGAGTCTGAGGTACGCGCTGGCATCCAAGGCAAACAGAGAACTAAAACCTTAGAAATACTTAGACTTGAGGTCTATTCATCAAAATAGATAAACAAGGAACAAGGAAAGCCAGAAAATACGAAGGAAAGCCAAGGATCAACTTACAAACAATCACGCATTTGAAGCCTTCCTCCAAACTTCACTTCAACGACCTACACACAAGACAAACGAGGAAAAATGTGGGGGTTGTTTCGAGGCTTGTCACAGTCAAACTCTCGCTTTGTGTTCCCACCTCCACAGACAGCTAGATAGATAGAAAAAGTGGACAAAGTGAACAAATGCGAAGTGGCAAAAGCAATCCCCACTCAAGGAGAACCCATACCACAAGATAGCAAAGTAAGCAAAGTAATCTATTCGCAAATAGATAAGAAACGAGAGAGCGTTACCAACAGTCCTCGACCCCCTCTTGAATGCACAGACGCACCATTGAAAGCTTGTAAGAGAGCTTTGGCTGTTAGAGGGACCTCAGTCCAGCAGAGCTTCGTTGTAGAAGCAAGATTGAAAAGGAGAGAGCTAGAGAATGGAGCGAGATCAAAAGATTGAAGTGTTAGAATGAGAAGGAACCCCCAAAATGAGAGCCAAGAGAGAGTTGTGTTGCTGCAAGAGGCGAGAGGAGCCATTACACTGTAGTTATGACTGCAAGGGCACATGTCACGAGTCAAGATTCCAAGATTCTGCATTTCAAACTCGAAAAACTGCATGGACACTAGCACGCCGCGCAAGCATCCAACACATCAATTTTTGGGAAATGGGGTGACAGATTGTTGTCGCTTTGTGGTTGGTCCTCGTGGAGTTGAAATTGTGAAATTTTGACCCATGAGGTTCTTATCATAAATGCAATTAAGCATAATAAATACAAGGCCAAATGCGTAAATGTGAAATTGCCCCTAGGGTGCAATTTTGTGACATTAGACCAACAAAAAAAGGTTGACTTGGGTATTGCTTACGGTTGATTTTGCATGAGAATATAAACACTCGTCATTTCTTACATGACTATGGTCTAATATTTAAACCGATTGGCAAGGATTTGTTCAAGTGAACTAGTAATGAGTGATACATATGAAGACTCTTATCAAGATTCTTCACTATCTTTCAAAATCATTGTAAATCAATTATGCAATCAACAAAGAGGATCCACGAGGACATTTCTTAGTGAATTGTATGTCTACCTTTTTGGGGGTATTGTCGCTAGACTCATCCCTTGGTAGTGGATGGTCATTGAAAGCATGGTTTAGTACTTCTAAGAGTCACCTAGGGATAGTGCAACAGTGAGGGAGGCCACAAAAGAAGCCATCATGCATTAAAAAGCTAATACTAATATGTACTACCACCTTGATGAACAACATTGGCATTGAAGTAACTACCCAAATGTGAAGGTTGCAAAAGAGATCAGGTTTTATAGGAATCTTCAAGGAGACTAGATCCAATACCTTGGTCACATGAAGCCTATTGGGTTTTAGATCTAGTTGGGATAAAAGATGGAAATCCTCAAGGTAGCTTGATATAAGAGTTGCAATAGCTAGGCTCTAACACCATATTGATATGCACAGTTGCAACAAAAAGAGAACTATAGAAATTGTTGTTTTTGATAAGATAAGCAGCATTTACAGAGTGTTGTACCCTTTACACATCGAGCCTCAAGGGCCAAAAAGGATCAGGTCCAAAGAAACATAACAAAAAACCACCAAAACAAAACACAATAACAACCGACAAAATAACAACCCAACAGACAAGACATAGCAACAGCAGACTAGCTAGCATTCTCCCAATTCTGAGAGAGGAGGCAAACAACATCCTGCCCAACCCAGTTGGGGCCTTCCTCCATAGCCTTCTTATCCATTTCATCCTTAAGTACAGTAGAAAGGGTGCCAGCCACACGGTGGACCATCTTGACAGTGAACCAAGCCAGACCAATGAACTGTTTCTCGAGCTTCTCCACCCGCTCTAGCAACATGCGATGATCCTCCCCTTCGTCTGCAATCTTCGCTATGTCTTCATGCTCCATTTCCTGAGGTTCAAAGAACTAGGAAGTTGAATTCTCCTTTAGCATTTTGTTGAGGTCAGAAAAGTGGCTAGGCCCTTCAACAAATTCCTCCTCTTCTTTTGTGTCTTCGTCATTCCTATTGCCCTTACTGGCAGACCGCTCCTCATCAGTAGAAATTTCATTAATCTACACTTTCTTGCTATTTTTCACCAGCCTGCTAAATCTCCTAATGCTGGTATTTTCAACCCTTGTCTCCACTGTAGCAGCAACCACAGTATCCCACTTGGAGTCTCTTCCCACTACATTCTTTTGGTCGTTGTCTGTGGTCAGCAGCTCCACCAAACCTTTATGTTCTCCTTTCACTTTTTTCTTGGCTACAGGTTTGTTGTTAGTCTTGTTGGGGGCGAATTTGAGCTCACAGAGCCCAACCACAACATTCGACTGAGTAAGCCCCACTCCCCTTTTTCTTTTTGGCGGGCGGTTTAGGCTTGGGGGTTTCAGTATTCCTCAGAGGGGTTTTCCTTTTGGGTCCCTTAGACTCAGCCAGAGAGATATTGGTCTAAGCAGGGGGTTCAACTTCCTCAATACAGACAACGGAGATGGGTTTGGGTGGGCAAAGCGCGATGTGAAAATAATAAAGCCTCAAGATGAGGCCTTGGTGGAGCGGCAGGGGAGGAGAATTCTCAGGGTTTTGGGCAGCAAAGTCTAAGCATTTCTCAATGAAGCTTTCCAAATCAATGAGTAAGAAAAACGGGAAGCTCAACAACATTTTATGGTGAAGGTGATTTAAAAGAGGCAAATGATAATAATAGAAAGTTTTATATCTACCCTCTAAAGTGACATACTTCATGAGAGCGAGACAGACCTGGTCCCACGGCCGCAAGAGAGCTTCTCTTTCAAAGCCAGACTGGGAGTGGACAGATTTTTCATTTCCTTTAAAGAAGGCATTAAGGCTTTCATTGTCCTGAGCCTTGGTGTGCTTAGGGTACTTCTCGGTACAAGAGAGCCCCGTCACCTGTGCAATCACCTCCTCATTGACCTCGAAGGAGATTCCACCCATCGTAACCCTTCTTTCTTTCCAAGAGCTCGCAAATTGCGCTGACATCCTCGAATCATGACCAACCAAGCATTCCATTAAAGGCGCCAACCCTCCTTCGACACATATGTGCCAAACCAGCAAGTCCTTGCAAAATTCCCCCCAATTGTCCAACTTCGTCCTCACCCTGTCACCACCCATATCACCACTCTTCACCCTGCAAAACCAGGAAACCTATGAGAGCAAAAGATTAGAATTTTTGTTGATGTGAGGTCGCCCAAACACTTCTTCTTTTAAGCCAACCAAGAAGGCTTCAAGCAATCAAGACGATATGCAAGACACACACTTCAGGAGTTAAATCCAAAAAGGCAATCTCCACGAACCCATTAATGAAAATCTTCAAACACATGCGGCCAGGTTTGCGAAAAATGATGATATTGGAAGGTTTTCCTTCCACATTGCCATAGCACAAGTACCGATGATGGTTGGCCGCAGGGCCAAATTTAGACTTCCCTAAATATTTGTCTTTTATCATTAGGAACTTTTTAGCAGAGTTGATAAGACAAGGCAAGAGCTTCACGCCATAATTATAGTCGCATCAAATTTGAATTTGGAAATCCGTAAGGATATGCGAAGGCTGAGACAAGATCGCAAATAAAGATTGCATAAGGCCTGACCCAACTTGGCCGTTACCCCGTTGTACTTCCCATTTGTATTATGGGTGTAAAGATACAAAGGAACTTCTATGCAAGGGAAGCTTCTAAGCAATGTACATCGTTTAAGAACTTACACAAGCCCACACAATTGTGTATAATATTCAAGAAAATGTAATTGGCCATGTGGCTATTTTTCAAGTTCCATGTGACTTTCTCATGATGAGGCCCCTGCCCATTACATTTGTATATGTTATTCTGTCTATTTACCATTGGTTTGTGCTTCATTTATTTTTTTAAGCCCCACCAAATAGCTGTCTTTGAAGGTTGTTGGCAGGGCACACTAGATGGATTTCCCTCCATATTTCCTTCTACATGCAACCTTATAGATTATGTTGTTTGGTAGTGTTTTTATGGTGCTCTTTAGATGCATTACTAATTTATTCATATTTTTGGAAAACAATTCATCTATCATAATCCAAATAAAACTTTGACCATTTATTCATTCGGATGCATGTGCAGTTCCAAAACTAGCATATTTACAGAGCATTGTAAGAATCTATTTTCACATGAAACTTACAATTTTCCCTAGGCAAAAATTTACCACGCAACCCATAGAAACATTTATATAAAAGACACCACCGCTTATGCAATATATTTAGCAATGGCATAAGAAAAGAAAACGTGAGTAAGATGTAACATAAGCATGGTCATCCATACATTTGGAATGTGCCTTAGCAAAAAGAAAGGAACCGCTAAAAAACACATCAAGCTTGACTACCACAACAAATGTATCTATTTTTTTTAAACAGTAATTTAGTTCAAATGATCTCAGTTTGACATATGATATGCCCAAAGCATTAACTTAATATTCCCAAATAGCAAGTTAATGCACAATATTTCTTATCTATTTAGAACTCAGATCTATAGATTTCAAATAATCAAAATGAGATTATGACCATATCTACATCATCCAATTTTCTACAACTAATAATTTTTGAAGCTAAAGCATCTTAATGCCTACTGCAAGATATAAATTGTGCCCCTGTTCTATCAAGTCTCTCGCCATGTTACATCTTATCGTGAAGCTTGAAGAGCGTATGCTTATCCAATCTTCAATAAGCTTAACCAACCAAGTGCAGCCTCCAGCTGTCTCATATTGAAAAAAATTGCTCCTTTCCAAAAAGGAGTAATCCAATGTTATTAGATTTTCTAAAGCAAAAATTAAATCAGAAATTGGTGTAACAAGAAGTTCCAACACAGAGTAAAGCTCTGCAGGCACCTTCAGAGTCTTTGTGGAAGTTTATTTAGTGCTGCAGTTATCTTTTCATCTGGGATTGAACGATAGTTGTCATAATAGTCCACTATCTCCATTGATATGTTCTTGATCTGCAGATTTCACTTGACATGTAAATAAAGAAAAATATCTTATGAAGTAAACTGTTTAGAATGACAGTGTTCATTCAAGTACAATAATGATGAAGAGTGCTGATGATTTATAAGAAACCTCACCACATTCATATCAACCCGAAGTTCCTCAAACCATGCATGTGCATCCTTATCTTTTAAAACACATGCAACATAGATGCACGCCAATGCTATCATATAAGGAGGATGAATCAATATCAAATCAGTTTTGTACGAGTCATTTACCAGTGACCTACACAGACAAGTATCTGATTACAAAGAGAGCACCAAATGATTTGTGCTTTGCATCACTTTTCAAGACAAACAAGTAGTGGTATGAAATCCTGTCTAACAAACTAAGAATTATTTCACCTTTCATATACTGGATACCTTATAGTAAAGTTTCCAATGTCCTTTCAATCGCTTCATCAGCTATAAATAACTAGATAAAAATATTATAAATTAGACCTAAGGCTTATGTAGATTCTGAATGTATCAAGAGAAAGGATTATCTATGTTCTCCTCAGTTCATGTCTAGAAGTCCATGGTTTAGCGTCTGCCTAAAAGATCTTTCTGTTTGGATGAAATGAAAATGGCCATTATAGTTACCAAAGTATAATCTCTATGAATCTCATCTAGACTAAGCCCAATTGACATCATTCTCAATTTGAGTGTCAAGGCCTGGGAAATAACTGTACCCCATACATTTGCATCTGTACTCTTTTTGCGCATGACTGTGTGGCATAATTTGTAAATTGTGTGTGCATGAAATGGCTGTTAACCTTGGTCCTTTAGAATTGGACGATGTTAGAGTAAACCTGACCACTCTCCACATTTTGTTGTTGGCATCATATTCCTTGTTCTATTTCTTGTTTTGAACTAAATGTATAAGTATTGGACCATCTCTTAGACAACTCTCCACATTTTGTTGTTGACATCATATTCCTTGTTCTATTTCTTGTTTTGGACTAAATGTATGAAGTATTGGAGCATCTCTTAGACTTTTACAAACATTCCCACACCTCTGTCGTTTCTTATTTCATTTCCCATATCCTCTTTCTTGTAACACAAGAATCTGGGGAGCTTTTGGCAGAAATCCATCTTATCAACTAGCTACAATCAGTAACGCTCTTGGCTCATGCACTGTAGTAACAACAATTGTAGAGTTATATGTGTTTTCCTATTGAATAAAAAGGGGCTTTTAGTAGTCCATTGCAATTACCCACTTTACACTTTTAGTAACAGTTGGACTATATAACTTGACTCCACTTTGAACTAAGTGTCAACCAAATAAAAATTGATTTTTAAACAACATAAAATTGAGCTATCCAATACTGATCTTCGAAGCTAAATGCCCAATGCCCACTAGCCTCAACTGTCTCTCAGACTGTCCCATATGGCTATATGATTTGTTCATTATGGCTCCAACACACCTGGGTCAAATTGGTTGCACACTACAAGCAAAGTACAAAGAACTAGGGATAGGAAAGAAGGACAAGGAGATTTATACATTTTGAGTTGGACCCACAAACTTTCTTGAATATATGAGTTTTATCATTTACATTTCTTCAGATTAATCAGAAATTTGCTCTACCATTTTCACTCTATTTACCATATTAATCTAGATAATAAGCTTGTTAAACACAGTAAAAATACCGTGCATAAATTTTCCATCCGTTGTACTGCTAAATGATTGAGCAGAATATCCTGATATCTCTGGGATCAAAACTTTTGTTTGTAATGCAACTGTGCTTATTTCCATTGACAGACTCACATAATCTGTGAATCTTTGACCTTGTTTTCATAAGGTATCTCTATTACATGATAAAGCTTCATTTAATGTTCCTTTATTCTGAAGGACCAATGCCACCTTTTAAAGATTTGGACTGATGCTGCTTTCATTAGATTCCAAAGACTAAGATATCTATGTTACCAAATCGGCTGGCAAATACAGCATTTCCAGGTAGGAGTCACACTGGAATCAGGTACAGGTCCAAATCGCCTATAAAATCGGACAGGGCTCAGATTTGAGAAGTTGGAATCATGTGGAAATTGTGCAGGGCATATCCAAGCAATTCCAGGGTGGACATGACAATTTCAAACTGATTCCAATGTCATCCAAATTTTTCAAGGCAATTTTTTTTACTTTTGGACCAGCAAAATCCTAAATGACCTCCAAATATTAAATGGCAAGCATATTAGGCATTTTGCGTTAAACAAGTCGTGGCAACAGCAACCAAGTAAATAAATTAGGGCAGCAAACAGTCAAGGAATTCATCTGCAGCAAACAGCATTAACTTTTTACTCAGCAGCACGACTCATGATTCCAACTGCTGAATATATTCAGGTGCTGGACTGATGTCCACGGATCTGGAAGAGGAGGATTGAGGACATGCCAATAACGAGGAGGAACCATCGAAGATGCAGCAAACAAAGGCATAGAACTAGAATTTTTCATCTTTATTTCAGGTGCAGGAGTGCCAGCCAGCAATCCTGCTCTGATTAATATTGCCTATGTATCATCTATCTTAATATTAGCATATGTTCAGCTTTATATGTAAGTCTGATAATATAAGAACAATGATGGTATTTTCTTAATATACTTTTATAATTAATATTAATTTTCTCATATGAATTAGTGGCATAGCAAATTCATATATGCCAACGAAGAATTGCAGTATGTACTTGAACGGAAAAGCAGGCACACCTGACATTTCCAAAGAATCTATATGAATACACAATCACCTGCTAAAAATTAAAAAACTTCATTACTGTTTCCCTAAACAAACTGAAAAGATACGACTTTGCATCAATCACTCAATAATTAAGATATAGATTGGAAAATAAAAACTATTAATAAATTCCTGAAAATGATCAAGAACAATCTAACAAATTCAATCCATTCTAACCAAAGTAAAACAAATTACCAATAATGACCCCTTCTCCAGATAGAAACTTCCAATCTAAGACAGATTCTGGAAAAAAACTATTTATCAACTTTTCTACCTTCAGTAACTAGATATTTCTTTAAAAGCTTGGCAAAAAGGGAGATCCAACAACATGTATGCCTTATCATGGTACAAATATAACTTACTGAAACTTACCAAGCCGTAGCCGTCAAGTCAGTCAACCCTGCATCTTGCAAAAACCTAATGAAAGGGAGCACAACCAAATTAGAACTCTTAGCAAATAAAGATGTCCACATATCAAGTCATGGTCTAGTTCAAAGAGATAAAATGTCTCTATTTGCAAAAAGAAATTAACTGCTACATATAGACCATGGAAATAAGACTAGCAACCAAAGAATTAGATAAAACTTCTAATAAATCACTAAACAAAACCCACCAGAACCCAGATGTGGTCCTCTTTTTAGAACTTATGCCATCCACAAAAAAGAGGGAAATTCAGTGCAGATAAAACTTCCAATAAATCACTAAACGAAACCCACCAGAACCCTGTTATGATCCTCTTTTTAAAACTTAAGGCATCCACAAAAAAGAGGGAAATTGAGTGCAAGCTGAAATTATTAAAAGGATACATAGGTACCTCTAAAGTTTAAACAGTGAACAACAGCATAACTCAAACTCCCTTTCAGTAAATAACATACTTACCAGGAGACAGGTACTGGTACTGGTATGGGAGATGGGTATGGGTAGTGGTACATAATTTTAAAAAAAGATCGGAGACAGATACTTGGAGATGGCTCTACATATACATATACATACATATATACTTATGTATACATATGTGTGTAGATATGTATATATGTATACAGTATATATATACATATACATATACATATACTAAATAGTAAATACTAAAATACTTTAACTTGAAAATAAAACTAACATTCATAAGTATTGAAATATGTTAATTATATTGATATTAGATATGAAAAAATATATTTAAAACCTTGAGATGACAAAGAAACTAGGGGGGGAATCCCATTATTTTTAAAAATATGGTATGGGGGAACTTGGAGATGATTATGTCTTCAAACAGTTGATAAAATTTCAAAGTATGTACACATCTTGAGCCTTATTATTGTTTTGCTTCATATTCTTACCTCTTTGGGATTTAGTAATGAAATTTTCTATGCAATGTCCCCTTCTCAGTCCTAGGCATTTTTGCGACCATTAGCCTATTTCTGGAGACCCGTAAGCTACTCAGAGGCGTTTTTAGGGTTTCCAAGATTCTTGAAGGTTTCTTGTGAGCTTGTCAGGAGTTTTCCATAGGGGTTTATGGGCCTTTCTGGGTTTTCTGAGAACCTTGGTTGGTAGTCACTGCTATTTTTAGCAATGTCTATTTTTAGTACTTACTATTTTTAGTAAGTCACAACTACTTCTCAGAATGTGCTTATTTTGAGATTGGAGTCGCTTACTATTTTTAGCAGTATCCTATTTTTAGTAAGTGCTATTTATAGTAGTGGTCTTGGCAGCAGTTCAGTACAGAGTTACTATTTCTAGCAGTGGTTGGCACCTTGTTATTTTTAGCAATTGGCTTCTCCACCATCCTTGGAGTTGAAAAAGGAAAGTTTTGCAACTTAAGTTAATGTTATAATGTCAAGTGGCCCCTTGGACCCCACGCCTAGCTTGATGACTTAAGTTATTTTAAAAAGCAAATATTATGCAAAGCTAAAGTGGATGCCTAGTTGAGGACTTAAGCATTTTAAAAGTTGAATTTATGCACATCAAAGGTGGACACCAAAAGTAAGAGGCTTAAGTGATTTTAATGAATATTATATTTCTCCTTGAGAGTGGCATCCCTTTTTGGAGGGAAAAGGATTTCAAATTTCTAGGTTGCAGAGTCTATTTATACAGCTTCATTTGCTCCCATTTGTTATGCTATTTTGATGTAACGAAGTGCTACCAAAATGCAGATTGGACTCCTTGGGCTTTGAGGACAAAACCCCTCCAAGTCATCTTCAATTTCGAGATTGAGAGATATCTCCTAGCTGAACAAAGTTGTAGCTCCATCTCAGGGGTTGCAGTTGAGCTTACAATGGTGATGGCTTTCTCATTTCTTTTAGTATTTGTTAGCTTTGATGTCTTCTAGTTGTTTTTTGGTGTGTGGGTGTTATGGTTTGTAGTTGGGAGGCATTTTGGAGTGTTTATATCAGATTTTGATGTTGTTTGCACCTAGCTGGCCTACCTTTTTGTTCATGCCGATCAGAGAAGTGTATAAATTTTTGTGGGTGCTAGTTCATTCTCTTTCTCATGCTTGGGCGACCCTACTTGCAAAATATGGTGATTTTAGAAGGTGCACATGATTTTTAGAGGCAGGTCAACCTACCTAGGAGGTCATACCTTTGGCTAGGGGTGCTTTGGAATGCGTGCTGGTGAAAATCAAACTTGTAGGTGGCGGCTTACTACCCTATCTTAGACGCCTAGCAACGAGGGATTATTTGCTAGTGATTTGGTGAGTTTTCGATGAGTATTGGAGGAGATATGTTCATTTCATGAGGGTTGGTTGGGTTTTCATGCTTGTTGTCTGTGCATATCAGACTGCTGCACCAGTCATATCAGACCTGATATTCCTCTATCTTTTCATGTTTTATGATGTCTAATCATTCCTATGTTGCAGGGATTGTTTACTGATACAGTGGGCTATCATATTGACTTGTTATTCTCATAATATCTTCTATTGAACACTCATTGTAACGCTGAATTGGTAGTACCAATCAGCAATTTGATTATTGTTATTTTGGATACTTGCCCCACTAAACAAGTGGTGCTCCCGTTGGAAAGTGGTTGAGCCTTTACTTTATGTTACTTTCACTCCCGCTGAACAAGTGATCGAGTTTCTGTTTTGCTTTCTTGTTCTTGCCTGTCGGACAAGCGGAAGTTGGACGGCTTGCCGCCAAGTGTATTTTCTTTCTTTGTAATTCCTGCTGAACAAGCGGATGTTTACTTTCATGCACTTTATTATGACTACTCACCCCACTAAAGAAGTGGTAGCATAGCATTTTTCATTATTGTAAGCCAACCATCATATCCTCCCACCTTGCCCATATTGGGATCTGGGTGATCAAAAAGTGGAAGGTGTTCATTTCCAATTAGCTTATTATTTTAGTACTTGTGAGATCCCCTTTACACCGTATGCTCTCACCTTGCCACACTGGGATCTGGGTGATCAAAAAGTGGACAGTTACTTATCCAGTTGTTAACTTTGCATTTAGCCAGTTGTTAACTTTGCATTTAGCTAACACTAACAGGTGAACTTTGTGGAAAAATTGGGGTGGTTATTACATTCTACCACCAAAAAAAACTTGTGAACCTTTATGAAACAATAGAAAACTACAAGTCTATTAGTGTATTTATTAGTTCTTTTAACTTTTGTCAACCACAGATCAGCACTTAAAGAAAATCCAATGTAATTTGTGTGATATATTTGAGAAACCTCTATTGGAAGTTCCCTCATTTTCAAGGGATGCTTATAGGAGATGTATAGGAGACACAAAAAAACTTCATCTTAAGTCTCCTAATGTCTAAAGGCGTCTCCATATAGGTTTCCAAGATGGGGACATGTTTCTGGTATGGGAGAAAAGTACCAAAGGTCAGGGTACGAATCTCCTACTAACTATGCTAAATACTAAATATCCTATTCATCGAAGAGATTCCAAGTCCCCATAACAACACTTCAAGTGTTTGAAAAGAATCTTAAATTTGACATTTTTTTAGAAAAAGGCCAATTTTACTAATAACAGATATGTAACACCACCCCTAGAAAAAAAAATTTGAATTTTTTCTAACCAAAGTGATTCACAACAAATTCCAATAAATGATAAATGCCAATAACATTTAATACAGTCATAGCTTGAAATGGTTTGCAAATGAACAACAGGCTATCATAACAAGTGATGAGATGGTATACAATACGGAAAACTATTATTAATGCTTCATTAAATGATCACACTTGTCTTAGGAGACTTATACATAAACAGAATCAAGTGTAGACATGACAAACAAGTACCTCAATACAGAAAGATGGAGAGTTGTGAGCTGTTGTAGCATACTACAGAACTTTTTGGGCTTTTGATGCGCCCAGCACCTTCATACTCGACATTAGACACATCTACACTCTTCTAGCCAGGTATTATCCTCAATACCACCCAGATCTGATGAGAATCCTAGGAAACTGCTGTTAGAGGTCTCAATACAGAGTTATCAGTGGGTTGCAGACTTACTGTAGCTTGTTAAAGGGCACATTTGTCCATAGCAACACCAAACTTTATCACACCAAGCATGGAAGACTTGCTTTCATCCATGGTATGCTAAAGGAGAGCATAAACATCACCCAGCTCAAGGAATAAGCTCAAAAATATCACTGATAAGGACTGAAAATTGCAAACTGTACAACACTATGCAATCTGGACGTGATGACAGTCAGGCATTGATTAACACCTATGGACTGACTTCACCTTATATTAGTTTAAACTGTTTTTAAAAAACCTCCAATAAACCCTTCAACCTTCCTAAACTCCAGAAAAACATCAGATTTGCAGACCTGTTAGTGATTTTCAGACCTCACCAAGAATGGCGCTAGTTCCCAGCAAGGGCAATTTGCTTTAAGAAATTCATATTTAATTTCTCTGCCTTCCAAAATGAAATTAAACTGCAGCTGAGTGTTCTGTAGACCTGGACGTTGCATACCCATTAGTTTACAGTTGCTAGAAAACTCCAAAACAACCAGGCGTGGTTCCAAAATAACCCAGATTTCACTTGTATGGCCTGCAACTAGGGCAACCAGCTTTGAAAAATCAATACAGCCACCAAACCCAATCAAAACACTAAATATTGAGGCATCTGGACCTGAAGATTGCCAAGATCAAATAACCATAACCAAATAGTGCATCCTTCAAACAAGACGACCCGAATATAGGGGTACGGCCAGACCCAAAAGCTCCTGCAATATGCTTAAAAGACCATGCTAATACCAAACCAAAATCCACTCCAAAAAACTCAGAAATATCTATAATCCTCAAAAATCTACATTTTTTTCGAAACCTTGAAATCCCAAAACTCTAAAAATCAGTGTGTTTCCTATGTGAAAACACCCAACCAGCTATGGTGGATCTCTCACCATCAAAACCAGCAACTAGTGATGAGGATTTTCGTCCTCAACCAGCAGTATATGAAATCTGGAAACAATCCAGCAGAGTCCCCTTAAGTTGCTAAAGCTCACATACCCAAATGAGAGCTCAAAAGGGATTAAATAGAAGAAGAGGGAAGAATTAGGGCAACTTTATTTTAAAAAACACCTTTTCCCTCCAAAAACCTATGCCCAGCCTTGCTCTCCAAATATCACTTAACTTTTAAAATTGTAGAGGACGGGGATCGACTGCTCAGGACCCCAAGTCACGGGAGGGTCTAGAACAATAGGCTGCCCTGATCTACCTCAAGCTAGATGAATGTTTAAGATAGGTTCGATGTTTAAAGGGCTGAAAAGGAAGGGCAATTGATCTGCCTCTTTCCTTCTGCCAACCCGAGAGTTTCAGGAAGTCAAGTGAGCGAGTTTCCAGAGTTCGGACTGCAACTTAGGCAGCTCACTACCAGAGGACTACAGGGTTGAACACGGACGACAACACGGCGCATTGGCATCTCAATGGGGCGCTAGCGTCTGTATGGACAGAAAGCGTAAAGTACAACCAGAGACTGAAAGAAACTCACTACCCTAACAAGTATGATTTAAAGCAATAACAGAAATAGAAAAGAACTAAATAACAGAATGATCAAGAGAAGTACTATGACTAATCTAATTGCGAAATGACGAAGGAGGGTAAGGAAACCGCACCTTCCTACCCACAAGTTGATATCTTCAAGGTCTTCACTCGACGAACAACCTACACACACAAAAATAGGAAAATGTTGGGGTTGTGTATAGAGGACTGCCACAATCAGTCCCCCGCTTTGGTGTTTCCACCTCCACGAACAGCCAATATAGCAACAATAGGAGAAATATGATAAAGAAAGATATTGAAACAACAATACCAAGCAATACATTGAATAATATGCTACAATATTAAACGATAATGCAAGAGAAAAGGAAAATGGAGTGATATCACCTTCAACCGCGTGCGCTCAAGGCAAATGGGAGGAGTGAGCTCACAAGCTATCAAAGGTCGACGTTGCCGCAACAACGAAGAGAGTGAACCAACAAAATATCAACTTGCAACTTCAATGGAGGTGGTAGAACTTGAGAATGTTGTGAGAAAAGTGTGAAGATAGTTGCCAAGAATGAATGAGATCAAGAGAGAGTGAAAGAATCGAAGAGATAGTCCTTTGAAGGGTGAAATTGGAGGCAAAAGAGTCGTTTGAGGTCAGTCCAGGAAGTAGAGACGTTACACTTCGTCGCCACTGGAGAATTGTAACGCCTCTACAAATTCCAGAGGCAAGAATTATGTCAGGACGACAGCGCACCACGCAAACATCTGCGCACCGCACTAGCATCCCAAACAGAATATCCTCCACCGACACAAAAAACAATTGCCAAGTGGATGGGAAGCGAATGAAGGATGTGGAATCGTATTATCAGGTTTAATCTTCTAAGGTAGGAGGTAGCGTAAACAGGGAATTTGCAAGGGGTGCAAATTCACGCCATTACAAAAATAAACATGAAATGCTTTTCAAAGGGGCATCCACTTTACTCTACTAGGCCAAGGGGGTCTTTTATAACCCATGCTCATTCTCACTTAGTTAAAATAACAATTTGATTAACTTAAGTGACGAATAAACAAATAATAACTCTGACCATTGAGAGAACTCACCCCTGCCAAAAACGGAAATGCTACACTAAGCTGCTGGATAAAAGGAGCCGAGACCAATTACTAAATATAGCACTTACTAAAAATAGTGAGCCAAATCACCAAATTGACCCAAATAAGGAAACCCTGAAAAGGGGGACATTACAATCCTTCCTTCCCAAAGATTGCTTGTCCTCAAGCAATGCCTTCACAACTCCAAAAACAACAGACTGACCCACATTAAAACCAAGAAAGATATCAGGGTCCCAATTCAACCTAGGAGATCTATAGCTCCATCTACTTGTTGTGACCTTTTTCACACATCGCCCCATTGCAAATGGGGACCCCCTAATTTTGGCTTTGCTTTTCGGTCATTTTGTTGCTGTCTCTCTTTTCTGCCGTCTGTCTTTCCGGGATGTGCCCGCCGTTGAACCTTAACGTGAAATTTGGCCAAGTCTAAAAAATTAGGGTTTTGAATTTTCCAGCCAATTTGAAGTCAAATGAAGTGAATAACTTGAAATTTGAGACTAACATTGTTGTTAGTATGCTTCCAGCAGGTTTCCACTGAAATTTCATCAGATTCCAGGCAACTTACTATTTTTAGTAAGTGTGCAATTTGGGGTGTTCTCCCAGCATTTCTCGAAATTTCGACAGTCACACTGTGTTCAGAACACATCAAGCTGCTCGCATGCAAAATTTGAGCTGAAATGGACAACTTACTATTTTTAGCAGTTCAACTTCCGGAGCAGACTTCAGGGTTTAGATGCAAAGTTTTTCAGTGCATGTCTGGAGATTCCTTCTGGGTTTTCAGAGATCTTCGCGACGATATAACATGCAAAGTGAGATAACGACTTTCAGAATTCAGCCTTCAGAGGCTATTTTTAGGGTTTGCATGTCAGGGTTTTCTTTGCATGTCAGGTGATTCTTTGTGGGTTTTTTGAGACCTACGCAGTGGTGTGACATGCAAAGCAGGATAATCACTTCTTCAGCAACTTGCTATTTTTAGTAGATACATTCCGGCCGCCGCCTCCCAACACTTCAGAATCACGAATTGATCGCAATGCAACAGAAACGAGGACAAACGGAGGTCATTTGATACGCATGCAAGACCAATTAGGGTTTCCAGCTTCGGGACCCAAAAAGAAGCGTAAAAAGTAAGAATTTTCAAAAACCGATGTATACCACCGTGATCAACATCTCTCAAGCTATCTACTGATAAAATTTGAAGGCAAACGGAGCACTTACTATTTATAGTAAGTCATTTTGGAAACTGGCTAAAAATAGAAAGTCAACTGCAGGCGCCGACATCAATAGGCAGGTCACGTGGTGAGGAGCGCGTCATTCGAATTTCAAGTCAAACGGAGTTGTGGAAGTCATGAAACTGGGCAGTTGCTATAAATAGTAAACCGCCTCCAGAAACATGCCAAAAATAGCAGGTCAACGCGAAGCGTCAGTATGAACAAGTCAAGCAGCTAATAAAGATCCCATGGCGCGAATTTCAGATCAAACGGAGCTACAGAGATTCGAAAATCGAACATTTACTATTTTTAGCAGGCCTGCATAGAAGAATTAGGGTTTCCTAAAATCAAGGGCGAAACACGACGGCCAGGCCGAAGCAGCGTCCAGTCACGATCAATACCCTTCAGGCAATCAGCATGCAAAATTTGAAGACATTCTGAGCAATTGCTATTTTTTAGTAAGTTGCTAAAAATAGCAGGTGCAGGCGGATATCAGGCCCCGACAGCTCAACCACATCCCGAGGTTCGAGACAAGGAAAAATCTAGCTTTCTGGAGTCATAAGTCAGTTCAAAGCACGAAATTCAAGGAACTTTCTAAAAATAGAAACTCAGGGCAAATTAGGGTTAGCAAGAGGAAATCACCCTAAATCTGGCAAAAGGCATGAAACCTACCAGGTTTGATAAAATTTGGAGTCCGGCATCGAAATTCACCTTGATAAGCTGAAGATAGATGAAAATGCTACTAAGTCTGGAAACCGAAAGCTCCCCATGCTATTTGCGCCCCTGAGCTTAGAGTTGACAAAATTGGAAGCTAGACCATGGATTTGCGCCTGAGAGCTTGAAGAACAAAATTTTATCAAGTGTTCAAAATGGAACCTCAAACATGGATTTGCGCCTGACTTTGAGAGGCTGGAGACTTGAAATTTGACTAAGTCACTTAAATTGGAAGTAGACATGTGAAAATGCGCCTAGCCTTGAAGAGAGGACCTTGAAAGTTGCTGAATGTTTCAAATTTGAAGCATGACCTCTGGTGTGCGCCTGGACTTGCCTGTGGAGGAGAAAGTTGGTTAAGTGTTCAAAACTTGAAATATGCTCCCTTGTTTGCGCCTTGAGGAAAGACATGGAAATTGTGCTAAGTATTTGAAGATGGAAGTAGCCTACATCTTATGCGCCTAAGCTTGTGAAGGTGTAGGGAAAAGTTTCTAAGGATGGAAATTGGAAGTAGCCTACATCACTTGCGCCTTGAAGAGAAGGTGAGATTAAATATTTTCTAAGTGTTAAAATTAAAACCTCCATAGCTAAAATGCGCCCAACTAAGAGAGGAGGTTTTGAAAAATATTCTAAGGCAAAAGGATCATCCTGCTCCTATGGCAATATGCGCCCATAGTCAACAAGGTCAAAGCTGGGCGTTGAAAAGTTTATTCTACCTCCCATGCTTGAGGGCACCCAAGTTAGATGAATGAGGGGAATTTTGACTAAGTCATTTAAAGTGGAAGTACTACCTGTGAAATGCACCCATACCCCAAGGAAGGTGTTCAAAATATTCTAAGTGTTCAAGATTGGATGCTCACCCTTCAAAATGCGCCTAAGATGCATGAAGACAAAGTCAAAGCAATTGCATGCAAAGGAGGAAAAGGACAAATACGCCCAATTAAAGACAAGAATACATGCATGAAGACAAAGAATCAAGGGTCCAAATAAAGCATTGACATGCAAAATACAAGGCGTCCAAGGCATGAAGTGGGTCCCTTTGATGAAAGCTAGCGAATATTTTAAGTATCTAAAATTTGAAGTTTGTCCTCCTCTACATGCAATCTGCGCCCCTCCTCTTGCCTATGTGATATGCGCCATGTAAAGGGTGAGTGTGGAATGAAAAGTAGTAAACAGGGTGAAATTTCTAAGTGTTGAATATCCTTCACCATGTGTGAAATGCGCTCAAGGTTGGATGTGTGAAGGGTGAAATTAGCTAAAGTGTGGCTGGTAATTTCTTCCAAGTGTGAGGTGCGCCTAAGGGTGGAGATAATATGCTAGGCATTGGAATTTTAAAATGAAAGATATCTCTCATAGAATATAAAATGCGCCCAAGGCATTCAAGGAGAAAATTTTTCTAAGTGAGTCAAAACAATAAAATTTTCTCAACACAGGAAGATGATTTGAAGATCAAATAAAAATTTTCTAAGGCAATCTAAATATTTTTTCTAAGTATTATCAAATTTCCACCTCCCTAGAGGAAAATCACGCCTGGACTTGGAAGTATGAAATTTGGATGAAATTGCCAGAGATAAAGTCAGATGATGCCAGCTGCACAGGGTCAATAAAAAAATTTCAAAGTTGAGCAAGGAAATGCACCTGAAGTGAAAAATGGAAAAAATTTGACAAAGAAATATTTTTCTAAGGTTTGAAAATTCAAAAATTGAATGAACCCGTTCGTTGCATACCCATGAATTTGATGCGTTTTGAGAGAAATTTTCTTCTGGGTATTGAAGATTGTCGATGAGGAATGGATTTTAAAGTCTTCTACACTTTGTCAAGGCCTTCAGGGTGAATATTTTTGATGGGCACCGGGTTGATGAATTTCCTAAGGGAAATTTGAAAAAATTTCTAAGGCAAGGAATAAATGATGTTGTTGAAGATAAAATGCCTTGGCGGATGAATTTGAAGTTGGGTGCCTAGATTTTTTTTGATCAAATTCCGGATGAAAGCATTTTTCTCGAGCCAGAGTTGAATGAAATATCAAAGTGAAGTGCGCCAGGCAGAATGCAAGACAGGTTGGAAATTTGGCTAAGGCATGAAGAATTTAAACACGAAGCTAGCTAGTGAAGACAATGAACGCTTGGAAGTCAGAGTGTGAAAATCCTGGTGAGTAAGTTGAATTTATATTATGAAATGTTCTAATACTCTTCTCCTTGCTTGTTTTGCAGGAGAAACGTCGAGACCAAGCGGTGATGATTTAAAGTGATGAAGAAGATAATCCAAGATGACATTTCAACCTCGAAGGAAGAAAAGTTGCGAAAAATGGCTAAGTGTTGAGACTTGGTATAACTCAAGTGACAAAGAAGAAGTTGAAGAACAACGTCAAGAAGAAGATCAAGAGCAGTGTGAACGCATTTCAAAGCTGGAATCTTCTAGAAATATGATGGACATTAATGGCTCATTTATTATCCCACTCCTCTTGGTGGTGGTTTTTAGGGTGAATCTTGTTTAGGGCTGAGGTGGCACGATCTGGGCCATCCAGTCAATTGTAATTTGAGCCGTCCGTTGGACTTGGCTATCTATAAAAGGGGGAGTCCCCCTTCATTTGTAAATTCATGAGACAGTAGAATTAGAAGTAGAATTAGAGTAGAAGTTAGAATAGAGACACAAATTAGAAGTAGCTTAGTATAGATTGATAGAGTAGTTGAAGAAGGAAAGTTTTTCCTTAAAACTTTGTAAGAAATTGTTGTGAACACTCTCCCAATAAAAAGAATTTTCATTGATGATGAATTTTGTCTTTTGTTGTGAGTAGCTAGCAAGGTTTCTTCGTCCTTCTGATTCGAGTAGTGACTTAAAGTAGAATAAGTTTCATTTCATGCAAGCAGTAGATAGTAATTGTGGAATGTGGTCTTCAATTTGAGCAAACTTCGTCTATCCATACCACTAGTGTGTTTGCTGATGGTGAATGCGCCTTGTGTGGTCAACTGGAATATCATGTACTTAACTTCGATTATGATTTGTATGTTTATATGCGTCGTTGTGATGGTATTTTCATGCTAAGTTATGATCTGAACACCTTGAGCTACTCCTTTGAAGATTGCACCGGTTTTGTGGAAGTTGTCCGAAGCGAGGCAAAGCAGAGCCTAGTTGAAGCTTGTGAGAATTGATCGCCATGTCCATGCCTTAGAGTAGATTAGAGCTTTCTAAACCCTACATTTTAAATTCAATACTTTCTGGTTAGAATAGGAAACCCGAACTTCATAGACAAATCTTTCGAGCATTTGAATTCCTTTCTCCGCTGCCGAACAATTCCATAAGTCCCCTTGAAATACCAGCAAATCACATTGAGCCAACTAAGACTATTCACACTGAAAGAACCTTGGAGTTGAACGCACGAACTCTCTCACAATCTTAGCGTGCTGGATACTTTGATCAAGAGAGGATAGGGTAGCCATTGGCGACTTTATTCTGCGTTGGTGCGGTCACAAAAAACACATCAACACTACTCAAAGCATTGTCCTGCTGGATACCTGTGCAAGAGACCTCCTGAAGGCTACTGGTAAGAAGAGCAATCAAATACTGCAAAAACTCAGTCAACTCCTCAGAGAATTGCTCGCAACAATCATGAACTTGGTTCGTCCAACTTGTCATCCCCCTCATTTGAAGCCATAAACCAATCCTTTTTAAGGGGCTGCATGGACTAAAAATGTGTAAACTTGCAACTATCCAATTCTAAAATGGGTAACTCATAGTCTTTTGAAAAACCAACACCCCAAAAGAAGAACTGCTGCAACACTGAAAATCTTCAGCCAAAGTGATATTTTTATTCGTTCTTTGGGCTGCAAATGTCTCCCCAAGAGTCAACAACTCAATAATATACCAAATTTTGCTCAAAATCTCTCTCCAATCCACTTGTATGAACACAAATAGACTCATAAGATGACTGTAAAGAAAGGTAACAGCAGCTTTCCTGTCACCCCTTTGATCTAGAACCTCCCATGGTATGCTTCTTCCATCATCTTTAATTCCCATCAATCCATGCCTACGATCCTAGGCAAGGAAAATCTCCCCTAAAATGGCTCCACCATGTTGGGGCTGCGCATAATTCATCATCTTGTGAGCCAAATCAAAAGAAAATTTGATAACATTTGAAGTCTCCACACAAGGGCTCACCACTCCACCATCACCTAAATCAACATGGTACTCTTCTCCTTGCAATGAATCCACAATGCTAACCCCCAAACCATAATGATCCAATCCAACATGAACCGCCATAGGAAGAAAATCAACGCAAGATAAATGCTCCTCTATCCATTGTCTTCATGTACCTCAAATAAAGGATTAGAAAATGATAGCTCTACTTCCATATCAAATAGGGGGTTATCGTAAGTTTGGAAATTGTTTTCACCTTCTTGCTTGGGCCTTATTCCTTGATCATGATTGGGTACTCTCTGCACTATCTTGCATGTGATAGTCCTGGATCACTCTTTGGACATTCCTCTCAACACCACTTTCCTATCACCATCTTGAAATTTCAGCTCCATGGATTTTAAGTTCAAGGTGATCTCCCCTGAGGAACAAAGCCACTGCATACCTAGAACAAAATTTGGGCCTCTTGTATTTACAACATAAAAGTCATCATTGACTTCGTAGTGGTTCAGCAAGATTCTCAATTGTGGAATCTTCCTTACACAAGACATTATGTGACCATTAGCAACCACGACTCTAAAACCTCCAAATTTCTTAGTTTTGAGCCCTTGTGCTACAATGTCTTCATCAATGAAGTTATGTGTAGCACCTGTATCAAGAAGAGCAACAGTTTGCTGCCCTTTTAACAAACCTCTAAGTTTGAATGAATCACTTCTCTGAAAACTAGAGAGCCTAGCTAATGTGCCACTACTATCCTTCATCTCCCCAAACTCTTCTTCTAAATCGTCTTCTTCACTTTCCTCTTTTTCAGCTTGCTGGTCTGAATTTTTTGATTCTAATCCATCAACTGAATATGCCTCCAATTGACAATTCTTACCCTTTTTCCAAACACTTATGTCCTAGGGCCCATGGTTCTTTGCATGTGAAACAAAGGTTCTTCTTCCTTAGCTCCTTTCTGTAGTCTTTTTCCACCATCTTTGAGGTATTTCTTTGAGTCGAATGTTCTCCTTGTTATCACACCTCTTGTCTCTATCATTTGGGAAGGTCTTAGGTGGAAATTTGTTCTTAGAAGTGGAAGACTCCATGTCTCTAGCTTTTTTGATGGCCTTTTGTAGACAAGGTGGGTTGAATGCCTTAATCCATCCCCTCAAGGGATCGGATAACCCATCTATAAAGAAAAAAATGAGCCTCCTCTCGGATATATCTGTCACCAAGACTAACAACCTCTGAAAATCAACAACATAAGCATCCACCAAACCACCTTGTTTCAACTGATCCAACTCTTTAAAATGAAGTTTTGGATCCTTTTTATCAAATTTCTCTATTAGTCTCTCAATAAACTCTGCATAAGATGTGATTTGTGCATGCCCCATTGTAATTATCCCATGATGCCACCACTCGTGTGCAACTTCGTCTAGGTGTGTGGAACCATATCTAATGGATTCTTCTTCAAGCATGGGGTTAAGATTGAAGTATGTGTCCACCTTTTGGACCCATGCTCTCGCTTAAGTCTTACCAGACCCATCAAAATAAGGAAGGCTAAGTTTTCCAACTTTCCTTCGCAAGTCATTGTGGTGCTCTCTATTGCCCCTGTTGGGTGTATGCCTCATCCTGAGATCCATATAATCACGTAGAGATATGTCATGCTGAAATCCTTGGCCTGCATTAATCCAATCATGTCTAAACTGATCCTACATTTCAATAAGTGTAAGCCCCTGATTTGGTTGTGGTTCCACTCTAGGTGGAAAAACAAGCATGAGAGATCTAGCCATGGCTGCCCTATGGTGCTGATTCGCTGCTCCACCCTGACCCAAACCATCTCCTGTCTATTATTGCCTCCCAAACGAGCCAACCCCTCAACCAACTATGCAAGTCGCTCATTAGTTTCTTAGGCACGTTGGGCTGCCATTTCTTGCCCTCTAACCACAATATCCAAAAGAAGCATCATCTGCTCTACCTCAAAATCTTCTCTATCTGCCCTTTCACTCCTATCACCCATATTTTCTGAACTTGTTGATCCTACTGAGTGTGTTTCGGAGTGTTGTTCTTCCCTCTCGGAAAACCAATGCTCCCACAAATCCTCTTCATGTTTTCATAATCTTTCAATATATCTTCTCTCTCTATCACTGATGCTCATAGAAATGCATTACCCACTAGCTGGCAGGAATCTTTTTGAGCTCTGATACCAATGTAAAAACACCCATAGAAAAAAAAATTGGAATTTTTTCTAACCAAAGTGATTCACAACAAATTCCAATAAATGATAATGCCAATAACATTTAACACAGTCATAGCTTGAAATGGTTTGCAAATGAACAGGCTGTCATAACAATTGATGAGATGGTATACAGTTCGGCAAACTATTATTCATGTTTCATTAAATGATCACACTTGTCTTAGGCGTCTTATACATAAACAGAATCAAGTGTAGACATGAAAAACAAGTATCTCAACACAGAAAGATGGAGAGTTGTGAGCTGTTGTAACATACTACAGAGCTTTTTGGACTTTTGATGCGCCCAGCATAAAGTTGCATGGACACGGATACGGATACAGATACAGTATCAGATACGGATACGGCCATTTTTTAAGACCCCCAATATGGATACAGCTGGATACAACATTCATAAAAAAATCATACACATATTTTCTAAGTTCTTAGAGGAGATTTTCATTACTTTAAAAGCAAATAAGAAAATATAAATTAAAATAGTATTAAAATTTAAATATCAATACTTTAGTAAAGCATAAATAGTTAAATATATATTAATAAATTTTATTTCTATTTAAAGATTAAGTTTTTTTTTTTTTAAATCTCACATTTAAACAATATAATATAAATAATAAATATAAATATAAAATTATAAACAATTAACTTTTTAAAATTTGTAAAAATTAAAACACCAAAAAAATAGTAGAGTTATATTGGAAGAAGACTTAGAAAAATGGGTTGCTGAAACAGAAAAACATTTCATTTGTCTTCCTCATTTGGTGTAGGCTTTATTTATACAAAACAAAACAAAAAATTGCATGATTGAAGTTTTTAAAGATAATATTTTGAAAGATTCACGTCAGCTTTTTTGAAAATTAAATCACATAATATCCGGCACGGCTGGAAAATCAAGGTTTTTTGGGCACATGTGGGTACGGTATCCAACGTGTATCCATGGCGTATCGCACAAGTATCCACATCAGATACGGGGATAGACGTGCCCAGGGAGGGGCAGGGGCATATCCGGCTACTCTGGCCCAGCACCTTCATACTTGACATTAGAGGTGTCTACACTCTTCCAGCCAGGTATGAGGATACTCAATACCACCCAGATCTGATGAGAATCCTAGGAAATTGCTTTTAGAGGTCTCAATACAGAGTTATCAGAGGGTTGCAGACTTGCTGTAGCTTGTTAAAGGGCACATTTGTCCATAGCAACACCAAACTTCATCGCACCAAGCAGAAGACTTGCTTACATCCATGGTATGCTAAAGGAGAGCATAAATATCACCCAGCTCAAGGAATAAGCTCAAAAATATCACTGATAAGGACTGAAAATTGCAAACTGTGCAACACTATGCTAGCTGGACGTGATGACAGTCAGCCATTGATTAACAAACACCTATAGACTGACTTCCCATGAGTCAAGAGAACCTTATATTAGTTTAAACTGTTTTTAAAAAACCTCCAATAAACCCTTCAACCTTCCTAAACTCCAGAAAAACATCAGATTTGCAGACCTGTTAGTGATTTTCAGACCTCACCAAGAATGGCGCTGGCTCCCAGCAAGGGCGATTTGCTTTAAGAAATTCATATTTAATTTCTCTGCCTTCCAAAATGAAATTAAACTGCAGCTGAGTGTTCTATAGACCTGGATGTTGCATTCCCATTAGTTTTCAGTTGCTAGAACACTCCAAAACAACCAGGCGTGGTTCCAAAATAACCCAGATTTCACTTGTATGGCCTGCAACTAGGGCAACCAGCTTTGAAAAATCAAAACAGCCACCAAATCCAATCAAAACTCTCAATATTGAGGCATCTGGACCTGAAGATTGCCAAGATCAAATACCCATAACCAAATAGTGCATCCTTCAAACAGGGCAACCCGAATATAGGGGTACAGCCAGACCCAAAGGCTCCTGCAATTTACTTAAAAGACCATGCTAATACAAAACCAAAATCCACTCCAAAAAACTCAGAAATATCTATAATCAGTTTACCTCAAAAATCTTCATTCTTTCAAAACCTTGAAATCCCAAAACTCTGAAAATTAGTGTGTTTCCTGTGTGAAAACACGCAACCAGCTAGGGTGACCAGCTAGGGTGGATCTCTCACCACCGAAACCTCAACCAGCAGTATACGAAATCTGGAAACAATCCAGCAGAGTCTCCTTAATTTGCCAAAGCTCACATACCCAAAGGAGAGCTCAAAAGGGATTAAATAGAAGAAGAGGGAAGAATTAGGGCAACTTTATTTTAAAAAACACCTTTTCCCTCCAAAAACCCACGCCCAACCTTGCTCTCCAAATATCACTTAACTTTTTAAAATAAACATGAAATACTCTCCAAAGGGGTGTCCACTTTTGGAGGCAAATATTAAGCCTTCAAAATGTGAAATTAGCCTTCTTTCTAGGCGTCAACATGAAATACATTGTCCCCTCTTTTAAAACAATTTTACTAGGCCAAGGGGGTCTTTTATAACCCACACTCATTCTCACTTAGTTAAAATAACAATTTTATTAACTTAAGTGACAAATAAACAAATAATAACTGCGACCACTGGGAGAACTCACCCTTGCCAAAAATGGAAACTCTGCACTGAGTTGTTGGATAAAAGGAGCCAAGACCAATGACTAAATATAGCACTTACTAAAATTAGTAAGTGAGCCAAATCACCAAATTGGCCCTAATAAGGAAACCCTAAAAAGGGGACATTACAAGATATTTGCACTAGCATGTATCATTAGATGCAATAAATCTTTAGGATAGGGTTCTTTTAAACAATCTTTCTTGTTTACATCTAGCTGCTCTAAACTTATTTGATTCCCACCTTTTGAAAATAAGACACCAACCCTATATAGAAGACTGGATGCAAGAAATCAAATTACTTTGCCATGTCACATATAACCACATATTACATTTTTACTATTTTAGCCCAACTTTCCATGAGAGAAGGCTTTTCAAGTTGTCAAGTAAAGTGAAGTTTGTTCCTTTCATTCATTATGCCCATTTTCACCACCTTATTTTTACATAGTTTTCATAATAGTAGTCAAATTTTGCATTAGCATATCACGATTAATTTGTTTTGAATGGAAACAATGCTCTATTCTATAATTGTCTAAGGACAAACTGCTTTTATCATTATTCCCATTGAAGGCGTGTCGATGCGTGTTTTGTGACCCACATAGCACGTTTTTAGAATAAGGTGTCCAAAGACGCTCTATTCTCTCTTGAAAAACTGCCTTATACGCTAAGATTGCAGAAAAGATCATACGACAATTCCAATGTTTAGGGTAGTCAAATCTTGACAATGGAATCAGCTCAATGGACGTTGTGAATTGTTGGTTATCACAAGGGGACTTACGCTTGACAAACTACTCTAAGGTCAACGCTCTATTTTTTTTTTGGATTTTCTGCTTTGACGATCATAAAAAAAAGGAAAAGAATAGGGTTAAAGGAGTTCTACACTACTTCTACGAAATCAAGAGACAATAAAGACTAAGTGAAACTAATAACAAGACTTTGTTTCGCCACGCAAAAAAAGGGTAACACATCAACTACGCAAAGCAAGTGCAATCTTCAAAGGTTTGTGCTTAAGATTATATTTTGAACAATACCATCAATTGAACAATATCATTCTAAATACACATTAAGGCATCCACATCATGAGTTCAGATTAGCTTTTCGCATTGAATGAAAATCATTCATCCAAAGAAAGCATGAACAAATAGTTTCACCAAATCTTTATGATCAATCTATCATTCATTCAACTACTTCTATTGAATCTATGTGGAAAGAGAATATGCAACCATGCAACCACTTGATAACAAAGGAATTGAAAGCAAATCATGCAACTTGAGCTTTATTATCATAAGTAGCCATTAGCAACAATTTCATAGAACTCTCTCCCAATTATTCTAATCTCTAATCTCCTCTATGATCTTCTAATATCTAATGATCTAATAATTTCTAATGAAAATGAGAGAATGGGAGGGGGGTTTATATAGAGTTTTTGAGATACAATGAATGGCCAAGATTACATCAGAATCAACGGCAGAGATTAAAAGATAAAACCCTAATTAGGGTTTCCCAAAATACAATTAGTGAACTGCCAGTGAAGTGTCGTGAAGAGCTAATCCTTTGAGTCTACATCCTTATCCTGTTGGGAAGCATTGTATCGAATGAATCTGGAGACTATGGTGCTAACCTCCTCGATTGTGACAAGTGGCAACACGCTAACCTTGTATTCTAACAGTTCCAGATCGTTTGCACACTCCGCAAAGGCGATTTCCCATTTTGATTCCTACTTCTGAAAGGAATGCCATACAGACAAGAAATTGGCTGCCTTAGTCAAATTCTATTTGAGGATAGGTCCAGTGGTGACAAGGAACTTCTCTTGGATTTTATTCTTCAAATTTTCCTGCTGCAGATGATTCTCTCTGACAACATCCCTCTCTAATGCATCAGCAGCTATCTGTAGGACCTTGTTTTGAATTTCCTTTGCTTGCTCTTCAATTCGAATAGAATTTGCCTTCACTTTCTCCAAGACATCATTCCTCGTGATTAGTGCTAGGTACCAGCCATTAAAGTCATATGTTGCACCTCCTGCAATAACTTTCCCTTCAATCAATTCCTGTTTCGGAACTCCTTTCAATACCCTAAGGCATGGAATGATTTTGTCTTGAATATCCTGGGCATTCTCCCATGTTTTTGCCAAACTCGTAATTCTTGAAAGTAGGAAAGACGATTGATCATATGCCAGCATTAATCTTTCTGCAAACACTGTTGCTTCATCACTTCTGTCATTTATCCATTCTTTGCTCTCT
Organism: Sequoia sempervirens; assembly: GCA_007258455.2. NCBI lineage: Eukaryota > Viridiplantae > Streptophyta > Pinopsida > Cupressales > Cupressaceae > Sequoia > Sequoia sempervirens. The sequence goes on along the minus strand of VDFB02358134.1, from coordinate 179,649,380 downwards.
CTGGCTGAAGTGATTTCTTCCTCAAAAGTCTCCTGCGAAGTATTCATTAGTGGAAGTCTTGCTGAGTTGGCCTGACCAAGAGGTTTAGTCAAGTGTTGAATGCATTTCTTCAAACGCTCCACTTCCTTCTCGCAATTCTTTCTTTTTGCTACTTCTTTTTCCAGCCTTACCTTGATTGTAGCAACTAAATTATCTAGATCCTCCACCTCTTGCCTCTTTGTTGTTGGGCCCAAAGTGACAGTGGTAATTGCATAATCTTGAGGAGTAATTTCCTCCCTTGTCTTGTCAACTGTTGGCACAGCGATCTGTACTGTACGCAGGCCTGCCTCATCTCTTTGAATGGTGGAAAGTGTCTTGGCTGGTTTCTTCACAGGGGCTGTGTCTAGTCTGGCCAAGAAATCGGCCATGTCATCTTCTTCTGGCATGTCTACCTGTTCAATTGTTTTTAAACTTTCCTTCAGCCAATCCAGAATGGTAGGCTGCTCCACAACTTCTTCTTGAATTTCCTGTACACAAGGAGCACTCTGAATTCCCTTGAGGGCGGAAATCATTCCTTCTTGGAATTCGCCATCCACGATATTAACTTCATCATCTGATTGGAGAATCTCAGTGTCTATAGGAGATGGCAGTTGATCTTCTTCTAGCTGGATGGGAAGGGGAGAAGGAATTCTTATATCTCCCAAAGATTCATCAATATCCATTATGTCATTAATATTTGCAAATGCAGCTGAGTGGGGTGGCTTAGCCTTCTGCTTCTTCTGAATAAGCTCTTCAACCACAGCCTTGTCCTTGGACTTCCTTTTCCTTGAACTAACGTTTTCAACTGGCTCACTTCCTTGGGATGCTCCAACGTTTGAGGAATAAGACTCTGCCTTGCCCATCAAATCATATGTCAACTCTACATTATTCCTCCGCAAATCCTGAACTTGTTGATCTACCCACCACTGAGAGTATTGGACAACAGGCCTCATGAAGGTGTCCAAATCTGCAAGCTCTGGCTCAAACCATCTTATAGGAAGCAAGAGTCTACTTTCATCAAACCCTGGTTGAGTGAACTCACCATCATCATCAATTTGATCTGGTATCCTTAAAGCTCGGTTGTCCTTATCAAGCTAACTGGTAGTCGAGACCACATTCTCTTTCTGACTTTGAACTCATCAGCAGCGTTTTCCCAATGATCTTCTACCTCGACTTTGTGCTTATATTTCTTTCCCTCTACGGATCCTATATGGTGATGAGGATCGAAATTATCCCAGGACCAATATGAATTGAAGGGATACCTTTCTATTTCCAATATGGCACTTTCTGTTGCTTGTGCTGATGGGCACGATTCTTCCATATTGCCAATAAAAAGTGGGAATGTCACTGCTGCCTTACCTTTTGCTCTTTGGAAGTTTTGATATGTTTCCAGTTGTCTGAGAACCTCCAGTAATACCATTCTGTTAGTGGGAAAAATTGGAAGTCTAAAAGGACGTCCCATAAAACCCTAGATCCGGATGTATGTGAATCTAGGAAACTGGATATACCAGGACCCATATCTGTTGATGAGGCTTTTGGATTCACGAGATAATCTCTTATGTGCTCCTCCTTGCAGTATTCTTGTTATATACATGAGAAATGCATCATGAGCTCTTCTAAAATGTGCCTTTTCTAACAGCTGCAGTTGAGGGTAGCAGTTATATACTTTGAGTTCATTTTCTCCATTACCTACCGGACCTCGGCATATCAATCCAGCATATCTATAAGCTCTTGCCAACATGTAAACAATATATGAGCTCATGTGGAAGGACTTGGTGCTCTCCAAATTAACTAGTTGTTCGTGGATGCTATTGCTAATCATTCTTGCCCAATTGAACATTCTAACTCCAGAAACAATTTCATCTATGAAGAAATACATCCATGTTTGAAATACTGCACCTTGGGGGATGCCCATTATTCTATTCAGTAGCAAAATTATATCACCATAATCCTCCTTAAAGTCTGTCTGGCACAAAGTCTTTGGCATCTTCTTAATTGACCTTGGTTTCAACAACCATGACTTGTTAAAATTAGCTGTGCATTGCTCACTTCTTTCTTCAAAAATTCTCCTTGTGTCTTCCTTGGTTTTATATGAAGTCTTGTGGTGGTTGGGAATGCCAAATGCTTCCTGAATGGCGCGCTCTCCCAGGTGTGCTAAGACTCTTCCATCAAGAGCAACAATTTGCCTTTCCTCTGGATTATAATGTCTTGCGCATTCCACCATCAATTCAGGGCACTCAACAGCCGGAGGAAATCCAGCTGCCTAGACAATTCCATTTCGTACCATCCGGCGAGCTATGGCTGTAGGCATGAGTCCATTTAGTTCCATCATTCTTTTTCTGAATTCTTCAAAATCTACATGTCCCATGTCAGTATCTTTGATGTTCTTCCATTTTGAATTGACTTTGGATTCCAGCTGCGGTCCTTTACTCGCAAACTTCATTTGTTTCTTCTTTGAAGATTCGCCTTGTGTAGTCATCCACCTGCAGGAAAGAAAATATTTATTAATTTAAATAATTTAATTCAGATTTCCTCTCTCCTAAAAATATAAATTTTCAGCTTGTCAAAATCAGATTTCACAAAAAGTAAGCTGAAAAATAAAAGGACTGAATAAATTTTGCAAGAGTGCATAAAATCAGAAGTAATAATGAATTCCATTAATCTCCATTTTGAATTCTTGAAAATTTTACTCTTTTGATAGCAATTCAGCTGTGAAGAATTCTGACTTTACTTCCAAAAATCAAGCCAGTCATTCAGAAATTTCACTCTTCAATTCCAAATTCTCTCCTGAAAATGACTTCTCTTCTGAAAACTACTTTTCCTCCAAATTGCTTCTCAAGAAAAATTAGATTTGCTGAAAGATATGTTGAAAATGACTTGTTGAATTTCCTTTTAAGGTTGAGCAATTGATTTCTTTTAGCAATTTCATTTTTCTTCTCTTGAGTTCTCTACTCTTCAGCAAAGTAAGTTTCCAAATTTATGTCTCTTTTCTTGAGTTCGGACTCTTCAGGAAAAAGATTTTCATGAATTTTCAATTTTATTTTCCAAACTTTTAATTTTCTCCAAAATTAAAAAAAAATTAATTCACCTCATGGCTAATTGTTTGATTTTCTCTTTAATTTAACTTTTCCAAATTAGCCATGGCGAAAATTATTCATCAATTTCAATGTTGGATGAAGACTTTTATTTTCTCTCTCCTGAAGTCTGACTTCATGTCGAATTTTAATACTTTCTCTCTTGATGTCAAGGTGAATTTTGTGTCGAATCCTTCATTTCAAGGCGAATTTCATACTTCCTTTGCCATTTTCATCTTGGCATGGGTGTATTTTATGTTGAATTCTCCATTTCTATCTCCTAAAATTGGACTTCTCATTGATTTGCCATACTCTCTCTCTACTCATGGCAAACTTTCTTGGACTTGTTCCATTTATTTTCCATTCAAGTGTCATGGCGTACTTTCAAAGTGATTTTCTTCTTGTTATCTCTTCATGGCGGACTTTCAAGGCTCCTTGTCATTCATTTTTCCCTAGCCTCCTAGGAATGGCAAACTTCCTTCCTTATTGCCATTTATCTACCTCTCTCTAGGCGGACTTCAAAGACTTCATGCCAAGGAGAGGGCGGACTTTCTTAACCTTTTTCCATTCATCCACTTCAAGGGTTAGCGGACTTGCTAGATGCTTCTCCATATATCTCTTTCTATATGGCAGACTTGCAAGAAGATTTTCCAATTACTCATCAAGCTGGGCAGACTTTCTTCACTCTTTTCCATGTGCTTTTCTAAGGTTGGCGAACTTTCTAAACCACTTGCCAAGCTCTTTAAGGTGGGCGGACTTGAGTGAGGACTTTCCAATAGTTTTTCCCAAAGCAAGGTAGACTTTGAAGGACCTCTTCCAATGACTCAAGGCGGACTTCCTTGTGGCCTTTCCAAATGTCTTCTCTTGTGAGGTTGGACTTTCTAGAGCTCTTTCCAAATGCTATCAAGAGCTGGGTGGACTTGCTCAAAGTCTTGCCATTTTCCTTTACCAAGAGGTTGAACTTCATGTAGGACTTTCACTTGTCTTTCCATGTCTCATTCAAGGTAGGGCGGACTTTCCAATGGCTTTTCCAATTGCTATCAAGGCTGGGCGGACTTTGAAGAGGATTTTCCATTCACTTTTCCATCATCCCTTCTTTGGCTGGCGGACTTCTTTCACTCCATTCTTCATGCTGGGCAAACTTTCCAGCCTTCTTGCCATGTCTAATTTCAGACCAGCCTTTATACTTATTCAGATCTCACCATGGATTTCATAATTTTTCAGACATTTTTATGAATTTTTTTAGATTTTCAATTGATTTTCTGTGATTTTCCATTGGTTTTTTGTGACTTCTAACTGATTTTTTGAAATCCGGGCACTTTCTAAAGATAGGAACCCTGCCAAAAATAGAAACTTTTCCAAAAATAGTAACTTTCCAAAAATAGCCCCTAAAAAAAAGGAAGTCCAACATGGGCCAAAAATGCCAAAAATGAAGTCCCTAAAAAATAGGGGTCCAGAGGGTCAATCCCCAGAAAGTAGATGTCAGAATTGACTGAAACGACAGTTGCTCTTTGTCCCTCAAGCCTTCTGAGTCCATCTGAGGTGTTTAGGCACTGATTCTGGCTCAAAATCTCAACTTAGCTCTAGATGATGATTAAAAACTCTATCTCGAAAACCCCAGAGCAAAAAGAACCATGAAAATGAAGCTCAAGGAAAAACCCAACAGGCAAACCAAGGAGGGTCCCCATTTGCAATGGGGCGATGTGTGAATTAGGTCACAACAAGTCGTAACTTTTAGTTTTTCGGGTATGAGGGAGGTAGCTTGTCTCTTATCTATCCCATCACAAAAAGTTTCTTACAACATTCTAGGAACACATTGACTAGTGAAAGGACAAATGTTACAAAATCGTTGGGTACTCAACAAACTCACCAAGTTTGGAGGCAAACTTGTCCAAAAAAGGCCTAGAGACTTTGACCTAAGTCCTAGTGAGTTTAGTCAGACTCGCCAAGTCTTGACAATTAGACTCAATCGACAAAAATCAAAGAAGAAACAAATGAATAAAAAAGCCAAAAATATCTAAAACCATTGAAAGGCACCTACAACACTTCAATATGCCAATAATTTCATCTACAAGCACAAAAAAGGAGGAAAAAAAGCAGCAAAAACTAGCAAACATATTGGAAGCAATTGTTGAACAAATTGAACTTGAGCGGGTTTGTAAGAGCCCATAGTGCATCTAAAGGAGCTTACAGTGCATTTGAAAGAGCACACCATTTATTTATAGCAGCCTCCTTTATTTGTTACTAGAGCATACTTGATTTACACATTGTTATAAGGTCAACCCTAGTTAGAAAGGACCCAAGTTAGAAACATTCCACCTCAAGGGCTAAGAAAGCGGAGTTGATTTGAAATTATTGCAAATTTAAGATTTGTGGGGGAGGCATTAGTCGTTTCAAATTTCATCTTGCATATATATTTGATTGAGATGTTCTAATGCCAAAGCACATGAGCACACAAGCATTCCACATCACCAAAATACAAACTAGAAGATTAAGTGGCTTGTGCAAAGTAGTGTAGTGTAGTTGCACTAAAACTTGAAGTCTTGTGCAAAGTAGATATTTGCACAAATAAGAGTTTGTGTATTTGGAACCAATGAGCGAAATTAAGGCCCCAAAGAAAATTCTTGTGTATAAGTAGACTTTGCACAATGGAGTGTCTTGCGTGATGGCACACTCACTTGGTTAGCATTGTCAACAATGGTCATTAACATTTGTGCATCCATCTTAGGGGAAAGATAAAGCATCATCCACAAAGAAGATCATGATGGTTGCAATGAGGTAGCAAAAGATGAACTGTTCAACTTCTATAAATTCTTGTGCTTGAGAATGATGTTTTGATGGAGTTAGTCGGTAGCCGAAGTAAGGATATGCAAAGCCAAGCCTAAAAGAAGATTGTAGTTGTTGTGACATGTGTTTTGTTGGCATCCTATTCAAGAATTTTTGTAATCTCTTGTTTGAAGATTGTAATAAGACATAATGTCCCATGAACAACTTTTGTGATTCACTTATTTGATATCAATTCATTAGTTGTTTTGTTAAATGCTATAGAACTCTTAAGGGTTGTGTGGGAAGGCATCCCTTCATTGGGACCCCAAACCACAACTACTTTTGGTATTAAAGTAGGTTTTCAACCTATAAAGTGAATTATGTTTCCCACATTTGCAAGTGTGGGTAGAAAGCAGTGAAGACATTTTCTAAAGCAAAGGTTGGGGAGGTGGTGTATTGCATACAATTGTTGCAAAAGTTGTCGAGGAAATGAACTAGTGAATAGGGATTCCTCATAGGAAACGAATTAGTGTAGTTGTCTAGAACATGCAAAATTCTAGTCATCATCATCACCATTTATGCTGTCCTCAATTGTACTTTGTGTTGAGACCCTTTTCTAAGGGTAGGGCCACATCTAATACTTGGATAGTGTGCACAGCAGTCCATGGCTCTGCAGTTGAAGGAAAAGAAGATGCAAGACACATCCTCTCTCCTATTTGCACATGGACATACTCAGTGTTAAGCTACCACCACTTGTGACCCAAAACTCAATTTCACTTTCTCTATCACCATTCACGAGTAGCAAAATCATGATGGCAGTTTGAGTTTTATCATTGATGTAAATCACGGGACATTCTAAAGCAAGCTAGATGGGAATATATTTTTTAATTTTCCTTGGTTGTAATGATTATAATATTCTATAGATATGTTTCCTCAACCAAATTAGAGGTTGATAGTAAAAATGGAACATGATTATGTCCTTGAGACTTGAGTATAGTGAAAACTTCTAAATGGTGACCATGTTCAAGGTTGCTATACCTTTAGAGGATATTGTGATCTTGTCATCTTATGCTTTTGAGATGTTGCTCATAAAAGATTAATTCAATACATATTGTAGTCATCTATAGATACTTTATTTAATGTATGATTAGCAGTGGGATTGCAGCACATAATTTGCCATTATGATCCTATCTGCAACTGTATCTTGATAATCTGATATGTTCTTGCTATCTAGATGGTCTCTATGGTTTGTAACTATATGATAACCGCATAGTTATAGCATCTGCTGTATGCTGCCATGATATAGCAAATTTGATGTGATGCAATCTGCAAGCAGGTGATATGAACTATCAATTAATAGTTGCCAAATAATAGACAACAAAAGCATAAATAAGGAAGGAAAACAAAGACTATAGAAAACACAATCTCTATTATATTCTATAGAATTATATGCCCTGTATACGAAACTACCTACATTACAATCTATCCCCTTGTTGCAAGCCCAATGATTCCTATCACTATAGCTCCTACTATAGCCCCAACTTCACTTAACAATCCACTTTTATGACAATACTATGACCTCTTATCCTCCACAAGTGTGGGAACTAAAGGGCCTCTTCTACACTGTGTGTTTTTGCTAATTATCTAACTACTTTTTGAAATCCCTATGGTAATCTCCAGTCTAACATAGCTAACAAACACATTATCCGCCTATTGGTTTCCAAACAAATTCATCAAATATCCATATTTCAAGGTTAGGATCGAATCCTACAGGAATTCGCCAAGATTGCACATCAACACATGGCACCCTAGTGACACGCTTTGCTCTATGTCATTCCATGAGGTGTCATATTCAATTTCCCGCAAGGCAAGAATCTATTGCAGCCTACATACCCATGCGGCACCAGTACCTCCACTACTAGTCTTTGCACTATCACAATAGGTTCTTCAAGCTCCCAAACCCACACACACTAAACCACAAACCAACACACACTAAACCACAAACCAAAACACTCAATGCACACTTCATAAACACAAAAAGAAAGGAAAAACTATTTGGATGAGGGAAAATTGCTTGACCCAAGGGAAAAATGATCACACCTAAGAGACATGTTTGTGAGATTGGTGCTCCCAAATTGATCTTCACAAAAGACTAATTCAACCAGCCAATTCACCTTAATTCAACTTCAATGATCAATGAATCCTCTTATGGCCCCTTATCCTTCCAATGAATGAAAACTCCACATACTCATTGCCAAGTCTTCTTGCCAATACACTCATAGAGAACCGTCTCAATTACATGTTATTGTTTTCTAAGTATTTGCTTCTTGCAATCAATATTGTCCAACAATAATATTTATTTTTTGTGACATCATTTTGCCCAAGAAAATGATAAAAGACCAGACACATTGAATATCAATGAGATCCCCAACCCTTTCAATAACTCAATTTAATACGCATTCTCAAAATATTGTGCAAAAGCTTGTATATGTCAATTTTCTTAAGTTTCAACTTGTATGTTCCTTTGGGGAACCTCTCTTTCCTCAAGTGCACCATGACTAACTCTCCCTATTTAAGTCTTTTCTCTTTTGCACATATCCATTAGTGTGCACTACTCTACTCCAATTGAATCTTGACCTATGCATGGAAGTGTTGGACATTCCATCATTCTTTCCACGTAGATAGGCTGATTGTTAGTTTGTTTATGTTTTGTTATTATTTGTTTTGGGTTGTTTTGTTACGTGTGATAATTGGTTATATATTGTGAACCATGTGAGTGCTATTTCAAGCACTTTGTTCACCGCCATCAGATGTATATAAACCCATATGATAATAAAGTTGGTTAATTTGCTGGCTCCACAAAATCTGATAGGAAGTCCATGTGTTGTGTGAAGTTCTCAACCTCTACACTACTATGTCTTTCTCCTTCCTTTCAACAACTGCAAGACACCTCCCAACAATGTCACATACCCAATATAGAAAAGCATCCTTCCAGTTTGTAGTTTTATCTCCCACCAAACATCTCCGTAAGTTTTCAAGGCTCTAATTGACCTCTATTTGACCATCTATTTGTGGATGGTATGCAAAACCATAACTGAGTCTTGTACCCAACTTCTTCAAAAGTGTCAACTAGATGTGACTAAGAAATGTGGAGTCTTTATCAAAAGTATTGCTCTATTGCAACCCATCCAATTGCAATACCTCATTGAAGAGAAAATTAATTGTTTTCAATGCATCATTTGTTTTCCTACAAAGAATGAAATGTGTCATCTTTAAGAATTTGTCAACTACAAAAACAAAGTCATTACCTCTCTACATTTGGAGTAATCCACAAAATCCATGGATAGTTCCTCCCAAAGACTATCTAGCACTAGCAATGGCTTGTACAACTTTGTCTTTTGTACCACACCCTTCAATACTTGACATGTTTTGCATCTTTCAACAAATTTATGCACATCTTTGTGCAAATTAGGCCACTGATACCTCTCCTCCAACATAGTTTGCGTGTTATCACTTCCAAAGTAGCCTCCCAATATGCCACTATGTAATTCTCAAATGAGGTTTTACCTCATTGAACTCTATGGGATATACAATTGTTGTCTCTAGAATGAGTACCCCTTCTATTCAAAGTAGTATGCAAATGGGACTCTATCTCTAAGCCATGGCTCTATACACACCTTCCACATATCTACAAAACTCAAGTCGCTCCATACAAATCATTCATCCCTTCATGCCCACTACTTCAATAGTCATTGTTGACAACAAAAGATGCATCTTGTCCAAGGCACCAATGACTTGACTTGACTTGATAGACCTATGTTTTGACACAAAGGAATACCCTCGCAAGAACTCTACCAAGTGCTTGTCTTTGGTTTAACTTTGCTTGGTTGTCGATGTACTACAACACTTGATGGTCTATGTACAATACAAAATACTTGACCTAAAATTAATCCCTCCACTTCCCCAAAACTTGAACAATGGTGTAGAACTCCTCATCACACACTGAGTAATTCCTCGCATCATTCAGTTTCTCACTAAAGAATGCAATTGCCCTTCCTTCCTAACTAGAACTCCACCAATTGTAGTCCTACTAGCATTGCAGTCAACTTGAAAATCTTAATGAAATCAAGAAGCACCAACACAAGGTCCTCTATAACATTCTTCCTATGCTCCCCCAAGTTTCAAGGACGAGGTCGATAGGGGACGACAAGACATGTTTCTAGTACGGGAGTACTTTTTGGCCACTTTTAGGGGACGGCAAGGGATGACTATTAAAAATAGGAATTTTTTTATAAATATAAATAATTTCAAATATACATGCCATAACATTGATAAAGCATTCATCATAGGCATTATGGAAGATTACTACATAACATTAGACTTGAATTGAGATTTCACATGAGAATTGACAAACAATTTAACAAAATTTAAATCCTTTCAATATCAATGTGTATACATATTAATATATTATATAAGAATTACAAAAACATGCCCAAAGGTTGCAAATTTCAACAATAAAATGACAAAAACATAGAAAATATATAGTTGTCACTAATCAACAAATTCATCTAGTAGATCTATATCAAAATAGGAGTTTGAGTCTGAGTCACTACTAGTATAAGGGGTTGCCTTAGGCAATGGAACCCCAACTAATCCCTCATGTGTCTCTTACTCATCAATGTATATAGTATCTTTGGGATCAACATCTCAACATAAGGTTGGAGTATGACTACTCAAAGATTTGTCGATCCTCTAACTAAACAGCACTGTGTATGGCCACCAATTTCTTTGATCATCTAGAGGTAAGGTTTTTCCTCTTGACTAATTGTATGAAGCTATATGTGGACCAATGCAACTTTGCAACTGAGGAACTGACAACCTGTGAAAGAAGACAAATGGCAAGTACCCTCAACTATGGTGCATCCTTCCCATGCCATGTCTACCATCCAATAGGATAGGTTTGAGCTAATGTAGCTCTATCCAACCTTGCCTCTATATAGTTGAAGGTTGGACCACGAAGATTGATAAATTCAAGCCACTATGTACAAAGTAAAAAAAAATCTCTTCAATATATATTTTTTGAAGGGCCTTCATGAGCTCTTCTTTCACCTCTTCATCATGACATGGAGGCACTCTTCAAAGCTTAGCTACATACCATTTTGGATTTAGCGCATAGGCTGCCATATGAAGCTAGGTGTTTGTAGTGTTCCACCATCGCATCACAATGGGCCTAAGATGCTCCTCATAAAATTCCAAAGCAAAGTCCTTGCTATGAATTGCTTGCTTAATTTGCCCAACCATGCTATCAAAGGTCTCATAAATGTCTCCAAAGCTAGGAGAGTCAGTATTAGCATATCTATTACTTGCACAATAGGCTCAATGCAGAAGCAAACATATATGCAAATGCAAACAAGTTACAAAAATTAAAATCTTCAAAAAAGATTAAGAATGATAATATTTTACAAGTTAGAAACACTAATAACATTTTAAAAATCAAATAATAAAACCAGCAATTTTCTTACCTCATTGTGGACCACCAATCATTATCAAGGATTTTTTGTTTTACACTTCTTTCTTCAAGTGTGCTTACCTCTAACCATCTACATCACTCTAAATTAACCACTATTTATTGTAAAGCCTCCTAGACCTCAAGCATCCTCTCTAACAAAATGAAGTAGCTAGCATATCTAATATCCATGGGTTTCAAGAATTCCTTCCTCGAAAAAGTCCTAAACAAATAAAGTGAAGTGTGATGATCGCAAATGAACATTTGCACATCTCTAGCCTCTAACACCACTGCCTTCACCCTTGATATATCTTCCCAATGTCCTTCAAGGTATTGTTCAATGCATGCACACAACATGGGGTCCAAAAATGTGCTTGTAAGCACCCTCCACCATCAAGCCAACTAACTTACACACAGGTTAAATCAGTCAATACTTGTACAACATTAGAGATTCCAACCTCTTCTATGCCATCTTTCAAATTTGAAATCGGAAGTTTGTATCCTTCCTCTTCCCTGAACAATCAAAATCTCTAAGAAAATAAGAGTCAGTTGAACTTGTGACAATAATTTTGATGAGTAGTCAATGTTTGATATCGGTCCACCCATCCACAATGATGGAGCGTCCATCCCTTATCCAAGTTTGTCTCATGTCTTCCATAAACACACTCACCTTGGAATATTCTCTATCAAGGAGAGTGGTGCACAGCTTATGTTATCCAAGTGGGACAAATGAGACCAACAACTATCACATCTTTGAACATTTGTTTAAAATATGGTGAACGTGCCTAATGAAATGGTATGGCATGAGCATTAAAAAACTTAGCAACAGAATAATCAACCACATCTCTTGATTATATGTTAAACATGTTTAACACTAGTAATTCTCTTCTTTCCCCTGCTAGAAGTAGAACCCTCCCCCCCTTGAATTCCAACATCCACGGATCGTACAGGAAATGATACACTAGGCTGCAAACTCTCCAATGGAATTCTTTTCTTTCTTGTCTCCCCTTCCATATGCAATCTAGTTGCCTCAATCTTCTCAGTTGGAGTTTTTATTCACAACCTTTCAACCCTTGACCACCTATCCACAAGAGACAATAAACTCTCATATAACTGCCGCTATAGTCTTTTTTGCACAAATGCCATAGCTATACTCTACTCCCCCTTGAATTTTTTTCTTATCCTTGTCAATTCATGATTCAAATCGTAAGAGATGTTTTTTGAAGTTAAATGATCCTTTTGCATAGGTTTTGAGGAGTTTGGAAGGACATTCAAATGGGTTTGTAGTACTTGTTGGCCCTACTACACTCCCAATCCTTGAAGAACCCCTAGTGTCTGCCATACTTCTATAAGTTTTGGCTCTACTTTTTTCTTGCATTTGAACTTCAACCTCCTCACAATCACTACTCTCACCACTACTCATGGTTATTTTGTTAAGAATTTAAGAGAGCTGCAAGTTCAAATAAAAGAAAAAATAAATCAAAATAACCTCCCTATTTTTTTAAAAATGCAAAACAAATTGAAAAAACAAATGTAAGATGAAGAACATACCTCTAATGCAGTAGATTTGATGCCCTAATGCCTTCTTTCCATTGTTGTTCTCTCCTCTTTTCACTGTTGTTCTTCTTTTGCTGCTCTTCGACACAAGTTTGCAAATGTTAAAATGAGTTTTTTTCTTTTTGGTTGTTTTGATGGGTGAATTAGGTTTAGTTTTCGTTTAAAAGGGTGGGAGGTCCTTGTGGGACCGCCCATCCCTTTTTTATATTTAAAAATGTGTTTTTTTTTAAATTAACTTTAATCTTGTTGGGCTGTAGGGGACAGCTAGCCATCTCTGTGACGATCAAGGGATGCTTGGACATCCCCTAGCCGTCCATTGACATACCCTGCAATTTTTGGGATGTTTCCAAAACGTACCCATTTTTTGGCAAGGAAAGGGGACTAGGGGGATGTTTCCTAGGCATCCCTGCGTCCCTAAAACATCCCCTAAAGGAAACAGGGGTACTAAGGCAAGGGATGTGTCCCCAGGGAGCACTGCATTCTTCATGATTTTGAAACTCTTGGTTATGGCAAAATTCAAATCAAAACCCACTCTTCTACATATAGCGAATTAGTGGCACACAAATATCACTACAGTTTCTAGTGAACTTCCTATAGAAGCTCACCAATCCATCAAAACTTCTAACTTTAGTGATACTTTGTGGTACCAGTCATTCAAATATTACTCACTTTTTCTAGGTCCATTCTCAAACCATCTTGAGATATCACAAATCTCAACTATGCAAGTTCCCTTTACATGAAACTGCATTTTTGCAAGTAAATGTACAACTTCAACTACACAAAATCTCCTACGACTGTGCAAGACACTCCCCCCTCATCTTGTTGAACACCAAAAATGTCATCCAAATACACAAGCACAAACTTGCTAAAAACAAATTTTGTACCTTTTTCATCAACCTCATGAAAGAGTTCGCCCAAATAGCATCACCATCCACTCATATAAGCCATCCTTTGTCCTAAATGTGGTCTTCCAATCGTCTTCTGAAAATCTGATCTAATGGTAATGACTCTAAGGTAAATCTTCAAAACACAACCTGCTCCACACAAATAATTTAACAGGCCATCCATTTGCAAAAATGAAAATCAATACTTGATGGTGATCTTATTAATTACTCTAAAGTCTATACACATTCTCCATCCACCACCCTTGTTTAGCACAAGAAGTCCAAGCACTATGCAAAGGCTCATACTTTTGGGAGGGCCTCCATTTATTCATTTCTTTCTCTAAAAGAACTTGGTATATAATTTGTATTTTTTCAGTGTTTATTTTTTGTTAATCACTAAAGGTTCATTATAGCATCCATATACCCCAATGACCCATGTTTTAGGGTTGGTAAAAATTGAAATAGCGCAAAAGAGAGATTGTAGATTGCCCTCTATCATAAACCTTGAATATTTATCAGATGATGATCCCTCTATCATGATGAATCCTAGGAAGAACACACCATAGGAAACTCATTTTGACTATTTGAGGCTTCTGATCTTTGGGTTGAGCATTTATTGCTACCAAACAAAGAGAAAGATTTGTTTTAGCCATGTGCTTTGTGTTATACTTGGATTTCCTTCAAGTCCAAAGAAGAATCCCTCTAGAAAATAACAATATCACTTTTCTTATCATGTGATTAATTGCTCATAAATCTCTAGAAGGCTATAAGAGTTCAAATCTTCATACAAAATAGTAATACTCTTGATTATACAAACCATGAATATAACAAAACTCACTCTTCCAACCACCTGTTATCTAATCTGACCTCCTTCCACTTCTTTATCTTGTACTTTCATCAATTATCTCAATTAATGCTAAACAATGTGAACCACAAACAAGGGTAGATTCCATGATGGCATGATGCCTTGTAGCACATAAGAGGATACAAACTCTCTTTGGACCTCCTAAAACCACCAAATTACAAAGATAAGTTCTTCATCTTTCCTATACAGCCAACTACATTGATCTCGAGAAGCAGGCCCTTGCAAGAGAACAAGCAATTTTGTTTAACAGAGGACAAGACCACTATTTGTCCAATCATCTTTACAATTCACAATCCTATCCCAAACCTAAGTTTGCTTTAGAACTTCTGTATTCTTGTTCATCTTGGCCATCCCATATCACGTATTTGGTGTGTTGGGAACTATTACTTTTTTAAACATCTCCCTAAAATAAACAGATAATGTGGCATTACAAGCAATGCCATTAGCCATCATAATTGCTACTACTACGTCCTTCAATTCTTCAAGAGATGTCTGTTGTACATGTTTTGTAGTTCAGCAAAGAGATTTCTTTTGGGTACATTGCCTTCCATTACTAGTGTATTTGGTCCTTCAATTCTTGTCATAGTACCTAGTGGTGGATAAGCAACTGAAGTCAGATAAGACTCTAAAGTGAGAAGTTTGACAAAGGAATTTAACATCTCAGCTTCCTTATAACTCATATGAAGCCTGCTAAGTCACGCCAAAAGCTAACATGTACATATCATAATACTATGACCCTTCTCATTAACGTGTTAGTATGAATGTGTATAGCTCCAGAGAATCTGTCATCACAGACATTATAGAGCCAATATTTTTTGGTTTTTGTTAATATAGAAACAAAAACTAAAAACTCAGCGCCTATCTATTTCAACCTGATATATGTTCCCAAATAGTGAGATTCCATGTGCTTCTTGCACTATTATAAGTTGCATCCTTAACAAAATGTAATTTGAATAGTTGTGATATTAAACTATATTGAATAAAGCACAATAGAAATTCGGAAATAGCTTTCAAATAAGTGAGTAGAAATTATCTCAGTAAAATAGTTCTGAATGAATGCCAGCATAGTTAAAATAGGAAAACATCAACCAATAGACTCAACATTTAGATAAACAGTGTAGATAATAATATATAATGAAAACAAGCATAAAAATGGTACTCTGTTAAAAACAATACTTACTGAACTAGAGGGCGATAAGGATGATAAATGATTAAATAGTAATCAAGAGCTTCCAGAAGCTTCATTTCCATCTCGAGCACATCCTTCATTTCGTATCTATGCTTGTTATCAACTTCATCCAAAGTGCTAGGATCAATTAAAAAACCAACAAAACATACTCTAAAGTAAACTTGGAATATATTATATATGCAAATGATTATTAAAATAACTATGGAAGTAAAACTTCCACTTGTAAAATCATACTATCATGTAAGAATTAAGAACCAACAAATGAAAAATTTAGGCATAAATCACCGATCATAGGAGTCTTCTTCATGCAGTAGATTAGTAGTTTAGCTTGAATGGTACTCTCTTCTGCTTTTGATGCAAGGTACAAACAAGTTGAAGCTACCAATCGTGGATCATATTCTGCGAAGCTCTTTCTGTGAAAAAAACATAACAGTAGCATTCTCTCACTCAACCCCTCCTATATATATACAATGTCAGGAAAGAACTCTACTGCTTCAAAGACTGGCACAGTTTAATTATAGCGATTGCAATGAGGTAGAAATCAAATGGCTCATATTCTTATCATCATAGAAGTTATTTGGTTAGCTCACAAGAATATCCTCAACGTAATAAACTCATGGCATCCATTTTTGGTTGATCCATGTTCTGTCTTTAAGACCAAATTGCAATGAAAAGCTATAATCATCTAAATATGGACATATCAATTATTCATCATAAGATAAGTACAATGGAATGTAAGAGCATAACATCATTACCAAGATAAGCTGAAAAGAATAAAATCCTCAAAATACACATATCATCCATAAATTAAAACATAACTTAAATCCTCCAAGTCTTATTACGAAAATATAACAGCATTATTCTATTGAAATCCAAATTAAATATGCACTTATTGCAAGACAAGGCTAAAATTTGTCGCAATAAACAAACCTTAATTTCTACAAGATTCATAAATGCATTCCTCACAAATTTTACTATAATGGCCTACCCTGTTCTGAACTTTTCTTACCCAATTTAATAACCAATTATTTGAACCAAATCACCAATTGATCCTTTCAGACATTTTGTCAAACAGTTTGGCTGAATGAAGTTTTGAACTTGTTTCCCAGTTTAATTCAATGTTTAATTGAGTACTTCAGTTTTTAATGATTCCAATCTATTCATTCCATTCCATGTGCAGTGCAGAGATATTCATAGCAAACAATGTATACACAGCTGATACAATGAACTCAGAAATCAATTATTAAATAATGTATTGATATTCGGAAGTTGCATACATAATATTATTGATAAAGCTTTGCTGACCTGTTAGAAGATAACAAAGAATTCCCTTGAAGACTTTGAATCTTTCACCTAGCAGCTCCATTCCTCCACTATTAAAATAGCATCCAATTAATAAGTCACATGGCATATATGAATTACGTGGACTGGAGGTAATACATTGGCACCAAGGAATCACAATAGCTCCAAATTCAGCGACGGGTCCTTTCTGTAGATATTCAAGGGACCACTTACAAATCTGTAGCAGAGCATATGACTCCTTTAAACTTTAACAGAACCTTTATTTTACAAGGAAATCATCAAGTAATATGTGGCGACCAGCTGGAGGTAAGCGGACGGCACTATGAACATAGATTTGGCCCCACGTCACTTCTTCCTTGCGTAGCCTTCAAACAAATGCGGCTGCTCCTCCAAACTTCACAAAGGCTCCTAGATCCTAGATGAATTTGTCTCCCTTAGTGTTAATATGTCCGTCCATCATTACCTTCAATCCATATGGCTGTATAGGTTTCTCCCTTTTTCCAGCGGTAGTATTTAAGAAACCATATAATATGAAGTAAAGTTGTTTGAACCTCTAAATGAATTTCTCCCCAATATTAAGAATTGACACTCATCTATATCTTCAGAAAGCTTGGTGTTTCATATTTGGATTACGGCATACAAATAGGAAAGGAAACATTAATGAAACGGCCTTCATATCTCTCCCATTTCGACTCTTAAAATTCTCCACACCTTTGAATAATCTGCCTCCATCTCGTATCAATAATTTTAATTTACCAAACTTCTCCACATTTTCTGAATAGACTGCTGCTAAATATTGCAGATTTTACCATCCAATAATACGATGCATGAGGGAGTCTGACAGTTTCCACTAATTTGTCACTTCTCTTATATCGCCCAGCTATGGAATTCAACACATGACATTCATCCTTAATATAACTTCAAAACTGGCATTTATTATAATAAGCTGCTCCCGTCATGAATTCAACTCCCACGATTTCAAATGAATTAGCCGCCTAATTTATTTTAGCTGCTGTTGCAATTATCAACTCTTCGAACCAAGGCTATAGGGAACAGCGATATGAACAATCTTTGAGAGACGCGGCTCTTTTAAAGCATATCAGCTCAATTCCATTTGCCAGCTCATCATTTTTAAATGGCATCACATATGGAATGCTTCCTTGATTCTTTGAATTCAACTTCCACTAATGGTTAACTCTCAGATTTAAAAAAAAATCAACAATCTGGCACTATCAACTTAGACAACGCTATTTAAAAAAGTCCCATGCAATAAGCCCAATAGTAGGTCAACCCTCAGAGAATATGAAGACCCGAAGCACCCACAAAATGTGATTTATTAAATCTGAAATAACAGCCTTGGTATTGAATTCGGCCTTTTCAATTATCTTCCACAGCTTCAAAATTTGGTGTGACCCCCTTTGGCCGCTCAGCTTCACCTCTTCTACCAGCATCGGATATAAACTGTAACTTGTATTATAACCATACTGTAATTCTGAACTATTATCCAAACTCTGAAATTTGTTTTCATAGAAGACTTTACCATATTTCATCAAAACTCCAATCGTTTAAAACCAAGCGAGAAACCCGAACGATTTCTCCTACAATTAGCTAGGGTGGATAATCTCACCACTGGAGCTGAACTTCCTTCAGAGGGTTATTGTCCTCCAAAATGCTGTGGTGAACTTGGTTCAACCAGCAAATACCTGTTCTCCAAAACCAAAGCCAGCATGCCTACAACAATACTCCTAAAAACATTTATTCCAACCCTCTTCGTAACTCCTCCCATCTTCTTGAATTATTCCCTTTGCTTTTCAAATTTAATTTAATTCTTTTTAGAATTCACCCATAAAATAGCTTAATTAATTAACTTTAACTTTTCTAGAACTTAAGTTATTTTTGCACCATTAAATAATTAATTTTAGTTGTCTTTTTAATTTAATATTTTTCGACAACTTAAGAATTAATTATTTAATTAGGATGCTGACTTAATAAAAAATGGGGACATTACAGAGATTTCTTCATGCAGTAGATTAGTAGTTTAGCTTGAATGGTACTCTCTTCTGCTTTTGATGCAAGGTACAAACAAGTTGAAGCTACCAATTGTGGATCATATTCTGCGAAGCTCTTTCTGTGAAAAAAACATAACAGTATCATTCTCTCATTCAACCCCACCTATATATATACAATGTCAGGAAAGAACTTTACGACTTCAAAGACTGGCACAGTTTAATTATAGCGATTGCAATGAGGTAGAAATCAAATGGCTCATATTCTTATCATCATATAAGGTATTTGGTTAGCTCACAAGAATATCCTCAATGTAATAAACTCATGGCATCCATTTTTGGTTGATCCATGTTCTGTCTTTAAGACCAAAATGCAATGAAAAAGCTATAATCATCTAAATACGGACATATCAATTATTCATCATAAGATAAGTACAATGGAATGTAAGAGCATAACATCATTACCAAGATAAGCTGAAAAGAATAAAATCCTCAAAATACACATATCATCCATAAATTAAAACATAACTTAAATGATAAATCCTCCAAGTCTTATTAAGGAAAATATAACAGCATTATTCTATTGAAATCCAAATTAAATATGCACTTATTGCAATACAAGGTTTAACTTTGTCGCAATAAACAGACCTTAATTTCTACAAGTTTCATAAATGCATTCCTCACAAATTTTACCACATTGCAACACAAATATATAATATTTTTTTATTAGATTCTTTTTTTTTCCACAAAAGTAGCAATTAGGCATAGATGAATAAATTACATGAAAGAACTCGTGTATAGAGCATAAACATCACTTATTTTAAATATGTCAATGGCTATTTGAGTCATGTAGTAAATTAAAAGTATTTAATATGTAAGAAGTCATTAATGGGTAGTTGGGAATTAGATGTCCAGATACCTAACTTACAACCACATCATAAAAACAGTCGATGAACGCAAATTTAAAATACCAACAGAATTTTCCTCTTTTATTGTCTTCTATAACTTATGTTGTCTGACTGACAACATTGATATCAAAATGCAAAATCCATTAGCTGTTGATGTTAACATGCAGCGTCAGAAGCAATCTTCCAGCGATCTTCTTATTTGTTATAAATTAAATAATAGCTTCAAGTTATTTAATTTATGAAGACTCAAGAGGCACAATTTTTGTAGAGACACTTCTATTTGTTAAGCAAACAATTAGTAATGAAGAGACACATTTTTCCTAACAAAGCCGACCTTGTTCAAGACGCACGAATTTCAAGAGAGATGTCTTCTTGAGGTGGCTGACTTATTGTTTAGTAAAAGATATATTTCTTATTGAGGCCGACTTGCTTCTTTGGAAAAGACACGTCTCTCCCATCACTTGGTATATATACACCATCATTTGTAATCCATTCTGCATTCAGTTCGATTCATTTATTCTCTCAAGTGCGAATTCATCTTGGAGCAGTGCGAGTTCTTTATATGTGCAGTGTGATGTTGATAAAGTCTACAGTTCTGTATTAGCAGATTACATGAGATAAAATCTGTGTTTGGATCTCTTGTTGATGCATTATTTTGGCCTCTCTTATTGGCCTCATTTGTAAAAGTGTTCTCTGCAAGAATCAATAATAGAAGGGATATTATTGGCTGGGTTTTTCTCCCTCAAGAGGAGGGTTTTCCCAGGGTATCTGCTGTGTATTGTGTTGTGTTTTTTGAATTAATTTATGTGCATTAAATCTGATCATAAAATTTACATGGTATCAGAGCGGGTTTGAGAGGATCGTGATCAGATTTATTCCTAATCAGCGATACCCTATTCTCTCCTTCATACTTCTTTGTTCATTTTCTACATTAGTCGAGAAGGTGAACGGTTTGAAGATTGAGGATAGCCTCGAGGGAGCATCTGACTTCACATCATGGAGGTTTAGGATCATGCTTACCTTGCGTGAAAATGACTTGGGTGAGTTTGTGGAGTCTAGTGTACCTGAACCTGAGGAGGATGAAGAGAAGTTGCAGTGGGTGAAGAAAGATATTAAAGCAATGAAGATATCGGTTGATTCCGTCAAGGATCATATTGTTCCTATCGTCTCTAAGTTGAAGCCAGCAAGAGACATGTTCAAAACATTGGAAGATATGTACGAAATCAACAATACCAGCCGAGCACTTACACTAAAGCAACAACTACATCATGTGAAGATGGCGAAAGGTGAATCAGTGATTGCATACTTCATGAGGATTTCAGATTTGAGAGATCAGCTCTCGACAATAGGGCATATGGTTGATGACAAAGACTTGACTATGCTCGCTCTCAATGGTCTACCTTTGTCTTGGGAATCTTACATTCAGGGAATCAGTGCAAGATCAAAATTGCCTAAGTTTGATCGCCTAAGATCAGATTGCATTCAAGAAGAATCAAGGTTGTTGGCAAGAGGCGTTGGTCAAAGTTCAAAGAATGAAGACATTCATGTTCTCGCCTCCCATGCTTCAAAGAAGAAAGGAAAAGATGGAAGGAAAGGATTCTTCAAGAGGAATCGAGACAAGGGAAATGATGATGCACCTCCCTTCAAGAAGAAGAGAGACATGTCCAAGATTCAATGCTTTAGGTGTGATAAGTTTGGACACTTCGCTAAGCATTGTCCAACTAGACCTAAGCAACAAGCTACCATTGCTGATGTTGATGATGCTTCTCCATAAAAGGATTCAAGTGAATATTTGTTCTACTCGACATTGTCAAGCAGTGTACCTACCGACACCAACACTTGGCTGATCGACAGTGGTGCTTCACGACACATCACTGGTTTTAAGGAGCACTTATCAAGTTTGGTGGAGAAGGAGTCTTCCAAACAAGTCATCATTGGAGATGATGCTA
The DNA here is from genome assembly GCA_007258455.2 of Sequoia sempervirens. Classification (NCBI taxonomy): domain Eukaryota; kingdom Viridiplantae; phylum Streptophyta; class Pinopsida; order Cupressales; family Cupressaceae; genus Sequoia; species Sequoia sempervirens. The sequence continues at coordinate 179,627,356 of VDFB02358134.1, read as the reverse complement.
GCTACTCCCTGAAAGGAATTGGGACCTCTACACTTCATTTGGATTTTGGCATCACACTTCAGTTGAGTAATGTTCTTTATGTTCCTGGAATCAAGCGCAATCTTATTTCAATTTCAGCCCTAGAAGATAAAGGATATCAAGTTGCCTTCTCAAAAGGAAAAGTACTTGTGTGGATGGAGGATTCCAGCTTCAAGGATGCTCAAGTAATTGGAGTCAGACATGAAAGTCTTTACAGGCTTTGCACGCGTCCTCTTCAAGCGTTGATCCATGATTCTTCAAGTCTATGTGATCTTTGGCATCGGAGATTGGCTCACCTACACTTCTGAGCCTTACCTATCATGGAGAAGATGGTGTCGGGTCTTCCTAAGTTCAACCAGGAGCACGAAGGTACTTGCAAGGGTTGCGCTTTGGGTAAGAATATAAAAGCCCCTTTTCATAGTAGAGAAAATAGATCTAAGTGCATTTTAGACCTTATTCATTCTGATTTATGTGGTCCTATGTCTGTTTCGTCTTCGAGTGGATTCTTGTATTATGTTCTTTTTATTGATGACCACTCTAGGAAGACTTGGATTTATTTTTTAAAAACTAAAGAGTCTGAGGAAGTGTTAGATAGGTTTAAGGAATTTAAAGCCTTGGTAGAAAATCTTTCTGGTAAAAGAATTAAGGTCCTCAGATCTGATAATGGTGGAGAATACACCTCTAGCAGTTTTCGGAATTTTTGTACTGATGCAGGGATTAAGAGGGAGTTATGTGTCCCCTATAATCCTCAACAGAATGGTGTTGCGGAAAGAAAGAACAGGACGATCGTGGAAGCAGCAAAGGCCATGATCCATGATCAAGATTTGCAAACCTTCTTATGGGCAGAAGCTTCTAGGACGGTTGTATATGTACAAAACAGAAGTCCCCATAAGGTCTTGGAGAATATGACTCCGGAAGAAGCCTTTACAGGGAAGAAGCCTAAAGTCATTCATTTGAGGATCTTTGGATGTCCTGTCTATGTTCATGTTCCAAAGGAAAAGAGAACTAAGTTGGAGCCTTCTGGCAAGAAGGGAATATTTGTGGGCTACAGTGAGACATCAAAAGCCTACAGAATATACATTCCAGGACAGAAGTTGATCGAGATCAGTAGGGATGTCACATTCGAGGAAGATGTTGCATTCAGGAGATCCAAGGGCATTCATATGGAGATCGATAATGAAGAGTCTCCTCAAGATATGGAAGTTGACCATACTCCTGAGATTCAGAGGGAGACTTCAGAACCAAAAGAAGATATTGATCCTATTGAACCCTTGGAACCTATTGATGGACCTACTGACATTGTTATTGGGAGAAAGAGACCTCTATGGGCCAGGCGTACTATGCAAGAGGCTGAAAGTTTTGCAGCTCCTAGAGGCACTTTCAGAGAAAGTAAAAGGCCACATAAGTTCTCCAGTTATGTTGCCTTAATGAGTCGGATTATAGAATCTGAGCCTACCTGTGTTGAGGAAGCATCTAGTCATCAGGTTTGGAGAGATGCTATGGCAGAGGAGTATCAGTCAATTCTTAAGAATGATGTTTGGGACATTGTTCCTAGACCCGAGGGCAAGTCGGTATCTTCAAAATGGCTCTTCAAAATCAAGCATGCTGCAGATGGGAGCATTGAGAAGTACAAGGCAAGATTCGTGGCCCATGGTTTTTCACAGATAGAGGGAGTTGATTATGAAGAAACATTTGCTCATGTTGCTCCCTATACTTCTGTCAGAACCATCATTGCTATTGTTGCATCTAGAGGATGGAAGATTCACCAGATGGACGTGAAGACAGCTTTTCTCAATGGAGTGATTGAGGAAGAAGTTTATATAGAGCAACCTGATGGATTTGAGGTTCATGGGAAGGAGTCACATGTTTGCAAGTGAAGAAGGCCTTGTATGGTCTTAAGCAGGCTCCTCGTGCATGGTACAAAAGGATTGATCGGACCCAAGTTTGGGCTTCTTGAAGAATGATGCTGACTCAAATCTCTATTTCAAGGTAATCAATGGTGAAGCATTAATTTTGGTTTTATATGTTGATGATTTGATTCTTACTGGAGAAGATCACCTGATTCTCAAGTGTAAGAAGGAGTTGACTTTTGAATTTGAGATGAAGGACCTTGGGCTCATGCATTACTTCCTTGGCTTAGAAGTCTGGTAGAAACCAGATGAGATGATTCTAAGTCAAGGGAAGTACACCATTGATATACTTAAGAGATTTGGTATGATGGATTGCAAATCCATGTCTACACCCATGGAGACTAACCTACATAAATTGAAGGAGGCTGTAGCTAGTTCAGACTTAGTGGATCCTACATTGTACAGACAGCTAATTGGATCCTTGATGTATCTAGTTAACACTAGACCTGATATTTGTTATGCAATGAGTGCACTTAGCCAGTTTATGTGTGAACCGAGACAGATACATCTTGTTGCAGCTAAACATATCCTGAGATACTTGCGAGGCACAGTTGGATATGGGTTGAGGTATTCTTTAGATGCAGACTTGGAGTTACATGGTTATACTGATTCTAATTGGGCAGGGTGTGTCACAGATCGGAAAAGTACCTCTGGTTGTTGCTTCAGTTTGGGTTTTGCTATGATATCCTGGTGCAGCAGGAAGTAGTCATCTGTAGCATTGAGTACAGCAGAGGCAGAATATATTGCAGCTTGTATGGCAGCTCGGGAAGCAGTGTGGCTTCGTAAGCTTCTTGCAGGATTGTTTGGACAATCAATGGAGCCTACTATCATTCTTTGTGATAATCAGAGTTGCGTGAAGCTTTCTGTCAATCCAGTGTTCCATGACAGAACCAAGCATGTTGAGATCAAGTACCACTATATTAGAGATATGGCTGCGCAAGGCTATACAGTTGAGGTATATCAACATGATGAGCGGCAGACATTCTCACCAAGCCTCTCTCAAGATAAAGTTTGTGTACTTTCGAGATAAGCTTGGTATGGTGGAGAATTCAGCCTTGACTGAGAAAGAGTCTCAGTATCAGTGAGCCTTGTTTAATGAGTTCTTCTCTGTGAGAGAAGTTCGAGGTGAAATTCCTTGTTAATGCATTTTCCTCTGAGATGGAGGAATTTGAGGTGCAAGGCCTTGTTAATGCATTTCTCTTTGAGATTTGAGGTGACAGCCCTTGTTTCCACCCTCTGAGCTGAGTCATGGTGGATGTCATGTGTGACTCCATGACATATTTTGTACTTGTGTTTCACCCTCTGGGAGAGCCACGGTGAAAGTCATGTTGAGGTGACAACATCACACAAGTGATGAACACTTGTACACACCATAGTATGGTTGTAGCCATTATGGTTGATATCGTGTTGAGGCGATATCTAATATCACAATGAGGTGACATTCCTATTTTCACTTATGGTTGTAGCCATAGTGGTAGACATCATGATGAGGTGATATGTCCTATGCAGATGGAAGTTGTAATGTCCCCTTCTCGAGCATGACTTTTTCTGATGACCGTTGGCCTATTCTGGAGACCCGTAGGCTTCTCAGTGGTGAAATTAGGGTTTCATGGTTGGTGGTTTCTTTTGCTCACGGATTGGTGATTGAACTGCGGATTCCTTCTGGGTTTTTCGTGAGCTTCTTGGTGATGTGATTTTCTTGGCATTCTGAGCACTTTCATGAATTTACTATTTTTAGTAAATTCTATTTCTGGCAGTGGTCCTGTTGGTTTCAGCACGGATGCCTTTCTACTTCAGACTATTCAGTTGGCTTCTTCATTTTTGGCTTGGGGGCACAATTGGAGAGATAAGTTCGAATTATTTTAATAAAGTCATGTTTTAATGTTATATTTTGCTATTGACCCCCCCTTAGCCTAGTGATTGAACTTAAGTTGTTTTTAAAGGTGGTCTTTGAGGGGGTGGCACCTCATGGGGATATTTTATATTTTTCTAAGGCTCAAAAAACAAATACTTGAAATGGACGCCTATCTTGGAGGAGTTTTAAATTAAAGTCAAAATAACCTTGAAGGAAATGGGACGCCATCTTTGGAGGGAAAAGGAGTTATTTCAAATTTGAAAGCAGGGTTTTCAGAAGCTTCTGGAGAGTCTTCACAAAGTTATAAAAGGAGGTATTGGTCTTCATTTGCATCATCTGATATCTTGAGTAATGTTATGCTGCCGAAATGGTGTTGGACTGCTTCGAGGAATGAATGCCTCCTAGCTTGGCTCAACTTCGTGCTTGTGAAATAGCACCTAGTGGAGAGGTTTGCTGGATTTTGAGTGATCTTGTAGTGAGGTTTGCATTGTAGTGTTGTTCTTTCATTTGGAGATTAGTTTTTGCATTTCATGTTATTTTCTGGAGTTGCTGATAACATAGCTGATTGTAGTTTTCATTCATATATCAAAAATACAAAAAGATATCATTCTGGATACTGCATATTTCAACTTGTCTAGGTGGGGCGACCCTCTCTATTAAGTTATAGAATTTTTAAGTAAGAATTGGATTTTATTTAGTAAAATCGCCCCTCTTGCTGGGCCGTACCATCCTTGCTGCCTTGGGATTTGTGCAAGAAATAATTAAGGGTTATTTGTGGTGTTTGTGGTATCTCATCTTGGTCGCCATACTCCTTAGGGTCTCTTGCATTTGATTTCACTTCATTCGGGCGGGTATTGAGTGAGATAAGAGCATTTCAATGAGGAATTAGAGTGCTGGTCTGATATTCATGTTGCTGGTCTGTCATATCAGACTTGAGAAATTTGTGTATGAGTGAAGGGTGGGTGTTAGGAATTCATAATTGATATAGTAGATGACATATTTACTATTGCAGCACTTTGTGGAGCTCTAATCCTTGATCTTGCAGGCGTTCTATATCATATTGTAAGCTGGACAGTAGTACTGTCAGCAACTTTCTTATTCTGCTTTTTCATGCTTTGTAATTGCCCACTGAATAAGTGGAAGAGGCTGGCTTGCCGCCTATTTACTTGAATTGCATTGTAATATCTTATGTCTCCGCCATATGGTCGCCTGATCTCCATCCTGGATTGAGTAGCACATACTTGGTGTTGAGTTGCTTTTAGTATTGCAATAGATAGGGATCCTCTGACCATATGCTCGCCATCATCTGGCGCATTCTTGGTTAGGGTTATTTTCAGTTCATGTATTGCATTGAGATCCTCTGACCACATGCTAACACCTTGCCCATCTCGGGATCCTGGTGTACATTCTTGGTTAGAGTTGAATTCTGCATTGTTTAGTTATTTGCTAACCCTAACGGGTGTATGTTGTTTGTAATCACTTTCAAAAAACAAAAAAAAATTGGCTCGGTATATTTCAGAAGTTTACTCCCTAGCTGAGAGGGAGTGTTGATGTTAACATGCAGCGTCAGAAGCAATCTTCCAGCGATCTTCTTATTTGTTATAAATTAAATAATAGCTTCAAGTTATTTAATTTATGAAGACTCAAGAGGCACGATTTTTGTAGAGACACTTCTATTTGTTAAGCAAACAATTATTAATGAAGAGACGTTTTTCCTAACAAAGCCAACCTTGTTCAAGACGTGCGAATTTCAAGAGAGACGTCTTCTTGAGGTGGCTGACTTATTGTTTAGTAAAAGATATATTTCTTATTGAGGCCGACTTGCTTCTTTGGAAAAGACACGTCTCTCCCATCACTTGGTATATATACACCATCATTTGTAATCCATTCTGCATTCAGTTCGATTCATTTATTCTCTCAAGTGCAAATTCATCTTGGAGCAGTGCGAGTTCTTTATATGTGCAGTGTGATGTTGATAAAGTCTACAGTTCTGTATTAGCAGATTACATGAGATAAAATCTGTGTTTGGATCTCCTGTTGATGCATTATTTTGGCCTCTCTTATTGGCCTCATTTGTAAAAGTGTTCTCTTCAAGAATCAATAATATAAGAGATATTATTGGCTGGGTTTTTCTCCCTCAAGAGGAGGGTTTTCCCAGGGTATCTGCTGTGTATTGTGTTGTGTTTTTTGAATTAATTTCTGTGCATTAAATCTGATCATAAAATTTACATTAGCAAGGTCCAAGACAGCAACATTGTGACCCAGCACTCACAATGAGGATCATTATCTTTTTTCTAATAAAGGCATTTCTAATATAGAGAAAATTTAGAAATCAAAGCATTTTCATGGCATCCCCTTGCTCATTCCCAATCTTGTTTTATCAGAGTGGTTGCCCAGTAGAGGGGGGCTCCCCTTGTCTGGAAGATGGTCCTCCCTTGTCATCCCTAGTGAGAATGCCAGCAGCAGGCCAGTTGGGAGGAGCTTGTCGAGGCTTCAGTTTGTGAAATCATGTGTGCCCACTTACACTTCCAGAACCTTCCTCAAAGACAGTTTGCCGTTTTGCAGCAGGCAGCAGGCTGAAAGTGGAAATGTGCATCCATATCACCATATGCAGTGCATTCCAGTATCCCTATCCTCCTATTCTATAGCTGAGAAGCAATGCCAAGGAAGGTTGTGCACCTTTCCATAGATTAAATAACCTTATACAATGCAGCAAGGAAAGGTGTCCAAGGTACAAGCAGCATCAAGAAAACACAGAAGAGAGAAACAAGTGTGTCAAAGAGAAGTAAGTGCCCGGATGCAATTAGAATGCTGTTTGAATCACTTAGAATTGTGACATGTTATGAAAGAGAGTAGAATAAGCATGAGAAACTTGAGATCTATAGCAGCTTAAGGAAAGAGAGGCGTGAAGGAGAAAGTTGAAAGAGGCGCTCACATAAACTCTACTTTGGCATGAGGTTTATGTTTATATAAAGTTTTTTGGATTTATGAAGATTTAGGGTGGAGGTTTATTAGACATTGCAAAAATCATTTAAAAGAATTATATATATCTTCAAATATTTCACAGCTTGCCAAAAGGAGTTGTATTAATTTTATAACTTTTAATTTGGGAGGAATCTCTGGAGAGTGTGTAATATTCCCTCTTAACTTTTTTTGAATTTTATCCGCACCAAACACCATTGTTAGCGTTAGCTCCAAATATAAACCAACTTGGAAAGTAACCCTTCACCTTTTGATCACCAAGATCCCAATGTGGGCGAGGTGAGAGCATACAGTGTCGGAGATCTTTAGCAACTGGAAAATGAAATTACAAGCTGCTAGGCGGCTAGCCGACCATGAATGAAAAGTAAATGTTGGAAATACAAGAGTAGGCGGATAACCGACCATTAGCTCGACCACTTATTCAGCGGGAGCAAACTAATTACAAATACTAAGGCGGCAAGCCGACCATGAATCTGCTCTACCACTTATTCAGTGGGGGAGAATTATTAAACTTAAATGTGCTGAAATATAAATGCTTCAACCACTTATCCAATGGGAGCTAAATACAAAACTTAATTGCAGCAAATAAATAAATGACTGTTAGTACTACTAACCAGCCTTACAATAAATGAATTTTCAGCTGCAAACATGTCAGAATGAAGGCCAAATACAACCAATGATTAAGGACATTATCCTTAACTCTTTACAAGATTACAATCAGATTTTAGCCTCTAAATATCAGAAAATCAAAATTATTTCAAGTCTGAATAGAAACAGTAAACACAGAAATTCAGACCAGCAAGTAAGAAAATCACCAATTGAATGTCACTTCTTAAAATCAGCTCGGAAAGACTTCAAACAGCAGTCGACTGAAGCCTCTAACCAAGACATCCAAATTCCACTAATCAAATGGTGCCAAAACAGCAGCAGAGACTTGGAACGAGTCCCAATGCAACCAGCAATGAAGTGGTACGGCCTCCGAGAAGGTCAACCTCTTCTAGAAAAATCAATACTCAGAAATAAATTCCGGAAACTTGCAATTCTAGGCGCCAAGTGGAGACTACATCCTCAATCCCTCTTAAGCATTCTTGTTCAAATGTTCTTCGTGGAAGAGTGCCAATTGCAAGGAGCAAATCTCCCTCATGTTTGGCTTGCAAATCTTCAATAAGCTGAAAATCACATTCCATCTTGTGTTGGGAAACTTCATCGGGATCCCATTTCGTGCTATTATCAATTGATATTTCATCTTCCATCACAAAAAGAGGATTATCATAAGTTTCCTCAACACCCACTTCAAAGAGAGGATTGTTAAAAACTTGAAATTCTCTTCTTTCAACTTGTTGCTCCAAATTTGCACATACAACTTCTGACTTTCTTGAAACACTTCCAAGATCAAACTCCCCTTGAAGACTATCAAGCTCTCCAATCACTTGCTTGATTTCTTCAGCTCTGTGTGCACCCTCTTGCTCCTTGAAAAGTTTGAAATTAGCAAACTGGTCTTCAACCTCTGTTAGAGCCAACTGAGTTTCTTTCAACTTGTCCTTTGTTGATTTAAGCTCCAGAGTGAGCTCATCAACCAAACTCTCCTTTTCCTGGAAAACACCAATGGTCTTCTTTGCAACTTCAATGGTGTGATCACGAACTTTAATCAAGTGTAAGTACTCCGATTTCAATGTCTCCAAGGAGTCTTTGACATGTTGCAAATTAGGGAGAGTAACTTCATCCTTAATCCCTTTCAGTCTCTCATCAAAATGAACCTTCCAGTAGAGATCTTCAACCAAGCTATGTGTGTGATCAAACATGGATAGAGCTTGCACTTCCTTGTCAATGGACACCTTGAATTGTCTCTCCCACTCATAAGAATACGAAGATGGTGAACTGCTGATAGGCTGCAACTGAAAATCAGAACCTTGTCCCTTGTCTTTGCTGCCCTCAATGCTGCTCCAACATCCTTGTACTTTACCACCAACATGCGGATAATGGTCAATGCCATGGAGATGATCATTCTCCATGATTTCTTCGACTCTATTTTTGCAATCAGCTTCTTGAATGGAAAAATCAGACTTGTGTTTGTAAACCTCTTTAACTCTTTCCTCTTCAAGAGCCATATGGTCTTCAAGCTCTTCTTCTTCATCATCGTCTTCTTGGTCAAACATTATAGCAGCATCCAACTTGCTCAATGGATCATAATCGTCCGCTGTTCGGAAAGTTTCTGTAGCGACATACTCTTCTTTAGTGGCTGCAACCACTTCAAAGAGATCATTATGGAGCTTCGTTGAACACTCTTCTTCTTCAAGGACAACTTCCTCTTCAATGGCCACCTCATAGTTTTCCATGCAATCTGATTTTTGATCTTCATCTGGATCAAAGGGAAATTCATCCCACAAAGGTTCTTTATCATACCTTAGTGTCAACCAACCGGGATCCCAAATGGAAAAAGGCTGATTGTTTTGATCAAAAGAAAAGTACTCTTCATGCTTCTCTTGGAGTGTTGAGTCTTTGAATAGGTCACCATGTAACTCACTTGAACTGATTTCTTCATAAGTCCTTCTCTCCAAGGGCTCAGTTTGATGATCAAACCCACGTTCACCCAGGTCACCAATGTCATAGTGAAGCAAAGAATCTTCAATGTTGGTTGTTTTGAAAACTTCCTCCCTTTTTCCTTCAATGTAACCACCATCTATAGGTATATTTCTGATCTCATCTTTATAATCATATGCATACCAAAGAGGTCTCCTTGATCACTTGTCATAATTTCTTCTTGTGAAAACTCTTGAGGAGTTTGGACAGCAACAAGAGGAAAACTATCCATCACCAAATTTTCAACACGAGGTGGTACAATCATGTAGGAATCACTACCAACATTATCACTTTGGCAATGGTCATAGGCTGATTCAAAGGCACCATCAGTATTTCCTTCTACTTGCTCCTCTTCAGCTAACTCATCCCATACAACAGTACTATTGAAATCTTTTGTGGAGCCCGTAGCTTCAAGACCTTCATAGGTTGAATCCTTAATAGAACTCAAGACTGTGGTTATGTTCTTTTCACCGAGCTGATTTTCATCACCTCCTCTTACATGCAAGTCTAGGGAAGTATTATGGGGCTCTACCCTTAACTCCTCATTTGTCAAGGTATCTTCATCAAGCTCACGATCATTCTGATGTGACATGTGCACCTTTCTATCCCGACTTTCAGACTTAGCAAAAATCTTTCTGATTCCCCATCTTATGTCAGGATCCTTCATTAGCGTAGTCAATTCCTGCATTAACTCAAGTAAAGACTTCTCTGTAGTCATCTCTCTCTGTACGTAGTGACTGGTATCTCTGTCACTCATCTGACAACTGAATCATTGAATATTTTCACAGGATGGCAAGATCTTGGCTCTAATACCACTGTAATGAACTAGACCAAATTTTTTCAATTTTCAAGAACACATCAACCAAGAAGCACCCGTTAAGGTTAGCACAAACCCAAACCAGCAGTTTGCAAGTAACTCTTTGCCAAGAATGTGCACTCAATCTCGAGATGAGAATGATGTTGTCATATGGCAAGAGGGTCGTCAGTATCAACTGGAAAGAAGTACAATGCTGAAAGTAAGCTCAACACCTAGAATGTGCTTTGCAACCCAAGGTGGGAATGGAGCTACCATAAGGCGGAGATACTAAGAAAGGAAATTACACATCAAATGATAATGCTAAAAGTAACTCAACGCCTAGAATGTGCTTTCCAACCCAAGGTGGGAATGGAGCTACCATAAGGCGGAGATACTAAGAAATTACAATGCAACTCAGAATGTAAATAGGCGGCAAGCCAGCCTCTTCCACTTATTCAGCGGGGAGTACAATAAAGTAAGAGAAAAATAGAGAGGAAAATTGCTGATAGTACTACTAATCAGCTTACAATATGTTAGAATGCTTGCCAAAGCCTAGTAATCCAAGTTCTTCAATGCTGCAATAATTTGTAAGACTTCCTCAATGCTTGACAAACCTCTCTGGACTCAAACTCCTCACAAATCTGCATTTATCTATGACTGATATAACAGACCAGCAACTGAAATGAAGCAATCAGCAACCCTAGAACCCACCAAAATACTCACAACTTACTCAATACTTGCCGGAATGACATGAGACTTGATGCAAACGAAAGCTATAATGATGGCAATGAAGACTAGACAAAGAAACAGCTAACAAATTGAAGTATTTTTTTTTTCTAAACATTTGCCAGGCAGACCAGAATGGTACGGCCAAGAGAGAGGCGATTTTGCTTTTAAAAATTCAAATCTGCATTAAAAAATCTACAACTTTGCAAGAATGGTCGCCCCACATAGAGAAAAGGATTTATGCAATGCCCAGAACAATAATATTTTTATTTCATGAGATATGAGCAATTCTTACAATCAGCTATGATATTCAGCAACTTCAAAATGAGACTAAAAAGCAAAACTAGAACTCCAAAAATGCAAGATACTCAACAGAAATGCAAGACAAACCTATTACAAACTATCTCTCAACTAGTTGCTATCTTTCAAGCAAGAAGAAGAGCCAAGCTAGGAGGCATTCATTCCTCGAAGCAATCCTGTTACCATTTCGGCAGCATAACAATATTGAAGTCATAAGATACCAAATGAAGAGCAAAGGTTGGCATTTATAGATTTGAGAGGAACTTCTAGAAGCTTCAAGAAGGCGCCAAATATTCAAATTTGAATTTGTTTTATCTCCCTCCAAAGATGGCGTCCATTTTCCAAGGTAGTATTTGACTTTTAACTTTTTTTAAATAACCTTCCTCTCAAGTAGGCGTCCCACTTCACCAATAAATAATTTGGCCTTAGGAAAATATAAATTATCTCCTGATGAGATAATCACCCTTGAAGTCCCCCTTTTAAAACAACTTAAAGTTGCAATGCTAAGCCAAGGGGTTATAATATTATAATATAACATTATTTTAATTAAAATACTTATCTCTCCAGAAAATGCATCAAAAGGCCAAAACAACCATACCAACTGAACTGACTGCAAAGGGAAGCCAACTGAACTGAAGCCAACAGGACCACTGCCAGAAATAGAATTTACTAAAAATAGTAAATTCGGAAAGTTGCTCGGATCAAAGTGCATGCGATACCATTGCGAAGCTTTCTGAAAACCCAGAAAGAATCCGCAATCCAAAATCCCAAACTCCAAGATGTAGCCGTCATTACTTACTAAAAATAGTAAAGGTTGCTCGACGCAGTTGCATGTCATACCTCTGCGAAGCTCTCTAAAAACCCAGAAGGAATCCAGAATCCAAACAGCCAAATTCCAACAAGCAAAACCCTGAATCTTCAAGAGAACCCACCAAACAGTCAGAAACCCTAATTCTGCCTCTGACTAGCCGACAGCACCCCGGGGATAGGCCATCAATCACTGAAAAGTGCAGTGCTAAAAATGGGGACATTACAATCCGCCCTTCCCAAAATTGCTTGTCCTCAAGCAATACCACCACAACTCCAGAAAAATTAAGACTGATCCATACCAAAACAAGTATGATCCCAGGTTCCCAAGTCCGTCTCAGGAAAGACCCACCATGCCGATGCTGCACCACTTTGATCACATCAATGAAAACATCATGCCAATGCTGCACTAACCTTCCTTGTAACCCCAAAGTGTTACCATCCATGATACTCAAACTGAAAGATCTTAAAGGACTGAGATCAATATCATGCAACGTCTCATGTCCAGGATGCCCAGAGTCAACAGTAACAACCATACCACTGTCAACCACAATTCTAGGAAAGAAGAAAGATAGGCTACTCAACTCAAAATCAAACTCCTCAGCATACCTCCATACGGTAAGAAACGGAGTCATGACTGCAAATGTGACATCTTCGAATCTTCTTGCAAGGAGGAAAACAATCCTTTGCAAGAGCTCAACAAATTCATACTCATGTCTCCACATGGAGCTACTATGCCTCATCTGAATTATACTGATACCACCATGAAGACTACAGAAAACTCTCATAGTTCCAAACTCATGAGTCTCAGAATGATGAATCAAAGCAAGTGGTAGTTCGCTGTCATGAACCAACAATGAGAGAAAACTATCAAAGTTAACATCACAAACCTCCATAAGATGAACTCCAAGAATAGGATAGGTGTGAAGGAACAAATAATCTCTGTTGTTCAAGGCTGAAGTCAGCGAAATGTAATCTGATTTTAGTACTTCACACAAGGAAAAACAACAACACCAATGAAATTTCCAAGAGTGAGTGTATGAGATGAACATTGAGTTGCAAGATAACGCCTCAAAAATGGCAAAAAAACACACTAGAACAATCTCCAACTGAAAATTACCACCTCTTTGACAAGTAGTGATGGACAAACTCTCCCAAACGAGAGTAACTCCACAAGTAACGTGGCTGGTCTGCCTCCAACCAGCAAGCTCATGTCCCAAAATCTGCCCTTGTCTTGGCCAAGGATCAACACCCAGAGCAACCAACTGTTCATCTTTCCAACCCATACTCAAAATTTCTCTCCACCAAATCTAAATGCTACCAATGTGCCATCTCTTCCCAGAGATTCGCCAGAATATCACCAGCAGAATGCTCAGCCAAGTGGAGCGAGACAAGCTACTGTTCCCCAAGCGAAACAAACAAGACAAGTGAGCCCTCAAGTGGAGCAGGTTCAAGCTCAAACAAAAGATCGTCCCCGAGAAGAACTAAAGAGGTTAAGTTCATATGTGTTAGAAGAATTTAAAGGAATGAAGGTCAGCTTACCTCTGATTGAGTTAATGAGAATCCCTGAGATTCGGGAAACGCTTTTGGGCAGTTTGACTGAAGTAGTTGCTCTGAGAAACATCCCGTAGAATGTGCCAAACAGAGGAGTACCCAATGCTCCGGCAAGTACCAATACTGTTGAGTTAGAAGTATGAGGCAACATATTTGATACTCTGCAACAATCTCCTAATGTTGCAAGGCTAACCCAGACATCGTCCGGAAACTCCAATCAAAGAGACATGTCGCTAGAAGAAGTCCATATGGGCACAGACATTTTTCAGGAAGAAGTCCTAGCAAATGAGCAACCACAGACCCCACCGAAAAGAGAAATTGTTCCTGGAACACAAAAGGAAAAGAACCGAGATGTCGACAATCAGGAGAAACACCCGGTGGTTTTTTACCAGGGAAAAGACAAGCCCGCTCCGTTTTTGTTGTCAATCAGAATATTTGGCAAGATGTTGCACAATCGCCTAGTGGATTCTGATGCTTCAAGCAACGTGATGCCCCTAGCTGTCTACCACAAGTTGGGACTTGTACCTGCAAGAACCAACAAGAAAGTCACCCGGTTAGATAAGACGGAGGTTCCTATTATGGGAGAATTAAATAACATCCACATGCAATTGGCAGCAGACCCGAGAATACAAAGTTGTATAGACATCTCAGTGGTGGATATTCCTGATGAGTACGGTATGTTTTTGAGTAGAGATTGGGCGAGGAGACTAAACGGATATATCTCTACAGACTTTTCCCATATGTGGCTACCGTGGAAAGGAGTTTCGAACCAAATAAGGATTGACAGCACACCGAGGCTCAAGTTGATGATTACTGAATACGGAGAGAACAAAGAGATATTGTTTCTAGAGACAAACTTAGGCACTTACAGGCCTAAAGTAAATGAAGTTCTCATGTTGCATGAATCAAGGCAAGAAAGTAATCAGTTGACTGACTCCACAAATGCACTAATTGAAAAGGGGGAAAGCTCCCAGGACAATGATGAAGGAATGTTCGAAAGTTTCAGGAACTTTATCTGGAAAAGTGTCCAAATGAAAGCAGAATTGCATGAAAATATCCATGTTCAAGATTTATTGTTGCCAAATTGGTGTCGAGTCCACAACGCGGCTCATTTAGAATTCATATGTAAGATGTGCCATAAAGCTATAGAAGAAGTACAGAGAAGTATTCCACAAACGTTAGGCTTTCCAAACCATGCAGAGGTCAATCATATTGATGGCTTTAGCTCAGTAAGAGTATAGGAGATAGAATCTAAGCAAGATCATCAAGAAGGGAACGCAAATCCACAGACTCCACAGTCTTCGCAACAAGAACAAGTTTGGATCCTAAGGTTTGATTGATCCCGATCAAAGAAAGGAGCTAGAGCTGGATTCGAGTTAATCAGTCCGAAAGGAGAAGTATATCTTGCTACTCACAGACTAGAATTCCCTTGCACAAATAATGTAGAAGAATATGAATCACTGATTCATGGGTTACTGCTAGCACTAAGGAAAGGAGCAAGAGTATTACATGCTCTTGGAGATTCAGAGATAGTCATGAAGCAGGTAAGGAAGCAGTATGTCTACCATAACAAAAGATTGACTTGTTACCGCAACAAATTTTGGGATATTGTTGAGAGCTTTGATGCTTTCAATATTCAATCTATGAACCGATCAAGCAATCAAGTAGCAAATTCCTTGGCACAGGCAGCCAATTCACTAGAGCCACTAGCCATGGATGGCATAAGTCAGTTCACAGTGGAGCTATCGTCAATACCATCTATTCCGGATAATATCACGAATTTCCAAGTTTTTGAAGACGACGACCACATTCTTGAGTTTTTAACAAGCTCAGATGTTTTTGCAACACAAGTCATTGATGACGAGGAGACACAAAGAGAAGCTGAATTTGATGACGATGGCATCATGAACCTAAAGACAAACATCATTCCAAGAGGAATGATACAATTGGAAAGAATGTTCGACCAAGATCAAATTGATCAAATGAAGAGTCAAAGGATCGAAGGGGATCAATATGAAAAGGTGAATCTGGGATCCGGAGAAGTGATTAGAAATGTATGCATAGGAAAAGCTTGCACACCTAAAGAGAAGATTGGAATAATTCAGAGCCTGAGACAGTTTCCTGATGTCATAGCGTGGAGCTATGAAGATTTAAGGACCTACGATACTTCCATCATTACGCATACAATTTCGCTCAGGCCAAGAAGTAAGCCTTTCAGACAGCGTCAGAGACCTGTTAACCCACTATTGGAGTCACTCATTCATCAGGAGGTCAAGAAATTGTTAACAGCTGGAATCATATTCCCAGTGCGCCACTCAACGTGGGTCGCCAATCTCGTCCCAGTTCGAAAAAAAAACAGAGAAATCAGACTGTGTTGATTTCCGAAACTTGAACAGAGCCTCGGAAAAAGACAATTACCCTTTGCCATCGCTCAATGAGGTTTTGCAAATTGTCAATGGTTCACGGATGATGTCCTTTTTGGACGGATATTCCAGGTACAACCAAGTTCTTGTGGAATATGAAGATAGATTGAAAACAGTGTTCACGATGAAATGGGGAAGCTTTGCTTATAAGAGAATGCCCTTCAGGTTGATTAATGCAGGGCCACATTTCAGAGGGCCATGGACATCGCCTTCAGAGATTTAATTGGGAAATGTATAATCATCTATATGGATGATCTGACAAAGTTTTCGAAAAAGAGAGAAGACCATATAGAAGATTTAAGGAAGGTATTTCAAAGATGTCAAAGGTATGGGATTTCCTTAAATGCAAAGAAGTGCATATTCAGGGTCACCGAAGGCAAATTGTTAGGTCACTTGATCACTGAGAGAGTAATATTGATTGATCCTGAACGCATAGAGGCGATATCAAGAATTAACCTACCTACTAGCCAAAAGGAATTAAGATCTTTCTTCGGGAAGATCAATTTTGTCAGAAAATTTATCACCAAGTTTGCCGAGATAGTGAAGCCGTTAAATGAGATGTTAAAGAAGGATGCGAAAATGGAGTGGACACTACCAACAAAGAAAGCATTTGAAGAAATCAAGCAGGCTATCGTTGATGCTCCTATCTTGGTTAGCCCAAATTATACAAAGCCTTTCTACTTATATTCCTTCGCATCGGAACATTCTTGTGCAGCAATGTTAACCCAGAGAACAGAAGAGAGGGACGAGCATCCCATAGCTTTCACAAGCTCACCTCTCAAGGATGCAGTATTGAGGTACCCGAGTATTGAAAAGCAGGCCTATGCATTGGTGAAGGCCATTAACAAATTCAGACACTATATCTTGAGGAGTAAAGTCTTTGCCATCATCCCTGATGCAGCTGTCAAGA
Organism: Sequoia sempervirens; assembly: GCA_007258455.2. Taxonomy (NCBI): domain Eukaryota; kingdom Viridiplantae; phylum Streptophyta; class Pinopsida; order Cupressales; family Cupressaceae; genus Sequoia; species Sequoia sempervirens. The sequence goes on along the minus strand of VDFB02358134.1, from coordinate 179,610,495 downwards.
CGCTCCTAATCCAAAATGAGCTAGGAGAAAGAAGAGGAAAGTGGGTCACCACTATTCAAGAATATGATATTGAGCTACAACCAATGAAGCTAGTCCGTGGGCAAGCTTTAGCTCAGACAATGGCCATTGAAGGGCCTGGCTTAGTACAACAGACGTATGTATTGACTGATACTTCCCCAGAAGAATGGTATTATGACATCATCGCATACTTGATAAATCACAAGTATCCTACACAGAAAAACCCAGCACAGAAGTGAGCCTTTAGGCTCAAGTGTCAACGCTATATGCTCCAAGGGTCAGTACTCCATTGACAGAATCACACAGGAATTTACTTAAGATGTGCGGGAAACGAAGAGGCTAAAAGAATCATGGAGCATTTCCATTCTAAGTTCGGGACAGGACATGGAGGAAGTCAGGCCACGGCTTATTAGATTTTAAGAGCAGGGTACTATTGGCCCTCTGTTTTCAAAGATGCATATGAGCATGTCAAAACCTGCCACACCTGCCAAGTTACTGCAACTCGTGAAAGGAATCCTGCTATGCCACTACAGCCGATCACGGAAGTGAAACCATTCGCAATGTGGGGACTTGATTTTGTTGGCATGATAAATCCACCGTCTTCAGCACAGCACAGATATATTTTGACTACAACGGATTATTGCACCAGATGGTCTGAAGCACAAGCACTGAAGAATTGCACGACAGATGCAGTAATCAAGTTCTTGGAGGAGCATATCATCACCAGATTCAGTTGTCCTAAGGCTCTAGTTTGTGACAATGGTTCCACTTTCACTTCATTGAATTTTTACAATTGGGCATTCGATTATGGGATCACTCTGAAATTTTCTTCAAATTATTACCAGGGTAATGGGCTGGCAAAGTCCACGAATAAGAATTTGATCAATGTAATCAAGAAATTGTTGGATCAAAACCCAAGAGATTGGCATTCTCAACTCAGGTTTGCTCTATGGGCAGACAGGACAAGAGCCAAGAGGTCCTTGGGAACCTCTCCATATCACTTAGTCTATGGGCAAGACCCCGTCTTTCCCATCCAATTGAGGATTCCAACACTAAGATTTATGCAAGAATACCTAGACCCAGATGATAGAGTTCAGATTCGTCTCTCGCAGCTGTTGTTACTAGAAGAACAGAGAGATCAAGCTCTCGAGAATTTTGCTAAACATCAAGGGGTTGTCAAACAATGGTTTGATAGACGCGCAACAACGAAGTCATTCAGAATCTCCGACCTGGTCCTTTATTGGGACAAAGCTCACGAACGGAGAGGGGATCACGATAAGTTTGATAACTTATGGAAAGGACCATATCAAATTGCTGAGATATTGGGGGAGAATGCATTCAGGTTAAAGGCTTTGACAGGGGAGGACATCCCACTGCCCCGTCAACGGGCAGTTTCTGAAACATTATTTCCAGCCCTGAGTTCCTTGTGGGAACTTTCATGTACATAGTTAGAGTAGCTGCTTTTGTTTTGTTCTCGCTTTCTTTAGATTAATTATTTCGCTTTCCTTAGATTAGTTGTCTTTGTTTTCTTAGATTAGTTTTCCTTCATTAGATTAGTTTGCTTTCGTTTCGCTTTGCTTTGGTTAGTTTTTGAATTAGGAGGGTGTCCCATTCTGCGAGAAAGGTGATGTTGCTTACACACACACTCTGGACTAACCTAGCTAAGGTATGTTATGAATATTCCTCAGGTAAATATTTGTGGAAAGTCTTCAAATTCTAGATTAATTGTTTCTAAAGTACCTTAAGGTTAAGGTTAGTACTTGACTGGAAAGGAAATCATCTATTGTGTCTTGACATCGAGTCTTACAGTTATTATATTTTACACACTTAAAGAATTCTCTGAGTCATTATGGTCTCCTAGGCGAAGTTGTTGGCTAGAAGGAAATCAAAAGTCTTGCTTCAGGGCCACTATAATGCTCAAACCCAGGTGAGCTTCATTGCTTACAGGCCAAAGTGTGGAAATATGTGAAAAGAAAAGAATATCAAAAAGAATGAAAAATCAAGAACACTTGGCTTTTGGGTGTGCGGACATCTCTATAGGTGTACAAAAGAATCAAAAACAAGAAAAACAGTAAATCACCGGAAGTAGAGCAATCTTCGTGAGATTATAGCAGATAACCTCGCCGGGGCTATGGACGCTCACTGGCAGCGAGGCTTTATCCAAGGATGCTTTTGGAGCTAAGACAAAAAATACACTGGAAAGCCATGATGGAACCAAAGAGTCATATTGGTCTTAAGAGACGAGAAAAAACGCATTTGCACACACTTACAACTGCAGGATAAAATGTCTTGATACAGTTTAGGATTTCCCTTCCCTTTTGAGTATTCTTCTTAGTCAAGGGGTAAGTTGGTTAGAATTCATTTAAGATTCTAGATTTGAAGTCGATACTATCTTTGGAACGTTCAGGGACATTCCCCACATGGAGTCGCCAGATATTGTGACCTTTTCACACATCGCCCCATTGCAAATGGGGACCCCCAGTACTTTGCTAGTTTTTAGGGTTTTGCTTTGCGCAACGGTTTCTTGAGGTCACTACTTTGCAAGTTTCAAGTCAGTCTTTTGAGAGTCATCCAAGTCAAGTTGAGAATACATGCCTAAATCAGCGCCTAAACATCATGGAAAGGCTCAGAAGGTCCGGGAGATGAGGATCGCCTGTGCTTAGGGCCAATTCTGACACTTCCTACTTTTTAGGGAATCTATTTTTTTGCTTTTTCGCTTTTCCATTTTTGGCATTTTTGGACCAAATGGGGTTCCCTATTTTTTAGGGATTTTTCTTTTTCTGTTTTTAGAAAGTCAACCCTGGTCAACGGGTCAACGTTTCCATTTTTAGAACCAAAAATCAGCCAAAAATAAATTAAAAAATCACTGAAAAATCAAGCAAAATCAAGTAGAAAAGCGTAGAAAAGCATGGAAAAGCAAGATAAAAATCTAGAAAATCATGAGAAAATCACCCAAAAATCAACATAAAAGCATGAAGTCCATGGACAAACTCGCCTAAGTCTGGACCATGAAGTTCGCCTATGGAGGAGAAAATGGCAAAGACTCTTGGAAGTCCGCCCCAGCAATTGGAAGGAACGGCAAGATTATTTGAAAGTCCGCCAAGCCTTGAGAAAAAAAATGGCAAGACATTTGTGAAGTCCACCCTAGAAAGAAGGGAAGGTGAGAAAGAAAAGTTCGCCATCAAGAGGAGATAAATGAGGGACGTCCAAGCCCAAGCTTTGTTTCGCTTCCCTGGGACAACTACGCAAAGTGGGTGCAATCTTCAAAGGGTGTGATTATAATTTTCATGCCTCAAATAAGACCGAAGTTAAGCATCCACAATCACAAGCTCAGGCTAACTTTACGCATCAAATGAAAATCATCCATCCGAAGAAAGTATGAGCAATATTTCACCATTTAATCTATACGATCAAATCTTGCAATCACTTAACAAACATTCAAAGCAAATTCTACTTAATTGTAATCTAACTCTATCTAACTCTAGTCTATGGTAGAAGAAGTTATGCAACCTTGCTCACTACTTGACAATAAAAGTGATTCAAAGCAAATCATGCATAAGAGCTTTTATTATCGGAAATAGTCTAATGCAACAATTTCATACACTGTCTCCACACAAATGAAAGTGGGAGATCACAAGTTTATATAGAGTTTTCAGAATCAAATGAAAGGCCAAGATTAAAACAACATCAACGGCCAAGATTAATACAACTCAACCCTAATTAGGGTTTCCCAAAATAACATCAGTAAACAATCAGTGAACAAGTAGTGAGGTGGCAGTTGGAGCTATCTTCAAGGGAAGGCGTCTCTATCCTCCTGGACAGCATTGTGCTCGACGAATCTGGACACGATCGTGACGACTTCCTCCATCGTGACTGGTGCCAGCATGCTTATCCTGAATTCAAACACGTCCAAATCCTCAGCACATCTGGCGAAGGTGTTCTCCCAATCCGCTTCCTGTCTCACAAAATCATCTCGGATGAACAAGAGGTTCGCCACTTTTGTGAAATCCTATCTCAGAATTGGTCCTGTAGTAGAGAAGAAAACTTCCTGAACCTTATGCTTCAACCTTTCCAACTGCATGTCGTTTTCCCGGACAATCTCTCTATCAAACACATCTGCAACTATCATATAAATCTTCCTCTGGATTTCTTTAACTTGCTCCTCAACTCTGAGCCCATTTGCCTTTGCCTTCTCCAGAACCTCGCTCCACATTGTAAATGCCCAAAACCAATGATGAAAATCATAAGCAGCTCCCGCAGCAATCACCTTTCCCTCGACCAATTCTTCCTTTGGAACGCCCTTCAATACTCTGAGACATGGAATGAGCCTCTCCTGAATATCTGGGAGGTTGTCCCAAGTTTCCACCATGTCAACCAATCTCGAAAGGAAAGAAGTTTGTCCGTAGGCAAGCGTCAATCTCTCCATGAACGAAGCCGCTTCCGTGCCCTTGCTTGCCATCCATTCCTAGGCCTCCTTGGTCGTGACCATCCCTTCTTCCACATCCTTGGCCATCTCCTGCGAGGAATTGAGAAGAGGAGGAGCTACTGCATCACCTTGATTGAGTGGTTGGGTCAGATGTCGTATATACTCCTTTAGGCGCTCAACCTCCCTTTTGTACTCTTTCTTTTTCGCCACTACCTTTTCCAATCTCACCTTGATAGTTGAGATGGATTTATCCAGTTCTTCCACCTCCTGGCCTTTTGTTGTTGGGCCAAGGTCTATAGTAGTTATGGCATATTCCTGGGGAGTGATCTCATCTTGTGCTTTATCAACTGTTGGTACTGCAATCTGTATGGAACAGCCGCCGGCTTCGTCCCTCTAAATTGTGGAAAACTTCTTGGCAGGTTTCTTAGTAGCAACTTGTTCTAACCTTGCCAAGAAATCTGCAATATCATCTTCTTCTTGGACCTCAACTGGTGCTTGAATTTTCATCCTCTCCTTCAGCCAATCCAGAATGGTAGGCTGCTCGATACTATCCTCCTCCTGAACGTTCCCTTCATTTGGAATATCCAAGACTCCTCTAAGGCCGGAAATCATTCCCTCTTCGAAATCATCATTTTGGACTTCCATTTCATTATCCGAACCCAGTACTTATGTGCCCGTAGGAGATGGGGGCTCATCGTCGTCCAACTGGATCGGCTCATTGTTCTTCTCCTGAACGGTAGAAGGTCGCATCATCTCAACCAAGGATTCGTCTGCGGTAGCTACTAGCTCATCAATGTTTCTAGACCCCACAAAACGAGATGGCTCCATCCTCTGTCGCTTTGGAGCAGGTTCTATGCTTGCAACTACTTTCCTCTTCTCGCCAATCTCAACTAAATCATCATTGTGGGATGCGTCGGCATTGGAAGAGTATGACTCCGTCTCGCTCAGTAAATCATACACGAGCGTCACTCTTTTCTGCCTCAACTCCTGGACCTGATGGTCGACCCACCACTGAGAATATTTAATCACTAGTCTCATCAACATAGCCAAGTCTAAATGCTCGGGCTCTGACCATTTCACAGAAGGAAGAGGCCAGCTCTCATCAAAGCTCGGCTGGACATAATTCCCGTCCTCCTGCAATTGATCGAGCACCCAGCAAAGTTCGGTTGCTCTTATCAAATCCACTGGCACCCTAGACCATAACCTCTTTCTGACTTCATACTCGTCAGCTGCATTTGCCCAGAAGTCCTCCAGGTCTACTCTGTGTTTGTATCTTTTCCCATCCACGGTCTGAATGTGATGATGCGGGTCAAAATTGGCCATGGACTGATAAGTTGTGAATGGGTACCATTGAATTTCTAGCCTGGCGCTCTCGGCTGGTTGTGCTAACAGACAGAACTCCAACATATTCCCAATAAAGAATGGGAAAGTAATAGCCGCCTTCTTACTTGGCCTCTGGATGTTCCGGTACTCTTCCAGCTGTCTCAGAACTTCCAGCAAAATCATCCGATTAGTAGGATAGATAGGAATCTTATAAGGACTTCCAGTGAATCCCTGGATCCTAACATATGTAAACTTTGGAAACTGGATAAACCAGGATCCATACCTACTGATCAAACTCTTTAATTCGTGACTCAACCTCTGGTGAGGTCCTCCTTGAAGTATTCTTGTGATATACATAAGGAAAGCATCATGTGCCCGTCTAAAATGAGACTTCTCCCTGAGTTGAAGTTGCGGGTAGCAGTCATAAGACTTGAGTTCATTCTCGCCATTACCAACTTTGCCCTTGCATATAAGTCCTGAGTATCTGTACGTTTTGGCCAACAAATAGACGACATATGAGCTCATGTGGAAAGACTTGGTCTTCTCGAGATTGACTAATTGCTCGTGGAGATTGTCGCTTATCATTCGGGACTAGTTGAACATCCTCACGCCAGAAGTGATTTCATCTATAAAATAATACATCCACGCCTCAAAATATGCACCTTGTGGGTTGCCGGCTATCCTGTTCAACATCAAAATGAAATCTCCATAATCCTCCTTAAAGTCTGTCCGACGCAACTTCTTAGGCATCTTCTTTGTGGATGGTCTAGGCTTCTCCAGCCATGATTTATTTATATTTGTGGCACACAATTCGGACTGGCTATCATATAATCTCTTGGCGTCCTCCTTGGTCTTATAAACGATCTAGTGATGTGTTGGGATGCCAAACGCCTCCTGGATTGCCACTTCGCCAAGGTGAGCTAGAATCCTTCCGTCAGGTGCCACAATTTGTCTCTCCTGCGCATCATAATGAATGGCGCATTCTACCATCAACTCGGCACATTCTATTGCAGGCGAGAATCCGGCTGCCTGGAAAATTTTGTTCTTCACCATCCGTCTGGCAATCGGTGTCGGTAATCCAGCATGTCCATATACTCTCTTTTTGAACTCCACGAAGTCAACATGTCCAAGATCAGTGTCTGCAATATTTTTCCATTTTGAATTGATCTTCGACTCTCGCTGTACCCCTTTGCTGGTGAACTTCATCGGCACCTTCTTTGATGCTTCTCCTGCCGTGGTCATCAACCTGCAGTAAAAACACTAACATTAATACGGAGACTTTAAAATATAATTTATTCTCATGCCTTGTATTCGAATATTTTACTTTCAGCTTATTAAAATATTGAATTTCTGCGAAAAAGCAAGCTGAAAGTAAACGAATTTAATCGAAATTTAGCCAAAATGAAAAAAAAAGGAAGAAGAATTGATGAATTTAGCCAACTAAACTTCAAACCTCAAGAAAAATCTTCTGGCTGCAAATAAAATTCAGACTTTGAGAATTCAATCAAAAATCAAATGGCAAAGTGCGCCAACTTTGCTGAGAAGTTCGACTTTCCGCCAAGAAATTATTTTACTTCTCAAGAAATTACTTCCTCATCATAAAATTACTCTTTCCTCTAAGAAAATCGACTTTGCCTGCAGAAGAATTGATCTTGTCTCAACTTTCTTACAATTTCGAGAGATTAACTTCTCTTCAGCTGAGTCTGTGAAAAATGAGTTGTTGAAACTCATTATAATGCTGAAGAATTCAATTTGTTTTAGCAACTGCATCTTTTTCTCTCGATTTCGATTTGTTTTCTCCCCTTCAATCAGGCAAGTTTCCATTCTTTTTCGAAAAAAAACTCCATGGCGAGCTTATCCAAGCAAGTCCCTTTGATTTTCCAAAATTCGATTTTTGCTAGATGTTTATCTTTTATTTTCAATATTTTGGAAAATATTAAATGTCCAATTAAATTAACTTCAATTTTTCCAAGCTCATGGATTTTCTCTTTTTCCGACGTAATTTATTTTCTTCCAAGAATTTATTTTCTTCCAAGGCATCTCTGGCCAATTTTATTTTTGTCCGTGGCATTTTATATTTCCAAGTGTCGGAAATAAATTATCCAAAGTATTAAAATGTTTAATTTATTTCCAAACCGTTCATTTTTAACCCATGGCTATTTTAAAAAAAAAATTTGGCTAAATATTTATTTCCAAGTTATTTCACTTTCCGTCTATAGCCAAGTTGAATTTTTTGTCATCTTGCCAACAAATATTACACCAGATCTTCATTTTCTTCTACCATGGCGAACTTCAAATTGTGTCGAGCACATTTTCTCATGCCAAAATGAATTTTCCTCTTGCTCAAATGATTTTCTCTAGGCAAAGTACATGTTTGGACGTTTTCCTAGGCAAATTGCCATGACACTAAGAAAAAAATTTCAACCTCTTTGGCCTAGGGCGGACTTTCTAACCTCTTTGCCATATGCATTTTCCTCTATGCACTTAGCTAACTTCATAAATTTTTCCCTAGTATCCATACTTAGGCAAATTTTCATTTTTTTCTCTTCAAAAGCATCAAATACTTAGCCAAATTTTCAATTTTTCCTCTTCTCATGCTAGGCGGACTTCCTATTGGCTTTGCCATGTGAGGAGCGGACTTCCTTCTAGCCAAGACATGGCATGGCGGACTTTCTAGCTTCTTTGCCATCTTTTATCAAGGCAAGGGCGGCCTTTGCTTGGGCTTGGACGTCCCTCATTTATCTCCTCTTGATGGCGAACTTTTCTTTCTCACCTTCCCTTCTTTCTAGGGCGGACTTCACAAATGTCTTGCCATTTTTTTTCTCAAGGCTTGGGCGGACTTTCAAATAATCTTGCCATTCCTTCCAACTGCTAGGGCTAACATCCAAGAGTCTTTGCCATTTTCTCCTCCATGGGCAAGCTTCATGGTCTAAACTTAGGCGAGTTTCTCCATGGACTTCATGCTTTTAGGTTGATTTTTCAGTGATTTTCTCATGATTTTCCAGATTTTTATCTTGCTTTTCCATGCTTTTCTATGCTTTTCTACTTGATTTTGCTGGATTTTTTAGTGATTTTTTAAATTTTTTTGGCTGATTTTTGGTTCTAAAAATGGAAACATTGACCCGTTGACCAGGGTTGACTTTCTAAAAATAGAAAAAGCAAAATCCCTAAAAAATAGGGAACCTCATTTGGTCCAAAAATGCCAAAAATGAAAAAGCAAAAAAGCTGATTCCCTAAAAAGTAGGAAGTGTCAGAATTGGCCCAAAGCACAGGGGATCCTCGTCTCTCGGACCTTCTGAGCCCTTCCATGACGTTTAGGCGCTGATTCAGGCATGTATTCTCACCTTGACTCGGATGACTCTCAAAAGACTGACTTCAAACTCTCAAAGTAGTGACCTCAAGAAACCGTTGCGCAAAGCAAAACCCTAAAAACTAGCAAACTACTGGGGGTCCCCATTTGCAATGGGGCGATGTGTGAAAAGGTCACAACAGGACACCCATCTCCTCAAAGCTCTTTTAAAATATTAAAAATCCTTTAATATCTCCTCTCTAGGCGTCCACCACAAAGAGCAATTAAAACATCATTAAATATTAATATTTTCATCTTGGACGTCCACATTAAAGGCCCCCTTTAAAAAACAACTTAAGTTGGTCACCTAGGCACCGGGGTTCAAAAAGCAACATTTAAAAATGACTAAGTATTCAAACTTAGCTCCAACAGGAAAGAAGAAGCCAACGCCCAAATTGAACTCTCACTGCCAAAAAATGGAAAGATGGGCTGGAGATGATTTAGCTGCTACTAAGATGACACTACCATAAATAGAACTTACTAAAAATAGCAAATTGCTATAAATAGTAAGCGTTCCCAAACGCCTTTTGAGCACAAACCGGGCAGCCATCATGACTTACTAAAAATAGTAAGTGCCTAGAAAGGTTGCCAGATGGAGATGCATGTTATACCATTCTGAAGCTCTCTAAAAACCCAGAAAAACCCAAAAACCTTTCCTGCATGCAAAGTATCTACCAGAAATGCATGTCATTTTCTGAACATGCATGTCACCTCATTCTGAAGCTCTCCAAAAACCCAGAAGCACACTTCCAAACTCCTGCATGCAAGCCTTCAAATGCATTTGAAACCTCCTATAAAATAGGAAACCCTAATTTCCATTTCTACTTAGCCTATGGGTTTCCGGAAATAGGCTAAATCCCATTGAAGAGTGTAGAGCTAAAATGGGAACATTATAGAGTGACTATAGCCTCCAGCTTAGTTCGTACGTGGTTATGGTTGAAAATAAGAGACTTAAAACTTGTCTAAATCAGCTTAATCAAAAGGTAAATGGGGAGAAGTCTCAACCTGATGTTCGGGTGGAATTCAATGAAGATAAATAGAGTATGGTCAAAAGATATCAATGGGATTAGAAATGCTATTAAGGGGTTGGACTAGTATTAAAAGAATTGAGAGAAATAAGGAGTCGATGAGGGTTCCTTTGAATAAGATTTTATAGCTCAATTGCACAACCATCAAAAACTCTACAACTAGTATATATATACTACAAGAAAATTTGTTAAAGAGGAAAAAAATGGTTCCTCAAGAAGTCCCAAGCAAAAAAACCAAGAGTCACTTGAAGCAAGAGGACCCAATTATAGATCTAGATAGTGATGTTATGGAAGACCACTTGGTTTTCCTCTCAAAAAAATGAAATGTTGTTGACTCCCTGAAAGGAATTTGCTTCATTTCATCTTTGAGCTTTTTTCTTGGTGTTGTAGTGCTGTAAGTCTGTTGTTGTAGTGTCTTTATGTTGTCGACTAGCAACACTGACCCTTTTTCCCCATTGTGGATTGCAGTTTATTGTTTTGTTGTATATGTACTTATAAAGTCTATCTCTCGAACTTTGTAAAAGGGTTTGGACCCTCACCTAATAATAAAAAAATAAAAAATAAATAGTTTAGGTTTCCTATTATTTATTTATATTATCAATTTTATGATTTTTTAATTTGTTAATTATTATATTTGATTTACTACACATCTAATAATTAGTTAAATATCTAATAAACCTGATTTAGGATCCAAGAACCAGCAAAAAAGAACTTGGAAGCTACCAACAAAATCCAAACAAGACCAAAAAAACTTGGAATTGACGACAAATCAAACCAGCCAAAATAACATAAATGTCATATCTATTAACCGATCAACATATAAAGAGCCAACTGTAACTATACCCTTAATCACCCAAAACTACCAAAAATGGTTGAAGTAGAAGAAGCCCCCCTCTCATAATAGATGTAGAAGCCATTAATAAGAAGCCAACACCTATACAAGAAGAGACAGAAGAAAAAAATTCACATATCACACAATAGACAAAATTAATCAAAGCTGCCAAGTACCACTTATACGAGGCAATAAAATTCCACACATTTCAAGTAAATATATATCATTTAATATTTATATCATAGTCCCGAGACTCGCCCAGAAGCGCCCGGAAGCGGCGAGTCGCACTCCGCGTAGCCCTGGCCGCATCCTGGGAGCGCTAGCACAGACGCGGCCACGTCCAGGCCGAACGCGCCAGACGCGCAGCGTCCAGGAGAGTCTCGACCACTGGATGCGGCCGGCGCAACCAAGGCCAAAAAGGCCAAAAAAAAACATAAACTTAAAAGTTTTTTTATATTTTTTTTTACTTATATTATCTCCTTAGCCCTAAAAGTAACCTCATTGCATTCATTTGGCAAAATAGGAGGAGAAGAGAGAGTTGTGAAGAAAAATAGGAGGAGAAGAGAGGGTAACCAGCAAGCTGTTGAAGACAAATCCAGGGTCATATATCATTTGGGGAGCTTCATACCAGCAAGGAGGTGCATTGAGAGCTCATTACCAGTGATTGGGAGGAGTTTGCATTGCATTCCAAGCCAAATCTAAGAGGTAAGTTTGATTTTAATTGATTTTTTTTGTGTTTTTTTAACAAATAATTCATTGTAATTTGTAAAATCATTGTTTTTTTGAGTTTGCATATTTTTTTTACAAACCCTACTTGCAACTTAAATAATTTTAGAAACTCTACTTTTGCAGCCACATTCATTTGCAAATCAAACCATATTATTATTTTCACAATGTCTCAAACCCCAGTCAGAAAAGACCTTGCTTGGAAACATGCTGAAATCTTTCTCGGAATGAAAAGAGGAGACGCAAAATGTAACTACTGCAAAACAATATATCATGGAGGCATAAATAGATTAAAATACCATCTTGCACGCATACCCGCCCATGATGCAGTGGGTTGCACTAGAGCACCTCCTAAGGTTGTTCGTGAAGTGCAGGTGCAATTAGAAACTTTTGAAATGCAAAAAGAAATGAAAAAGAAACAGAAGCAGGAGTTGGTGAGTGTTGGAGTTGGACAGGGACTTGGTGCTGTTGGAGATGCTTCTTCCATGCCTCCATACCGTCCTAGTGCTAGTGCTTGTGCTAGTTTCTGCATCGCTATGCCTATGCGCTCTCCTAGTGCTGGTGGCGCTATTGCTAGTGGCAGTGGCAAGCATTGGCCCTAGAGTTCGAAATCTAGGGTGGACTCATATTTTGTACCACGCACTACTCCTAGTCCCAACCGCGCTTGAGAGCATGGGTTGGAACAAGGACGCATGATGCAAAAAAGACAATTGCACTTTTGGTACTACTGCACCATTCCCTTCCATGTAGCCGTAATTCTTTTTCGTTTAATTGTTTTAAAATTTATATTTAAATTTTAGAATCTAGATGTATCTCATTATCGAATTCAAATTTAAAGTTAAAAACTTAAAACTTTTCATTTTACAATACTTATGTAACTTATTAATTTATTTATGACATGTTTTAGGTCACCTTTTTGGCAAAACATGGTTGATGCCATAACCATATGTGGGGCGGGGTTCAAAGCCCCTAGTGAAGATGAATTAAAGGGCCCACTTTTGACTCAAAAGGTGGCAGATGTGAAAGCACAATTAAAGGAGCAGTGGAGGATGATTGGTTGCACCATCATGACTGATGGTTAGACAAATAGGAGAAATAGGACGCTGCTTAATTTCCTAGTTTCCTCCGGAGGTAATTGTAAATTTGTAATTTGAATTTGATTTAGTGATTAATAATTTAATATGGCTGATTTATGTTTTTTAATTTATTGAATAATTGGTTTTGCTTTTTTTTTCAGGTGACACTGTCTTCATGAAGTCCATTGATGCTTCTACCCAATTCAAAAATGCCACATACCTGCGTGAGGCTATAGAGGAGGTGATAGCTGATGTGGGGGAAGAGAATGTAGTGCAAATGGTGACAGATAATGCAGCAAATTATGTTGCTACTGGTAGATTATTGATGGAGAGGCACCCTACTATATTTTGGACTCCATGTGCCGCCCATTGCATTGACCTCACGTTGGAGGATCTTGGCAAGCTCCCATGGATCAAAACATGTGTGGATGTAGCAAAAAACATATGCAAATTTGTATACAATCACACATGGGTGCTTAACCTTATGAGGCAATACACGGGGTTGAGGGAGTTGTCTCGTCCTGGCATCACTAGGTTTGCAACAAATTTTATCACGATGCAATCCTTGATTCGGTCAAGGGCAGCTTTAAGGCGCATGTTTACTAGTGAGGAGTGGTCTTCCTCATCCTTTTCTACAAGCACTGCAGGGATTGTGTGGCTGATTGCATTTTGATGAGCAAGGGTTTTGGACACCAATGGACGAGATTGTGAAGGTAAAATTTAATTCTTTATTATGTTTTAATTTTTAATCATATCTTACTTTTATTTGTTTATTTTCGTTCACACTTATTTGTGAAACATGTTTGCACTTTGCAGTTTATTGAGCCCTTGCTAGTTCTCCTACGAGTTGCAGATGGGTAGAAGCCCGCAATGGGCTACATATATGAGGGCATGGATAGGGCCAAAGAGGCCATTAGATCAGTGATCTGGCAGATAGAGAAATCCCAGTGGGGACACGATTGATAGAGCGGATGTTGCCCGCTGTTACTACACAAATGGTGCAGGAGATAGATGCCTTCACTAAGGCACAAGGAGACTTCTTTGCACATCAAATGTGCAAAGATAATAGGACAACATTACTGCCAGGTAAAAATATATTTAAGGGCATAATTTTCATCTTTTTATATTATAATTTATTATTAAATGTTGAACTTGAACTTGAAACTTGAAATGAGATTGATTTTGTTTCTTTTTCTCATCTCAGCTGGTGGCATATGTTTGGTTCTGATACACCGATCCTGCAAAATATTGCCATTCGTATATTGAGTCAGCCATGCAGTTCATCTGGTTGTGAGCACAATTGGAGTATGTTTGAGCACATACACTCCAAGAAGCGCAATAGATTGACAATGGAGAGGATGAATGACTTGGTATATGTTCATTACAACCTTCGGCTCAGATACAGGAAGCTTTTTGACCACGACAAAACCCCATCAGTCTAGAGGAGGTTGATCCACAATCTGAGTGGATCATTGAGGCTACAGATGCAGTCTTTAGTGACGAGGACCTTGATTGGGTGGACCAAGCAGAGAGAGAGGCCGAGGTTGTAGCCATGGCTAAGGAGGAGGCTAGAGCACGAGGAGACATAGCTGTTGTCGGTGAGAGTGGCATGGAGAGTCAGACACAGGCAGAGACTATGGCTGCAGCTACAACATCATCAAGGACCCTTAGACGCCTTCGTAGGAAGGATGCTAGCTCCACTATGCCATAGGGCATACAGTCATAGACTTATAGCTATTGTTTTACTTTTGATATTTCATATTTGTATGGAACATTTGATGTCATGGATTTCATATTCCATGAGTTTTGTATACATTTGACTAATTTTATATATCTAAGTATGCTATTTCCTTCAGCAGCGCAACTACAATTTGTGTACTTTATACTTATGTGATCGTTGTATACTTGTGCATGTGATCAAATTTGCTTTTATTTGTGTTGTATTCAATAAAGGGTGCTTGAAACAAGTTTTAAATCCTTAAAAATCTCTAAATTTCTAGGGTTTTTCAACTTTTTTTCATTTTGCCGCGTCTGCGCCGAGTCCGAGTCCCAAGTTGCCCTCACCGAGTCCGAGCCGAGTCTGAGCCGAGTCTGAGTCTCGTTACTATGATTTATATTATCTTATAATTAGCATTTTTTTTTTTTGTTAATGACAGGGGTATCATCGCGACCCCACCCAGTAGCCTGTATCTTGGGTACCTAGGGCAAGCGAGGGCGAGCCTAGTCCCCTGCAAGGGGACCCAACAGTCGGCAAGCCAGTCCCAACTAGGTAAACCCGGGAGCGGAGTCGAACCCGAAACCAATGGGGGGCAAACCCACGACCCAAGCCAACTCCACTACCCGTGCCGGGTAGTTTATAATTAGCATTTATTTTAATACTTAAATTTAATTTTCTTACACCTAATATTTTATTATTTATTTTAAAATTTTAATATTATTTATATATACATATAATTTCAATGCTCCCCGAGGACACATCCCCTACCGTAGTACCCCCATCCCCGTCCCTGAAACGCTTAACCTATGCAAAAGGCCCATTTAACCCCAAGAAACCTATATTACAATTTGCAACACAAGTTGATGAGGATAAGAAAAAAAACAGGGGAGAGTAGAGAATGGCTTTGCCATTTGTGCCAAAAACAATATAGGAACAGCTATATAAGAGTTTATTGTCATCTTTTGTGGATAGGTGGTAAAAGGGTGAAAGGTTATGAAAAAAAACTCTAGTTGAGAAGATTGAGGCAACTAGATTGCATATAGAAGGGGAGAAAAGAAAGCAAGGAACTCCATTGGAGAGTTTGCAGCCTAGTGTGTCATTGCCTACAAGGTCCATGGATGTTGGATTTCATGTGGTAGAGGGTTCTACTTCTACTCAAGGAATGAAGTAAACTACTATTGCAAATATGTTTAACACACAATTACTAGATTTGGCTGATTCCTCTATTGTTAAGTTTTTTTATGCTCATACCATACCATTTCATGAAGCATGTTCACCATATTTTAAACAAATGTTCAAAGATATGATAGTTGTCAATCCTTCATTTGTTCCACCTAGAGAACATAAGCTACACACCACCCTCCTTGATAGAGAATATTCCAAGGTGACTGTGTTCATGGAAGATAGAAGACAAACTTGGATAAGGGATGGATGCTCCATCACCATGATTGGGCGGACCAATATCAAACATCAGCCACTCATCAATATTATTGTCACATGTATAGCTAGCTCTTATTTTCTTAGAGCTATTGATTGTTCGGGGAAAAGGAAGGTTGCAAACTTCTAGTTTCAAATTTTGAGAGATGCCATAGAAGAGGTAGAAGCCTCTAATGTTGTACAAGTAGTGACCGATTCAACCCGTGTGTGTAAGTTAGTTGGACTGATGGTAGAGGATGCTTATAAGCACATTTTTTGGACCCCATGTTGTGTTCATGCATTGAAGTTTGAACATTATCTTGAAGGACATTGGGAAGATAAATTAGGTGAAGGCAGTGGTGTCTGAGGCTAGAGATGTGTCAATGCTCATTTGCAACCATCACACTTCACTTCCTTTGTTTAGGACATTTTTGAGAAACAAATTCCTCAAGCCCGTTGACACTAGATATGCCAACTACTTCATTTTGTTAGAGAGGATGCTTTGTAACAATCACCCTTAATTGTTTTTTGAAATCTTGTTAGCTCAAAACATAATGAAATGCCAAGCACTTCCTTTCCATTTTCTGATCACCAAGTTCCTAGTGTGGCCGAGGTGAGAGCATACAGTGTACGAGATTATAAATTCTTTTGAAAATAAGAAGCTGAAAGTAGTTGTCGGAACACATTTGTCATTACGCCAAAAGATCAACCTTTTAATGCCTGATACAAACACCAAAGATAAACAGATCCATGGAAGGCAATTAGTCCATGTCCCGAATCCGAAGGGAGACGCTAGTGATTATTCCAACAATCACCTCCCCCCCTCCCCCCTCAACATCACTCGAGTGGATTCGAACCTATGACCATGGCTCTAATACCATTTGTTAGAGCATGTTTGTCGTTATGCCAAAAGATCGACCTTTTAACACTTGATACAAACACCAGAGATAAACGGATCCACGAGAGACAGTTAGTCCATGTCTCGAATCCGAAGGGAGACTATGGCGATTAGTCCAACAGTAGTATCCACTTATTCAGTGGAGTTAGCCAGCACTTCCACTCTTCAATGGGAAAGCTTATAAAATAGTGAAAATGCAAGCAAACTCTTCCACTTTTCAGTGATGAGTGAATACAAGAAAGAGCAACTCTCCCACTTTTCAGCGGTGAGTAAATACAATAAACTAGAGCAACTCTTTTACTTTTCAACAATGAGTGAGAACCAAAAAGCAACTTATTCAGTGGGGTGAGTAACAAAATACCAAGAGCAGCTCATTGGTGGTACTATGACTCAGTGTTACAATGTTAGCTCATTTGAAAACTTCTAAATTCAAGATATGCATCTACTGTTATAAGTATGGTCATGAAAGAAATTGATAGAACATCCCCACATGTATCACAACTTTAAAGAACTAGCCACCCATTGGCAAATTGCTGGCAGGTGCAAGTCTGAAGCCTTGTTGTTACAGTTTGGAGAGTAAGATATAAACTCAAAAAACTTCACCAAATCATTCCCACACGCACCCACAATGAATGCAAGCTCAAATAGTGGAAAATAGATGACTGGTGTAGGTTTGAAAGAGGTCCAATATACAACTATTGTAGGTCAAAACAACTGTTAGGAATTACAGGCAGGAATGACGAGATCAAATTACCAATTAAATGCAGATTTCAACAACAAAACATAGGAATAAAATTCACATATATGAGACAACAAAAATTTAACGCGGTTCACCCTTTCCTAGGCTACATCCACAAACAGCAATCCATTTTATTATTCAATTTCCAATGAAATCAAAATTACAAATAACTTGCAGCAAACAGCTGCAACGTACAACAACAACTGCACACAATTTCACTACTTAATTTCACCATGTTGTGAAGAACCCTGCTGGTTCCAACTCAACCTCTAATGCTAAAACTAACTTGTTTGTGTTTTTCAATAGTTTTGATGAATTTTAAGCAAATAATATAGAAGTGCGCCAAGCAAGAAATGATGATAAAACTGAATAACAAGTAAATTGAGAGTAACTGCCATAGATGAAAAACTCGCAGGAAAATCGCCAAAATCACAAGTAATTGCGTGATGGAAGAGGAGGCGAGTAAATCGCGTGTTTACTCGCAGCTACTTTATGAGAAATAATCGCGGCGTTTTTTATTGTTTGACGCGCCAAAACGCGCGGGTATTGAAACAAAAATGCGCTGGAAATAAGTATTTAATTGGGGCGAACAAAGAAGTTTAAGATTTATTTCATATCAAACCCTAATCAACGCAATTTGGAGGCAGGTAGACAACGCACGCAAGCACAAGAGGACGCAAAAAAATCAGGGCATGGGAGGATGCGACCAGACCAGACCAGGCGGAGGAATTTTTAATGTTTTTTCTGCAAACAACTTTCATTTTTCACAGTCGCGATTTTCAATAGTTTTTTTGATTTATTTTTTCATAGTTCAATGAAAATCACCAATTCCCAGCCCGCGACTTTTCAAAATTATTTTGCCATTTTGCAGTGATCCCGTCTAGGCAGCGATTTAATTTTAAAATTTTGACCAATAAAATTAAAAAATAATAATAAATCTAAAAGTTTGATTCACTAAAAAAATTCGAACAATATAATGTAGTTTTTTTTTTTCATTTAAATATAACCAAAGTTCAAACCTATATAAAATTATAAATTAGTTTATTTTTAATTTAAATATAAATATTAAATGTAGATTTAAAAATAAAATATTATTATATAAATCAAACCTAAATACTATTAAGTTTTGAACAATATAATTTAGTTTTTTTTTTCATTTAAATTTAAATGAAATTTAAATATATTAAATATAGATTTATCATTTAAATTATTATGTAAAATTATAAATCAAATCTAAATATATTAAATGTTAATAATTTATAGATATTATGTGTTTAATCTAAAAAAATAAAACCTAGATGGTAGAAAATCAACATATCAAAGCTAAAAATTCAATTTATATGTGGTTTTTAAGAAGATTTTAAAATTTTGTGTATTTTCAAATGTTTGATAAATTTGTCGAGTTATTGCCGAGTTTTTCCGCGAGTTTTTGCCGAGTCTCGAGTTTTTAAAATTTTTGGGTCTGCCGAGTTATTGCCGAGTCCGAGTTTTTCAACTATGGTAACTGTAATGCTATTGTGGATCTGACAATTGATACAAGTAAATTGCATACAATAGACATACCCGGAAGTCCTCAGATTATTTAAATAAAGAAGATTTGTACATGCCAGGCAAGAAACGCTGAATCTGGTGAAAAACAACACCCACCTCCAAATTTTGATTTCTCCCACACAGAAACTGGATCAAAGACCTTGAGGGATCAAGGCATCCAAGGTGGAGACAAGACAAGGCCCAGAAAGAAGGCATTTCAGCCTTCTGCTTCACAAGCCTATGCTAGAAGCTACACGCCTCCCAAGATGAAGTACGGCCCTCTGAAGGAATTGTACGACCCTTTATTAATGCTGAAGAACTGAGGAAAGATAGCATCCCAGATGAATAAGCCCTTTCCTTTATTGAAAAACTGATAATTACTTAACATAAAAATCTCTAATGAAGCATAGATGAACTCCTGTATGAAGTCCTCTCAGAAGCAACAATTCAGCTGGTATCTCACAGCCTCACAATCGCAGAACACTGAAGAAGTCTTGTTCTCCAATGGTGAAAATACTCTGAAACCCTTGTCTCAGGCACTAGTATCAAGAAGCCAAAGCAATGTCAAATGATCAAAAGTGTATGAGTTCGACTTGTTTTTGCCTCTTATAACCCCAAAAGGCACGATTCCCAAAAAGTCACGACTTTGTCATTTTAAATACATTAAAATGTATTCAAGTCACTTTAATAATGTTTTAATATGCCTTTATCAACTTGGGTGTACCTTTTATGACTTAAGTGATTTAATTATCACTTTATAATATTTAAGTGGCTTTAATTTATTATAAAGTCAAATTATAACTTTATAATATCTCCATAAGTTAATTAAATAACTTAACCACTAAAATATTAATATCTCCCTCAATTCTCAGTGTTTTGACGTGTCGCCAAAAGCTAGCAAACACTAAATTGCAAAGGCCTGCACTAAGCCCAATATTGAACTGAAGGGGTGGAAATGACAATATCCACCATTATCTGCCACTGAGACCCCCTATCCACACATGTTAGCCTACGAGGGTCCACATAATAGGCTAACCCATCTACTACTAACACTGACTAAAGTGGGGACATTACAGTCCGCCCTCCCCGAATTTGCTTGTCCTCAAGCAAACTCAAAGCTGGATGCTGTAATATGCTCTTGCTCTCCCAAGTAGCATCCTCTGCCAGTAGATCTCTCCACTTAACCAAATATTCCCTAATAACCCACCTCCGAAGATGACGCTCTCTGGAATCCAGGAAGGCCTCAGGTACTAATATCAACTTCCCTTCATCATCCAAGGGTGGTAAGTCTGAAGAAGGAACTATATGCTCTCCCAACGCCTTCTTGAGGCGTGACACATGGAACACATTGTGCACCCTACTATTTGCCGGTAAATCTAACTCGTAAGCCACCTCGCCAACTCGCCTAACAATCTTGAATGGCCCATAATAGCGTGGCTTGAGTTTCTCTACGCCCCTCTTCCTAAGAGTGGACTGTCTATAGGGTTGCAACATCAGATACACCATATCTCCAATCTCAAATGATCGCTCAACCCTCCTCTAATCAACATATTGCTTTTGCTAATTCTAAGCCTTCTAAATGTTCTCATGAAGGGCTCTCATGACATCCTAGTTCTCCTGTAATAGATCCCCAGCACTCGGTACTCTGTAATCACTCAGCAATAAATCGAGGAAACTAGGAGCATCATAGCCATACAATGCTCTAAAATGTGTCATCTGGATAGTCATATGGTGAGTGGAATTATAGCGGTACTCACAAAGATGCAACCACTTCACCCAAGCCTTCTGCTGCCCAGAAATGTAGTCCCACAGGTATCCCTACACCCATTTGTTGACAATCTTTGTCTTCCCATTAGTCTGGGGGTGGTAGCTAGTGCTCAGAGTAAGCTTTGTCCCGCATAGTCTAAATAACTCCTTCCAAAAGTGACCCATGAACCTACTGTCTCGGTCACTGACAATACTCTGAGGTAACCCATGCAATTTGAATACCTCACGAAAGAATAGATCCGCTACCTGTGTAGCTGAATAGGTAGTGGTGATCGGGAAGAAATGTGCATACTGAGTCAACCGATCTACTACCACATAAATGTTGTCTCTCCCCTAAGCTTTCGGCAAGCCCATAATAAAGTCCATAGGCAAGCATTCCCACTTCCTCTTAGGAATAGGAAGCGGCTGAAGCAACCCAGCAGGGTAAGTATGCTCTTGTTTGTTTTGTTGACAAACAAAGCACTCCCTGACATAATGAAAAACATCAGATTTGAGACCCTTCCAAGTGAATCTCTCCCGTACCTACCTGTAGGTCATAAAGTATCCGAGATGACCAGCCATAGGTGAATCATGGAAAGTCCTCAACACCTTGTTCCTCACATTTGAACCTGGGAATAAGAATATTCTCTCTTTGTAAATGATGAGGTCATTCACAAGAGAGTACCTGCTGTCTTGTACTGTCCCATCAATAATGCCAGAAGCCCATGGATTCTTGGCATACTCTACTACGATCAAGTGACTCCAATCCTCTGCAATCTCTGCCATGGAGCTCAAATGGGGACGGCAAGATAAGGTGTCAGCAACAACATTCTGAGTCCCTTTGACATAGGAGATGTCAAAATCATAAGACTGTAACTTGTTGACCCATTTTTGTTCACGTTCATTCAGATCCCGCTGTCCAAGGAAATGTTTCAAGCTGTTATGATAAGTTTTGACACAAAACTTACTGCCAACTAGGTACTGCCTGAACTTGGCCATTGCATGCAAGATGGCCAACATCTCCTTGTCGTATATACTGTAGCTCCTCTCAGGACCCCTTAGCTTCCTGCTCTCGAAAGCTATCGAATGACGGTCCTACATAATCACTGCACCAATACCCAATCCACAAACATCACAATCAAGCTCAAAAGGTTTGGTGAAATCCGACAAAGCTAGAACTAGGCATGTAGTCATCAAGTGTTCAAAATTCTCGAAACACTCTTGTGCCCGAGGTGTCCAAACAAATGCTCCCTTCTTAATCAAATCTGTAAGTGGTGCAGCATGCTACGAGAATCCACTGACAAACCGACGATAGAAGGCGCATAACCCCACAAATCCCCTGAGTTGTGTCAAAGTCTCAGGAGTAGGCCAATCAATAATGGCACAAACCTTATCAGGATCCATGCGAACTCCATCTCCGCTGATTATGTGACCCAAATAAAGAAGCTCAACCATGCCCAACGCACACTCGGACTCCTTGGCGTACAAGGAGTCCCTGTCAAGTATGCCCAAAACAGTATCCAGGTGAACCATGTGCTCCTCCCAAGATCTACTGTAAACCAAAATATTGTCAAAGAATACCAAAACATATCTCCTCAATTGAGAGTGGAAGACCCTATTCATAGTGGACTGAAAAGTAGCTGGAGCGTTGGTTAAGGCAAAGAGCATAACCAAAAAATCATAGTGTCCATAATGACATCGAAAAGCAGTCTTCTCTACATCCTATTCTCTGACTCTGATCTGGTGATACCCTGTCCTCAAGTCAATCTTAGGGAAGTAGCATGCGCCATGTAGCTCATCTATCAACTCGTCGATGCGAGGAATAGGATACCTATTCTTAATTGTTTTCTTGTTCAACATTTGGTAATCAATACACATCCTGAGTGTACCATCTTTCTTCTTCACCAAAACAACTGATGAAGAAAGGAGACTTACTCGGCCTTATGTGTCCCATAGCAAGCAATTCTTTGATGGTTTTCTCAATCTCATCCTTCAAACGCTTTGGGTGCCAGCAAGGTGTAATCATGATGGGCTTGGTGCCCTCCTCCAACTCAATGATGTGCTCTATGCCTCTATCAGGAGGTCTACCATGAGGTATGTCACTGAATACCTTTGTGTGCTTTACTCTGAGCTCCTGAACATTTGATGATAGGGTGTTTTGTGTTGCTCTCCATACGAAGGCATCATCTTACACTCTACTGCCCACTCTACCATGTCATGTTTAATAAGCCTCTCCATTCTCCTGAGAGTGATTACCTTCAAGTTGTCCTTAATGGCTTTAAGTACATGATTAGTCCCATCAACCTTGAATTTCATCTCCATATCTCTAAGGTTGAGTGTAAATTCTTCAATTGCATGAAGCCACTTCATGCCAAGGACCACATCAATGCCTCCCATATTAACCACATATAAATCTGTTTTAAACTCATAGTTATTGAGTTTCATAGGCAAATGCGGAATCATTCTCTCACATTTGAGAGTGTAACCATCAGCAACTTTTACCCTTATCCCTTCAAACTCTTGAGTTTGAATTCTACGTTTTTCCACTAACCGTGAATCTATGAAGTTGTGAGTTGCACCTATGTCAAGCAAAGATATGACTCTTTGACCAGCCAAGAGTCCACGCAACCTAAAGGAGCCTTCCCTTTGCATTCTAGACATATGAGCTTCCTGTAGCTCCATTTCTCCTTCAATTTCAACTTCAATTTCTGAATTTTCAGTCCCTGAATCCTCTTGATCAGCTTGCTGGTCTGATAAATCACTCATGTTTTCTCCCTCATAAAACCACTCCATATGCCTATTTTGACCTTTAGGCTTAAGAGGACAATCGTGGTTTAAATCATAAAGACCCTTGCAATAAAAACACAGCTTCCTCCTATGCAAATCATTAATTGTTTCCCTATCCAAAGGTGCTGCAATTTTTTTCTTTTGATCAACATTGTTTGATTTCTTTGGATCTGATTTGTTGTTATTATAGGATGAAGATGGTTTTGATTTGAACTTACTACGTGGAGCTGTAAGTTCCATGCTACGAGCTTTCCTCATAGCTTCTTGCAAGGTAGGGGGATCAAAAGCCTTGATCCAACCTTTCATAGGCTCATAAAGACCCTCTACAAATAGAATGACCAGCCTCTTCTCTGAAATACCTGTAACCATGACCGAGAGTTTTTGAAACTCACCAATGTATGATTCCAAACTACCCATTTGTTTCAGCTGAGCTAGATCTTTGAAGTATAACTCTGGATCTCGTTTGTCAAAACGCTCAACTAATTTGTCAGTGAACTCCTGATATGTAGTAATACGGTCATGCTACAAGGTACCATCCCGTGGTGCCACCAGTCATGGGTTACCCCATCCAAATATAAAGTTGAGAACTTAATGGCATCTTCTTTTGTCATAGGACGTAGGGTCAAGAAAGTATCTAACTTGCTAACCCAAGCTCTGGCTGTAACCCTACCACTGCCATCAAAAGTAGAGAGTGTGAGCTTGTTGGTTGCATGTCTAAAATCATTGTTTTTGTTCCTTGGTCTCCTGTCAATCCTGTTCTTGTTGTGTTCTCTCTTTTGGGTCATAAACCTGTCAAAGTTAAGGTGATCCTTAACTCTCTGTGGTAAAGCATCCCACTCATCATGTAGTGTCATAACATTATCTCCAAAGATCACTTCATCTTCCTCCTCATCCCCGTTCCCCTCTTCAGGTTCATTTCTCGCAAAGGTAGGGCGTGTAGGCCTGTCATAGGTGCGTGTTGGAGTTACTCTCATTCGTGGGGCTCCATCAATACTACCCTCCTCTTCCTGATTCTAATTCAATCTCCTAGGAATGGTCATCTACTGAACTGCTGTAGAAAGTTGTTGCAACACATTTGTTACCTGTTCCTGTCCAGCTACAAGACCCCTCAGAATGTCTCTAGCTTCTCTGTCCTCATTGTTACCATAGTTTCTGGGTGGATCAACCTCTTCCCTGTCTCCCATGATTTCAAAAGGTGTCTCTTCGAACTGTAACTCTAATGGTATCTCCTCAAACGGGTTTCTCTGAATTCCAGGTCTCCTGCATGAGTAATACCTGTTATATCCAACCTGATGAGGCCGCATATGTGATTCTAACCCTCCAGGATGGCAGGATCAGAGCTCTGATACCACTATGAAGAACCCTGATAGTTCCAACTCAACCTCTGATGCTAAAACTGACTTGTTTGTGTTTTTCAATAGTTTTGATGAATTTTAAGCAAATAATATAGAAGTGCGCCAAGCAAGAAATGATGATAAAACTGTATAACAAGTAAATTAAGAGTAACTGCAATGCTATTGTGGATCTGACAATTGATACAAGTAAATTGCATACAATAGACGTACCCGGAAGTCCTCAGATTATTTAAATAAAGAAGATTTGTACATGCCAGGCAAGAAACGCTAAATCTGGTGAAAAACAACGCCCACCTCCAAATTTTGATTTCTCACACGTAGAAATTGGATCAAAGGCCTTGAGGGATCAAAGCGTCCACGGTGGAGACAAGACAAGGCCCAGAAAGACGGCGTTTCAGCCTTCTGCTTCACATGCCTATGTTACAAGCTACATGCCTCCCAAGATGAAGTACGGCCCTCTGAAGGAGTTGTATGGCCCTTTATTGATGCTAAAGAATAGACGAAAGATGGCGCCCCAAATTAAGCCTATTGAAAAACTGATAATTACTAAACATAAAAATCTTTGATGAAGCACAGATGAACTCCTGTATAAAGTCCTCTCAGAAGTAACAATTCAGTTGGTATCTCACAGCCTCACAATCACAGAACACTGAAAGAAGTCTCGTTCCCCAATGGTGAAAATACTCTGAAACCCTTGTCTCAAGCACTGGTATCAACAAGCCAAAGCAATGTCAAATGATCAAAAGTGTATGAGGTCGACTTGTTTTTGCCTCTTATAACCCCAAAAGGCACGATTCCCAAAAAGTCATGACTTTGTCATTTTAAATACATTAAAATGTATTCAAGTCACTTTAATAATGTTTTAATATGCCTTTATCAACTTGGGCATACCTTTTATGACTTAAGTGATTTAATTATCACTTTATAATATTTAAGTGGCTTTAATTTATTATAAAGTCAAATTATAACTTTATAATATCTCCATAAGTTAATTAAATAACTTAACCACTAAAATATTAATATCTCCCTCAATTCTCCATGTTTTGACGTGTCGTCAGAAGCTAGCAAACACTAAACTGCAAAGGCCTGCACTGAGCCCAATACTGAACTGAAGGGGTGGAAATGACAATATCCACCATTATCTGCCACTGAGACCCCCTATCCACACATGTTAGCCTACAAGGGTCCACATAATAGGCTAACCCATTTGCTACTGACACTGACTAGAGTGGGGACATTACACACGCACTCTGCAATGATCCTCACACAGTTTCCTACGACTTGCAGCAATGAAACTCAAATTCACGTGGTTGTTCATTTCCCACACACGCCCCTTGTTGTTGGCTGTTCAAAACTGTGACTCTTCATTTCCAATCCACAACAATAAAACATTATGATTTCAAGCAGTTTTTCCAATTGTTTTTAACCAAATTACATTGGATATTTATAATAAATTTCTTTTACAAAATATATGAAATTTTTGGTTCGGGCCCACGCCAGGGGGGTGGTCCCCCCAAACTCCACAAGAAGGGCTCCACCCCCTGCACTCCCCCATTAATTAATCTGGGGGGGAACACATTGGACAAAGTGGCTAAAATTTAAACTTCAAAGTCTGAGCAAGCTCCACAGACCAACAACAACCATGATGAATCATAAACTCCCTCAAACCACCAAAGATCACCTCCTAACTAAGTCCAAACTCTTTGCAAACATTCACCAAAACATAAATCCCAAAATCTGCAATCAAAATACTTTGAATTATCTTCTTTTTGAAGCCTTGGAACTGGTACTCAGTTGAAGCACAATCTGATTCCTGAAGCACTATATTACCTCCACACAAGTTGAAGCACTATATTACCTCCACAAAATGCCTCATCTTACTCCATTGTATATGATATGTTGTAATATCAAAATGGACATAATATGATAGCTTGAATGTAATATTATGGATTGTTTGAGAGCTTGAATGATGGTAGTTTTATAGCTTTCACCTGATGTCGTTGATCAACAGTGGAGGATGATCAGAAAGATTGATGGATGAGGTTGATTGAGATGACATGAAGAAATGTGCATGTGACATGTGTCATGATGAAGGGTCTGATTGATCAGTTAAATGACTACATGAGTGAGTTGACTGACTGCATGGATGAGTGATGAGAGCATGGATGAGTGAACTGAAAGTGAGTGAGAGTGAACAAGAGTGCTTTTTTTTAGTTGACTCACTTAGAAGAATATAAATAAAATTAAGTTGATAAATTTATTTAATTTGTGTGCATGGGGGGAAGATATAATTAGAAAATAAATTAAATATTAATTTTATTTCTTTTTAGAACAATTAACGATAGAAAAATCAATTAAATTAATTAAATTAAAATATTTAATTATAGAGGAAACGTTAGATTTAATTATAGTGGATAAGAAGAATAAGTGCACTCTTAATCTGAGGTTCAGCTTCCACCATGTCTATCTTTGGCACCACCTTTGAGTTCAAGTTTTGACCTTGAATCTTAGGTTGAAAATGTGTTAGATCTGTACAAGTTAGAACTGCAAGGGGAGGACTCCATAAAGCTATGGGAGCATATGTAGATCAAAACAAGCACTCCAGGCAAAAAGTAAAAATCACCAAGTGCCTATACTCTGGAGCGTGTTGGAGAAACCAACAACATGATCATCAATCACTGTTGGAGTGCAAATGCAGAATCTAAGAATGCTTGTTGGGTAAATTCCAAGGCTAAGGGCATTGTGCTGGACAATCTTAGGAGGTAGTCAATTCCACAAAAAACTCCTCTAACACTCAAGGCTGAAGAATTGTTGATGGTGGAAAGGAAATTGATAATGTGAGCTTCCCACCAAGATTTGTGTTGCAAAAGAGGAGTGCTGGAGGGTCCCAAAGATAAGCAATGCCTCACAGATATTCCTCCTTCCAGGGGATGAATCAATAACACCCACAAGGTGCTTAACACCTCCAGTGTCTGTGACAGGCTGAGAGAACAAAGTAATCAGTTTGACAGCTCTAGAGCCTCCACAGAGAGATCTATGCCGGAAAGGATATATTGTGAATCTTCTAAGAAACCCAGTTCTTTCCTTTGATCTGCTCCCGGTCATTGACCTCTTCTATCATCTGCCCCTTTGATGCTCACTCACTCACCATCCTGTCTGGTTTTGATAACAACCAAATATTGACCATTGAAGCTTCAAAAATCCTCCATAAAGTCTTAGTAAATTATTCCCTGTTTCTTTCTTGGGGGAAAACAACTATTTTATATTAAATTCAAAATATATATTATATTGGCATTAAAATGCATGTAAAGATAAGTGCAGAGATGTTTTTTTGACATAATTAAATAGGTTTTTCTCCAATTATAATAAATAAATTAAACTGTGGAACAAAGAAGCAAATTTGGACTTAAGCTGATGCTATCAATTCCCCTGCCACAGATTTTTCTAATATACATGGGTGGAGAATTAAAGCAGTTTGTCCCATAACCATAATCGGAAAGAAGCATTCCCATCTTGGTGTAAATACAAACTAATTTGGATAAGAGATAATAGCTATAAACATGAGTTGAACATGCTTGATCTGTGACATTGTATTGATCTGTGACAAACTAATTAGTTAATTACAGGGATATCCTCTGGTGCTGAAAGGATATATTGTGAATCTGCTGAGAATCCTGGTTCTTTCTTTTGATTTGCTTCTTGTTGCTAATCTCTACTATCATCTGCTCCGTTTGCACTCGATCAATCACCATCTTGTCTGATTTTAATCAATTTTAATCACATCCCAATATTGACTATGGCTTTAATCACTATCAAGTCTTGTTAAATTGTTACTTGCTTTTTTCTTGTGGCAAAGCAGCTACTTTATATTAACTTTAAAATTTATATAATGATAAATGAGGAGATTTTTTTCAGATAATTAAATAGATTTGTTCCAATAATGGTAAATAAATTAAACTGCCGGACAAAAAACCAAATTTGGAATTAACCTGATGCTTCCAATTCCGTGTCACAGATTGTTCTTATATACATGAGTACAGAATGAAAGCAACTTGTCCCACAACCATTATGGGAAAGAAGCATCCCCCCTGTTGGCGCAACTACAAATTAATCTGGCTAAGAGATAAGCGCTCTAACCATGAGTTAAACATGTTTGAGATGTGATATTTTAAGGCAGCATTCTTGACTTGTTTAGTGCCTGCCCAGAGCAAGGTCATAGGCACACAACAAAAAATAAAGTTCTTTCAAGATTTGATTTCATAAAACTCATTTATAAATAGCAAAGAATATCATACCTGGTATAAACACGTCTGAAGTAGGTAACAGCTGTAGCTACAACCCTGAAAGCATCCCATAAAATAAAAATGAGAATTTTCGAGTTGTCCAAGTTCTGAAAATGCCGAAACAAGCAAAAATTTCTTCCAAAACAATGCATCTATAGAAGTGTGAATGCTTGAGTTTCTTGCTTCACCATATTATGCACTTCAATTTTCACTAACAGATTGTGAAGCTCCAATAGTAGAGAATCAAGAAAATCTCATAGAGGGGTATATATTAAAGCACAATACAGGTACTGTATCTGGTACCAAGACCCTATTCAGACTCAATATGTTGGTATAGAGAACCAAGTCACATTCCACTTTGTGTCCTGGTCTGCTAGTACAAATACAAATATAGATACTAGAATTTTAAAAAATAATATAAATTCATCCACAGTTTTTATAGTCTCATACATTTCCTTTGATGATATTTGCATTCTCACTTAGACATCACAGAATACAATAAACATTTCTCAAATGTCATAAATGATAAATCAAGTTTCACACATCCATAAACTAAAACACACACCACATGTAAATTCAAGTTTCCAACATTTGGAAACTAAGTATTAAATTTATAGTTCATAAATACATATGCCAAGTGCCAAAAATGTAAACGAAGAGGTGAGATAAAAAAAGTATCACTTGAACTTACAAAAGCCGAGGACCTAAGATGAAACCTAATATGATTTTTCCCATGTTTCTTAGCCATGGTAGCTAGACCGACAAGAAGATCCTCTACAAGATTAAAAAGACCATATTAATTGGTGCTCTTCTAAATCAAATTTTTCCATCTCAAATCCTTCATCCACCCAGCGTATCTGTAAACTTGAGACATACATTCCACATTTTATGTCCCTTCATTGTGGTTCTTGTAAGCACAATAACTGCAAACTTAAAATTAAACTTTCTAAACGGATTTGTTTCATGAATGAGTTTAACTGCAAAAAGCAGTCAATTTATACCTGCAAACATCTGTGCATTTCTAAATGAATAGGGCATACCATTATTTTTAAGTGGATCTTCTTTGTTATTATAAGTTTTTAGTTACATCATTAAAAGTTAAAACACGCATAGCACAGCTGCATACCAGATCCACTTTTGTATGATCCGCATAAACAATGCATCCATTTCAAATTGATCTTTGGTATGCAGATCCACAACAAAAATGGATGCAGTGTGGATCAAGTAAAGATACCTGCAGAACTGAAGCAGATAATTGCCACTGTTGTTTAAATGCCAAGATTGTATGAAAATTCAAAAACAACAAAAATTTCAGTTCTATATCTGGCACAGTGAAGTTAACTGATAATTAAAATAATTGATACTCAGATTTGATAAGTCATTTGTACCAAAGCTTCACATATGGAATCATTTTGAAAATCTGCTTCATCTAGAGCAAAAAATCAATGACATCTTCATTCAAGTAGAGATGTGCGTTGCCAAACTGTCCAATGAAATAACACTAGACAACCCAACCATCAGCTAATGATTACCATCAAATCAAGTGCATTCACTGACAAGCCATTAATGACATAGCAAAGCTAATAGCAATGTACCAATATTCATGCATGTTGTTTGCAGTAACAATATACCAAAATTCTACCAGCTGATGATGCAGCCTATTTCTTAACCAAGATGTTCCACAACCTGGATATGATCCTCGCTATGATATTTTTCAACTCCTATCACATGTTATGGCAAACAGATTCAAGCACTCCACCAGGAATTTAAATTTTCCAAACAACATCAGGCTGGGCCTGAGCTGCTGCTATAAACTACCTGCGTATTGCCTAATACTATGAAGCTCTTTGAGAGAACTTCCCACAATCCTTCATTAGTTTTGTCTGCATTAGCTGTTTGAACTTTGAACAGCTTATTTTTAGAGTTTATTGGCTGAATTGGCACAACAAATGTCTCCAAGGTTTTGATGACCTAAATACTTGTCTATGGTCAGTTTGGGTGGGAATTTTTTTCATGGTTTCATAGGAGGGGACCTTGCCATTTTGGTGTTAATGGTCTAGAAAACCTTCTAAAGGAGAAAGGTAAATATGAATATATGCCCTCTGCTATAAGAGATGATACATTCCAAAAATGTGATGGAAAATCAAATTGATATAAATAGTACCTTTCAGTACATTACTTATGCTTCAGAGTCAATCCTTGCAATAATTACTTCTCTGGTTCAAACAAAAACAACAATGGCTCTCAATCATCCTTTGTGCAATGAGATAAGTAAAATATTGCACATGAGATTCCCTTCCAGTCACACCCTCAGTTAATTTCCTTTCTTGGACTCATTTTTGCCAAAACATGAATTTCTTGCATTATTGTGTAATTATAATGCAATTTTACATAAATCCATGTTTACACATTTTGAAAAAGAGTTGTGTTACTATCTTAAAAGTCTATAGCACTGCACAAATCCTGTAAAAGGTCCAGTTTCAATCTTAAGATTATAGATAGCCTTCTGTCAATAACTTTTCAAACATCTTGGGAGGATTGTGCACACACTTTCAGACATCTTCAGAGAATTGCACACACTTCCAGCATCCATACACATTGAGAACTTTCTCGATTGTTTTCTCCTACACTTCAGACCTCAAAAAGGCCTGTGAATCCCAAATACAATCACTGTTCATCATCCACAAACATAGCACACCTCTATTAGTACAAGCCAATGCATAAAAGCTTAGAAGCTGCAACTAAATCCTCACCTAGATGCAACATACTGAGAGGCTACAGCTCTTCCACAAGCTTATCAATGAAGGCTTAACAACAACACTTTTGCAAAGACGGTTGCCATTGCACCAAAAGATCGACCCGTTAATGCCTGATACAACCGCTGGATTTATACAAGATCCAAGATCCACAAGAGGCAGTTAAACCAAGTCACAATGTAATGTCCCCTTCTCATCAGTAATCTGTTCTGACACTCATCAGCCTATTCCGGAAGCCTGTAGGCGTGTGTGAGGTAAAATTAGGGTTTCCAGTTCTGAGGTTCCTTGGCATTTTCTGAGAGTTTACTATTTATAGTAAATTCTATTTTAAGCAGTATGGAGTTTGTCAGCTTTCAGTACTTCATTTCCAGTTGGAGCATTTATTTGCAGTTCATGTTTGACCTCTTAAGGCATTTTTATGTTGAAATAAGGCATTAAGGTTATATTATGCAGTTGACCCCCCTTGGCCTAGATGAACAACTTTAAGTTGTATTTAAAAAGGGGACTTGGAAGGGTGGCACCTTCATGATGAGGTTAATTATTTTTTAATAAGAACATTATTCCTTGGGAAAAGTGGACGCCACTTTAATAAATGTGAATTTTGAAATAAAGTGAAATTCTTCTTAAGCAAATGGGACGCCATCTTGAGAAGTTGATTGTTCTTGGGAATTTGAAAGGTCTCCTGTGTCTTTTGGTCTGCTTCTCAAGAATTTGGAGAGTTTGTGAGCTCTTATTTAATGAAGGTTTTTTGGCTCCAACATGGGATCCATGAAAATTATGCTAAAGTTATGCTATCGGAATGACAATTGATATATTGCTTCGAGGATGTCTACCTCCTAGCCTTTCGTCCAATTCCGTGTTTGCAATATAACACCTAGTTGGCTACATTGCTGCTTCTCAACATCAGACTAGCAGATTGAGCTCATTTGATTGAAGAATTCTGGAGATTTTGGCAATTTTGGTTTGCTGTTTCATCTACAGCTGAAGGTGATTTTTATTCATAGTTTATTTTCCAGTTTGAAATTGGTTCTGGGTACTTCACCAATCTATTTGCTGACCTTGGGCGACCCTTCATGTTAATTTTGGGAATTTAATTTCAAGTGTCTGATTTTTAAATGAAAATCGCCCCTCCAAGGAGGGCCGTACCTTTTTAAGTGCATTGGGAATTGTGCAAGTTGATATAAGTTGGAATTTGCTGCTGTTTGGTGCTTGGTTTTTGGGCGCCTACCTCCTGAGAGACCTTTGCAAAAGACTTCAATCAATTCGGAGGTGAAATGAGTGAGTTATGAGTATTTTACTGATTTCCAGTTTGCTGATATGAATTTCCAGAACTCAGGATTTTACATCAGATTTATAAGCTTCCTGTTTTAATCATATTTCTGTCATTGGAAAGCAAAGAACATTATTGGAATTCATTCTTATCTTCTTATCTCATTTCTCTATCATTGTAATTCATGTTTTTGCAGTCTTTTTGAATTGTAAGGTTTTGATTAGTAGTACTAATCTAACCCATTATTATTGCTGCAACTACTTGATTAAATTCTAATTAATTACCCCTGGACGGTTTACCGCCAGTGCGGAGAAAGAATTTGTTATATCATTGTACCCACTTTCAAGTGGTGAATCCCCACAATTCTGTGGATGCCCGCCGCAGCGGATGAATTGTTTTTAATTGTAATCTTTTCCCCCCACTGTTTGGTGGTAGTGTGGAAATGCTCTTCATGGCTGGTTATCCGCCTAATAATTTCTAGTTTCAATACAACACTCCGTCATATGTTAGCACCTCGCCCGCAATGGGATCTTGAGTGCACATTCTTGACGTTGAGTAGTTCTTTCCAGTTTGGTTTTTCAGTTTGATGCTAACGCTAATCTAGTTAACTATTGCCGGTTATGTTGTGTAATTCCTTCGAAAAAATTGGTTAGCATATTTCACACAAAGCCCAAGCGCCATGCTAGCCCACACTGAGGAGACCAAGGGTGACACCTTGCAACAATTCCCCCCCCCCCCCCAAACGCAAGCGAGGGGTTCAAACCTGTGACCTCGGCTCTACTACCAATTGTTGCAAAGACGGTTGCCATTGCACCAAAAGATTGACCTATTAATACCCAATACAATTGTTGGATTTATACAAGATCCAAGATCCACAAGAGGCGGTTAAACCATGTCACGAAGCCCAAGCGCCACACTGGCCCACGCCGAGGAGACCAAGGGCGACACCTTGCAACAAATACACTGTAAGTCTAAGAACTTGTGCAAGAGACATCTAGGACAAATCCAGATTGAGCTTCCATTCATTCTTCTAGGGGTTCCCATTGGTTGTTAATTTTAGTTATGTTCCACAAGGATGCATTTTGCACCCCACAGTCCTGCATCCACCCTCTATTCCTCTTCAAATATGGGTCCTAGGATTTTGGGGCTACTCTTAGGTGTTCCCTGTTTCAACATCCCTAGCCACATCTTAGGAGGAGGCACATCTCTAGTGTCCATGCACTTCAGAACTCATATAAGGTGCAATCATGAATACAATCACTGCTAATCATCCACAAGCTTAGCACACTTTACTACCATAAGCCAAATCGTAAAAGCTCAGAAGTTGCAATTGCACCGACACCTAAGTGTAACAAAGTGAAAAGATATAGGTCTTCCACAAGCTTATCAAGAGAAACTCACCAATAACACAACATCAGCCCAAGCATTTATGCAAGAGGCACTTACAAGAAATCCAAATTAATCTTCCACTCAATCTTTGAGAGGCTTCGTTGGTGATTAGTTTTCAGCTATGCTCCACAAAGCCACATTTTGCACCCCAGTCTCCCATCTCAACATTAATCTTCTATTTAAATATTGGTCCTAGGATTTTGCAGGTACTCTTAGGTGTCCTTTTTTCATGCTCCTCATTTCCCTGTCCCCAGCCAATCCCTCTCTTAAAAGAGGGTTCAGTGGACTACAAATGTTTAGCATTGTGTTTGCTAGAGGATGCTTCTCCCTGTCTAGAGGGGTATACCTGAAGGAATAGATCAAAGATCAATTCTGGTGTAGTATTGTGAACAGATCAATATATGACCCTGTCTAGAGGGATATACCTGAAGGAATAAATAAAAGATCAATTCTGGTGTAATATTGTGAACAGATCAATATATGATACTGTGACTTGAAGCTTGAAACACACATCCTGAAGAAATTGTTCATTTGTATATGAAAACAAGGTGCCTGAGAAATTCCCATTATTGATTAAGATAATAAATTATAACAGATTGTATTCATAAATCAATATTCACATTTGCATGCAATGAAATTCTAGACAGGCCTGGAAGTGTATGACCTATCAACCAACATGCCTAATAAACCCACCCTAATAAGGAAATATTGGTTACCATTAGAAATATTAAAAAATAGCCACTCCTCGTTAGTTTTGCACAACCTAAGCTTATGGTAGACCCACAATTTAGCAATGAATAGTAGATTATTGTACAAATGAATTCTCCTTTACTGTGTTTGAGCCCACTCCCTCACCTAAAGAAAAGAATAAAAATGTGTGCCACAAACAACAAAGGATTCCATGCAAAAAGACACATCATCTCATCCCTTCAACTCTGCTTAGATTTTACAATAACCCATGCAAAACTAGCCCTCAGCCCAGTTGTTTATATTTTGATGACATAGGTAGTATGTTGGTATTGGTTCATTGCTTCTCGTGAGGCATTGATCTCTTTTGATCTAATGGCTCATGAGATCCTTTCACAACTCACTGTATGAATTTTCCCTACATGGACCACCAGCTGTCCATTTCCAAATCTAACGGCTAGTGGAAAGTTAGAAGAAAGTTAGTTCTATTTTTCCTTCAATTCTCTCCATGGGTCAAGCCATTCAGTAATGGGTCCCACCTTTGTTATAACCTTGGCCATGATATTTCAAGGATATTAAGTTTTTGTCTGATTTAGCAATTTCATTAAACTGCAAGAGTCGAGAAGAATAGAAAGAAAACAGTTTCAGCACTTTCCACCAGCCCTCCGAACAACAATTAAGCAGATTCTTTGTAACTTCCTCCTCATATTGGAAACTCCTCTGACATCAATGACAACTGATCTCACAATCTTATGACTCCATAGTCTGTAGTTTTTTTCGATCAGTTTCTACAAGTCAACCAAAATAAATGCACGCATTCTTGCCATTTCAAAACATAACACTAGACTCCATGTTTACAGAAAGTCAGAAACAAGTAGATTGTCAGAACTAGTTGAGCTATAGAAAAACAAACTTTACAAATCATATCACATTGATACTAGACACAAGTTGGCAAAGCTTCATCAGAAAACTCCCTACTGATCAAAACATATTTAATTAATGGTCCAAATTCCCTTATTTCTCATTCATCTACTGATGCAACAAATTTGTTACTGAATGCTACTTCTGCACACTATCACTCACTAATAGATCATCAGATCATCAATGGCACTCTCATCTGCAGCAGCAAAAAAATTTAAAAAAACTTTAGGTGTCCTACACCTTGCAAATCTTAATGTTTGAATTATTTATTCATTTTGTATTTTTGATGTGCCCTGATGGAAAGAGCTGTTCCACTTGAGGTGACACTCCATTCCGCATGTTAGTTGTATTATGATGCATGTAAGCACATATAAGGAGGTTACATAATGGAGTTGTACGAGCATCTTTGAACCACTAATAATAGCCATGTGGAGGAGAGTGTAAGAAGTAATTAGTACACTTCATGGAGGGTACTTGGGAGTTATTTATGACACCTTTGGTCATGGTGGTCAAAGACGGCTTGGAAAGGAGTTACATTCTTTGGGAGCCATGAGAATTTTTACCATATTATTTGGGAGCCATGTTTGTGTTGATGTTTTAGCAGTGACGGGCTGCTCCTTCCAGTGATCTCCTTATATGAAATAAATTAAATTGTAGCTTTCAGCTATTTAATTTATTAAGACTCAAAGAGGCACGATTTTTGTAAAGACATCTATTTGTTAAGCAAACACATTATTATGAAGAGACACGATTATACTCAAGGCCGACATTATTTCTATTTAGGAGGAGGCACGCTTTTCAAAGAGGACGACCTCTTTAGTGAAGACGTGTTCTTCCAAGGAGGCCGACATGATTTGAAGAGACATATCCCTTCTCTCCATTGTGTATATATATTCGTTGGATCTCATTGTTCATCATCATTCATATTCAGTTCTACATTATGCTTTTGGGAGAAGTGCAAATCATCTAAGGAGAAAGCGATTTCTATCTAAGAGCAGTTTGAGTTTCAGTTGAAGGCTGAGTCTTATCTTCAGCATATTGCACCATTGTGTTGCTGTGTTTGCATCAGTTTGTGGTGCTATTGTTTGGCCCTCATATCGGCCCTTGTAAAGGAGATAATTTGTATTGACAATTCAATATATAAGTGATATATTGTTGCTGGGTTTTTCTCCCTCAAGTGGAGGGTTTTCCCAGGGTATCTGCTGTGTTATTGTGTTATTTTTTGAATTAAATTTCTGTGCTATTAATCTGATCATAAAACTAACAGTTTGGGCCCATGATATTGTCTTATGATGGTTTTGTAGGCCTCCTTGAACCTATATATTGAGGGCTTGGGATGGAGGTTCTTGCATTCAGTTTGTGAAAGCTTATGCTGCCAATTTTCCTCCATGGTTGAAGAGTGTCGATCTCTTGTTGCTCTTTGTTGTGGCATTGCAGTATGAATCTGGATGTACAGTTGTGATGTTGTTGGATTGTTCACAAGTTGGGAAGAATGTGTTAGAGATGGAGGATATGCTGTCAGATTGACTCCAGAAGTTAGTAGTTGATCATCTCCTATTTCTCCTAACAAAGCATTGATACTCTAATATTGCATTGTAATAGATTTGTTGTTGATAATATAGTGAACATACTTTGAATGTTGGATTTTTTTGAAAAGGGTTTTCCAAAGGTATATCTCCTCTTATGCTAAGTTGCCGGTTTTGGTACTGGTTCGGGTTCGGGTTCGGGTTCGGGTTCGGGTTCGGGGGTTCGGTGCATGGGTACAGCTAAAATTTTTTTGGGGGTTTGGGTTTGTTTTGGGTTCATTCGTACAAAAAACATGTAAAAATCAAATATATACAATCACAAACACACACACACACCTTAAAAACAAGAATATTAGACAAATATACATATTTTTAATTTTAACATAATAATTATTAATATTTATAAGCCTTATACAATATTAATAAAATTTATATATAATAATAAAATTATTACAAAAGTTATATTTTTAATTTTAATATAATAATTATTAATATTTATAAGCCTTATACAATATTAATAAAATTTATATATAATAATAAAATTATTACAGATTTTAATAATATATATTATTAATTTTAAAAATTAAATTACATAATTATAAATTTTTATTATTAAGAATAATTATTACTAATATTAAGAATTTATTTAGTTTATTTAAAATATCTGTTCTTTAACTATATATGGTTATGTCTATGATTTTTATTAATAAAAAATTAATATTAATAAAATAACTTTTACTTAACTTTAATTTTAATAAATAAGACGCTTAACTGATTTTTACTTAAAAGTTAATTTTAATATAATACATATTAGTAAAATAGTTTTAACTTAACTTAAATCTTCGCGAGCACGAACTCATTTCAGGATCATGATTGAAAGCCATCCATAAGTAGGGTTTAGGTTGACTGAGTAGTTTCATTAGTTGCAGAGGAAGCAAGCAGCTCGGCGATTCCATATCCAATTGTTGTTTGAGAGGTTCCAGATCGAGATTTGGCAACAGCGGTCCCAGCATTGAATCTATCTGAAGATTAGGTTTGCACGGTGTGTTAGTTTTAAGATCAGAAATTAAATAAGCAGAATTAGAACAATTTCAAACAATTTTATTAAAATAATATTCTTTAATTATTTATTAATGCTCAACTATGTAAAATATTGTAAATTATCTAGATAAGATCGTATCTATTGTCAAAGATCTTATCTGAAGTTTCTTTTAGAAACTTCCTGCTTTTTCCTGAGATAAGATCGTGTTCGATCTTATCTTGTATCATCTTGTAAATTATTTATTGAGCACTTTGCTCATTGTTAATACATCCAATATTTTACAAATTACCTGTGTAATATGGTATCAGAGCACAGGAAATAAATTTTTTTTGAAAAATTTATAATTTCTTTTTCGAAATTATTTTGTTTCAAAAAAATTTTGAAAATTATTTTTGGTAATTTCCTGGTGTGTTCTTTGACGAATTTGAGAATTTTCGTTTTCGAAGGGCATCATTCGAAAATTATTTTGGATAATTTTCGTGGCTTGTCTGAAAATTTCATCGCTGTGATCGCGTGTTCGTGGGTTTGTGATCCCTTTGACTCTTGGCTAGTTCGTGAGAGTTAGCGCCTGGAATTCTTGGCTGTGCGCGATCTCGAGTTTTGCATCTGCAACTTTTGGTGAC
Source organism: Sequoia sempervirens (assembly GCA_007258455.2). Classification (NCBI taxonomy): domain Eukaryota; kingdom Viridiplantae; phylum Streptophyta; class Pinopsida; order Cupressales; family Cupressaceae; genus Sequoia; species Sequoia sempervirens. The sequence goes on along the minus strand of VDFB02358134.1, from coordinate 179,571,032 downwards.
GGGATTTCGACAAGATCTCTTCCACGATTTGTTTTGGTCGCGCGACGGGTTTCTCAGCCTGTGTTTTGCTTCCGCGTGATTTTCTACCCGCGATTTGAAGAATCTCTGGCCCGCGTTTTCGCCAGTATTTCTTCATATTCTGGTCCCCTAGGGTTTGGCATATTTTTTGTCACATCTTTGTGCAGATTCGAGCTCTTTTCTGCAATTTTTTGGAGCTCTCATGGCCGCCTAGGGCATCCTGCAACTTCGGCCAAGGTTTTCATCATCTATTTCAAGTCAGAAAATTTTTTCGATCGCAGATTCTTGGTGGGTTTTTCGAGAGCTCAACTGGGTTGGTCTCCGAATTTTCTGGGTGCATCGTTTTTCATGCCTCAAATTTTGTGCCATCTGTACATTGTACTTTCTGCAGACTGTACTTGTATCTGCCTTTGATTTTTGCATTGGAATTCATGCCTCGAGTTTCGTGCATCAGCCTCTTCTCAGTACCTCGTTTTTTGTGCCTCGAAAAGCGTGAAGATGGCTAGTTTAAGTAATTTAATGCTGGAGGGCAGTCAAAGATTTAATGGCAAAAAATACAACACCTGGAAGCAACGGATGTTGACAATTTTTGAATACCGCTGCCTTGATCAGATGATCCTCGGCAAAGCTACTCGTCCCGAAACAGCGGGTAAGGATCAGGAGAAGTTTGATGAGCAAAATCATGAAGCCGTCATGCTTATTAAGCTTTCGGTTACTGATGATCAGCTCCCTCAGATTCCACTTGGAAAATCAGCTAAGGAGATCTAGGATCACTTGAAGGGTTTGCATGAGACTTCCGACAAAAGCCGTGCGTTTTTCTTGAAGAATATGTTGTTTTCTATCATGATGGATGAGAAGACGACTCTGCAAGCGCACCTGAATAAAATCTAGGAGATCAGAGATCAGTTGGATGCGATTGGTCGGAAAATGGAGTAGGAAGACATGGTCATGATCACCTTGAAGAGTCTACCGAAGTCCTATGAACACTTCATAGAGACTCTCAACATTACGTCTGCTAATGTTGATCTTAAGTTTCCAAATTTGTGCACTATCCTGTTGCAGCAGGATCGCTGGAGACAACAGTTCGGTAGCAGTGAATCATCATCCTCCACGGAGCAAGCTTTTGCAGCTAAAACTCAGCCGAAGCATCAAGGGAAAGGTCAGCCTTCACAGCAGAAAGGCTCAAGTCAGACCTCCACCAGCCCGAAGAAGAAAAATGTTCAGTGTAACTACTATCATAAATTTGGCCACATCAAAAAAGATTGTCGTGCTCGTTTGGCTTCTGAGCAAAAGAAGCAGGGAGGGTTTCAGCAGAAAGCGAATGTCGCCGAGCACTCTGAGCAGAAGGAATCTTCCTTTTATGCACTCATGGCAAAAAGGCCCGCAGATCATGTCAAATCCTCTGCTTGGTACATCGATTCTGGTGCATCGCGTCATTTCTCACATAGGCGTGACTGGTTCACAGACTTTTCCCCTTGCACTGACTCAGTGATTTTTGGAGGAGGTGAGGAATACACAATTGTCAGCACAGGCACTGTTCAGGTTCAGTCTGGCGGGAGGGATCTCATATTCCTCAACGTGTATTATGTACCTGATATCGAGCTCAATCTTCTCTCAGTCAGTCAGATAATGCGGCATTCTCCCCAGATGGATGTGGTATTCAGCTCGCATAGATGTTCGATTGTTGATCGCGACACTCGCACAATGGTGGCCGTTGGGATAGAGGATCATGGCCTTTACAGGCTTGTGGACACTGGTAATTCTCCGGAGTTAGCCTTGGCAGACAGAAATTCAGCTGTCACCAGTCTTTGGCACCAACGGTACGGGCACTTGAACGTACACTATCTCTCTCAGCTTGCTCGGGAGGGACTTGTAGATGGCTTACCTGACATTCAGACTCAGCATCAGGGCATTTGTGGTGCTTGTCAGGCCGGGAAGCAGCATCGCACACCGTTCAAGGATGGCGACTCTTGGCGAGCTTCTAAGGTACTTCAATTAGTTCATGCTGATATTTGTGGCCCTATGTCTACTTCTTCTGTAACTGGTTGCAAGTACTTTCTACTTTTTGTTGATGATTATAGTAGGAAAATGTGGGTGTACTTTCTTAAACAGAAATCAGAGGTTTTTAATGTATTTCAGAAGTTTAAGGCCTTGGTTGAAAAAGAGTCCAGTTCTTGTATTATAACTCTTAGGTTAGATAATGGGGGGGAATTCTGTTCTAGTGCATTCTCCAACTTCTGTGATACTCATGGGATAAAAGGTCAGTTGACCACACCCTACACTCCTCAGCAAAACGGTGTTGTAGAGCAACACAATCGTACGATTGTTGAGATGGCTCCCTCTATGTTGCAACACAGGAGTGTTCCTACCAAGTTTTGGGCAAAAGCAGTCAATACTTCAATCTATCTCCTTAATAGGTCACCCACTCATGCTGTTAAGGGGAAGACTCCTGAGGAAGTTTGGTCTGGTCGCAAACCTAGGATCAGTCATTTGAAAGTTTTCGGCTCTCTTGTGTATGTTTGGATTCCAGCGGCCAAGCGCACTAAGCTGGACTCCAAGAGCCAGAAACTCATGTTCACAGGGTACAGTGACAACCACAAGGCATATAGGCTGATTGATATAGACACTGATCGTCTTATCTTCAGTCGAGATGTTATCTTTGATGAGGAACGAGGTCCATTTCTCTCTTCTTCACCTGTTCAGCATTCAGAGGATCAGCCTCTACAGGCTCCTGATGTGGGCGTCCGACTTCCGTTAGGTTCACCTGATGGGAGGGATGACGAAGACCTAGTCTTTGATGATGCTCAACTTGAGTTTCCTCCAGATGATAATGAACATCCCCCTGCTGAACCTGTCCCAGATCCTCAACCAGATCCAGCTCCTCCTGTTATATCTGATGTTGGCACCTCTACTCTCCGGCCGAAATGGTGGGCTAAGACTATCAGTGATCTTCGTGCTGATGAGTTCATTGAGGGTAGATCATCCAGAAACAAGAGCAAACAGCAGTCTACAGTGAATTTTGCTCTCATGGCCAACATCCACAGTGTTTATGAGCCTCAGACATATTCAGAGGCAAAAGGGATACCTGAGTGGGAAAAGGCGATGGAATCAGAATACCAGAGTCTTCAAAAGAATCACACTTGGGCCCTTTCTGATCTTCCTCCAGGGAAGAAGCCCATTAGCTGCAAATGGGTGTACAAGGTGAAGTACAAAGCTGACGGAACCCTTGACAAGTACAAAGTTCGTTTGGTTGCACGAGGGTTCTCACAAAAAGAAGGCATGGACTATGAGGAGACCTTTGCTCCTACAGCCAAAATGAGTACCATACGGCTCGTCGTTGCCTTAGCAGCCCAGTTTGGTTGGAAGGTCCATCAGATGGATGTGAAGAGTGCTTTCCTCAACGGTGAGTTGAAGGAGGAAGTATACATGACGCAGCCTCCAGGTTTCAAAGTTGTTGGTCAAGAACAGAAGGTGTGCAGATTGGTCAAAGCACTCTATGGCCTGAAACAGGCTCCTCGGGCTTGGTACATTAAGATTGACACGTACCTCACAGATCACGGCTTTCAGAGGAGTCCATCTGACTCGAACCTATATGTCAAGAATACTGGTAATGAGATTCTGCTTGTTGTTGTCTACGTGGATGACTTGATCATTACTAGTAGTTCGGCACATTTGATCACTGAGATCAAACAGGACTTGTGCAAAACTTTTGACATGACAGACTTGGGCCTCCTGCATTATTGTTTAGGTGTTGAGGTTTGGCAGACAGAGAGCAGCATTTTCATCTCCCAGTCCAAGTATGCTCGAAGTCTTCTGGATAAGTTCCGAATGCAGGATTGCAAACCTGCCTCCACACCCATGGAAAAAGGGCTTAAGTTGTCAGCTAAGTCCGATTCACCTATGGTAGATGAAACATTGTTCAAGCAACTAGTGGGCAGCCTCATCTATCTTGCTGCTACTAGACCTGACTTGAGTTTTGCAGTGAGCTACATATCACGCTTCATGACAGCCCCCAAGGCTGATCATTGGGTAGCAGCGGCGTGTGTGCGTTATGTGAAGGGCACTCTGATTTTGGACTCTTGTACACTTTGAGTCACGATCCTAAACTCAGTGGGTTCACAGTTGATTAAGGTTCATTGATGACAGAAATCAACATCGGGTATGTGTTCAATTTGGGATCCGGTGCATCACATGGACTAGTAAGAAGGTAAGTGGCTCTCTCCTCGGAAGCAGATATCGGGGAAAGCAGCATGTGAGGCAGTTTGGCCGGATGCTTGCGATATGCAAATATCTCAAGCGGTCCGACTCCCTTGTTCTGTGATAATCAGGGAGTTCTCAAACTTGCCAAGAATCCGGTCTTCCATGAGCGAACCAAGCATGTGGAAACTCACTGTCATTTCATTCGGAAGCTGGTTGAAGACGGATCAGTTCAATTGTTGTATGTTCCAACAGAGGATCAGACAGCAGACATTCTCACCAAGTCGCTCAGTACAGATAAGTTTGTAAAATTCAGAGGGCATCTTGGTGTAGTTGATAGATTGAGCATTAAGGGAGGGTATTAAAATAATATTCTTTAATTATTTATTAATGCTAAACTATGTAAAATATTGTAAATTATCTAGATAAGATCGTATCTGTTGTCAAAGATCTTATCTGAAGTTTCTTTTAGAAACTTCCTGCTTTTTCCTGAGATAAGATCGTGTTCGATCTTATCCTGTATCATCTTGTAAATTATTTATTGAGCACTTTGCTCATTGTTAATACATCCAATATTTTACCAATTACTTGTGTAATAAATTTGACACGGCATATACCCTGGGAAAACCCTCCAACTTGAGGGAGAAAAATCCAACAACAATGTATCTCTTATATATTGAATAATGAAGAGCAATTCACTTTACAATGAGGCCAATCACTAGGCCGAATTAACAGCACCACACTTGATGCAATCTCAAAAGATATAATATCGAACTTCTTGAATAATGATATCAATCTCTTTGAAGAATAATATCGAACTCCAATTTCAAACTCTTGTTGTAGATAAATTCGCACTTGTCTTGAATGTAATGAATGATTATGATAGGAATGAACAGCGCCTCCCTTATATACAAATGGATGAGATGGTTTCCAATAAACGTGTCCCTTCATAGATGAAAGGTCGGCCTTAAGTGAAAGGTTGTGTCTCACACAAAGGTGGCGAATATTAAGATGAAGTCGGCCACATTAAACAAAATATTATTTGATATTAAGTGAAGCGCCTCTTCACAAAATCGTCTCCAATAAATAAATAGCCAACGGCTATATTAATTTATTGCTTATTAATAAATCGTCGATGGAAGTATGAGGCCCGCGGCTATAACATCAACACAGTGAAGCTCTTCACAGGGAACAGAATCGAGTCCCTCAGACACGTCTAAGTGGATGAAGGAAAATCGCGTCCCTCATCAACATCCTCATTCCATTTTTTCAAACCCACGAAAACAAAACAAAAAAAACCTAGACTCAAACCCCCTGCGAACCGAACACGAATCCGGATCCAGGATGGATTGGACCCAAACTTGCAAGTTCAAGGGATGAATGCAGTAACATAGCTCTTATGTAATCATCCTTTATTGTTATCCTATTGATCAGAACTTATTTGCATTGCTTCTCTTATAGGGTCAATGTGGGCAATCCCTAATTTCCCTTGTTTATGGGAACAGTTTCTTTACATTTGTTATCAGAGCTTTGTCTATAAAGTTTTGTAACTAGTAGTGTATAAGGATTTCCTTTTACAAATGCCAATGCCAACTCAATATTCAATGTGTCAACATCATGTGCAGTTTTTCCTGAAGACTTCCACAATCATCAACTTTGATTTCAGTATGCACAAATAGCCTTCACATGCCACTTATTCTCATGCCAGTGCCTAGCATGCACACAGATAGAGACTTTTAACACCCAAACTGCCTATCACAAGCTCACTGAATACAATACAAATCCCACTAAATGAAGTTATCTACTTCTTGCTTTCAGGTGTCACTGTTGATGTTGGAGTCTCTTTTTCCTCAGCACTGCCATAGTCATCCACACATGCCAAAGTTTGTGTTGTGGCTATGTGCAATTAATTTTTGGTAACACAAATCCTTACCAATCTCTCATGGCTAGATCTGATACCAGATTAGAGTTATTTAAAATAAAATAAATAAAAAATTAGCATAGTCAAAGTGACAAACAAGAGATGCATCCTCATTGTAATTGTGCCTATTAAATAGGCTTGGAAAGGGAAGCCAAGTTGACTATTCATGAAACAATGGTACAACCTACACAAACAAACAAAAAGAAATCTCAACAAAGTATAACAATGCTCCTAATTTGGGTACCAGTTTAAACCAACATGAAATCAATGTTGTCATATGTCTTATTTAATCTATACTATATTTAATAGATAAGAGGAAGGTTGGTGGAAACTGTAATAAAAAAGATCCATGTGTAGTAAGCCAACAAGAAAATTTTATGTGATCTAGGTTCCACATACATCTTGTGTTACACGGGGATGCGCCCCCCCCCCTAAACCCTATGTCCCCATCCCCTGTGGCGTTTCGGGGATGGGGGGGCAGTAGGGGACATCCCCCAGGTGTCCCCCACGATTTTTGAAAATTGGGAAACGGCAGGAAACGCGTCCCCAAAAAAGGGGATGGATGGAAAATAAAAGGGGACGCCTAGGTGTCCCCGAAACGGCTAGGGGACGGCTAGGAGTCCTCCAACCGTATCAAGGACGCCCAAGCGTCCCCCTTTCATCAAAGTAAAAAATGTTTTTATTTTTGACAAATTAAATAAAAATTACTTGATAAATATTAAATATTAAATATTTCATTATATTTGATAAAACATTTAATTTTTAAACAAACTACTTAATTTTATTGTCAAATTAAATAAAAATTGCTTGATAAATATTAATTTTTTTATAATGAAATATTAAATTTGATAAAAATGTTTTATCCCCATTCGAATGGCATTGACTAAATAATAAAATATTATTATATTTACTTTAGTCGTTCAACCTAAAATTGGAATGATATTGTTGTTAGTGTTTACCTTTATCTTTATATTGCTGTTATACTGTTGTTATATCGCTGTTATAATGCTGTTATACTCTTTATCTATGCACATATTGTTATATTGATATTGTTGCATATATTTAATATTTCAAATTGCTCTCTTTCTCTCTATATATATAATATATTTTTAAAAATTCATGCATATATATATATATATTGAAAAATTCCTATATCGCCGTCCCCAAAAATCTGCCCTCACAAAGTTGCTAAAATCGTCATCCAATATAACTCTAATAAATGCATTAGATATTATCTTTAAAAGTTGTCATACAATATAGCTCTAATTGACATTGTAACAGAAGTATCATAATCCATCCATACTTTCTAACAAGAACCATCCTAAATTCCTAATAAATCCATGTAAATCGCCAAAATTTAACTTTTCTATACAATTAATTTTATGCTATCTAGTCTTTGCATGACTTCGTCCTGAAAATATCTAGATTCAGTAGATGTAGAAATGAATCTTCAAAATTTTAGAAAAAATTAAGGTACCATCTTACACAAGTAGGATGTTCTAACCTTTGTCGCACTTTCACTTGTTGAGCCAAGAGCCGAATCTCTGGATAAAAATCAAACATTATAGTCTATTAGCAAACCATTCTAAGTGACAATATGAATGACTGTCAAATACATGCCAATAACCAATGAAAAAGCACACATTCCCAAAGCTATATTGCACTCCCAAAATAATGAAGCTATAGCCTGTATAGCACAATTGCACTAAAATTGGATAGAGAAACAACTAGTATATATCTATAAGCATTAATCAACAAAAAAGCATGCAAAACATGCAAGAGTCTCATACAATCATTTGTGTGCCACTGCACCGTAATGGATTCTTGTTTAATTTAAATATTTAAAACCTTAAATAGTCTAGCTGTAATGATGCCAAATCTAGTCACTGCAGAAAATAAGCTAATGATGGTACGAAAAGAAATTCTAAAAAAGTGGAACAGATGAAAAACTGAAACTAATAGAAATCAAAAAACTACAGGAAATATGAAATCGCTAGAAACCACATCTTAAATTTCTGTAAAACAGAAGCCTTTAAGTATAGGGAATAAAAAAATTAATCTGTCACAGCTGAAAAATTAGAACTGGGTTCTTATTTTGGGAACTGGAAAAATGGCAAAGCTATGAAATCATTGACATAGATGACAATACATATCAGAGAATAAAAATTTTGAGAAAGTGAGGAAACCAACTTGGGCCAAATCCAGAACTGTATGATTGTTGTCTTGGCCAAACACAATCATTAGAAATTTAGAACGGTGTGTGATAGCTTATTTTTCCAAAGCTGTCCTTCGCTAACACCAAATGCCAATTTATAATTACATTCTCCCACAAGCTCCCGTTTTCCTTTGCATGTGGGATAATTAGCTTTCTTACAAAAAATACATATCAGGAACCAAAACCCAAGTGGACACAAAAGACTGGGCCCCACAGGCCAATAAAAACAATTTTCAAAAACAAGATCCTAGAAAACCCATACAACTGCTAGAGTTTAACCCAAAAAACTGGTCCCAAATGAATCCACACCATCGGTCCAAATGAACCCACAAAAAACACTTACTAAAGAAATACTAAAGAGCCCCACTGTTTGAAACACAATAATAAATTTCAAAATACTTATGAAGTAGGTTCATAGCAGTACCTCCTCCTTGAACTGCTTTACCCAAATGATCTATAAAACAGAAACCCCAGAGATCGTCATCTACAGATATGCTTAGTTGTCAATTCTTCTAATACCTTCAAACACGGTTAATTAACCTCACATCGATGTGATTACAGTCACAAATATTGATCTATTATGCAAACTTAATGGAAACACAAAAGAGTGATGATATCAAGCAAAGAACACACACACAATGACAAAGACAATGCATTTACCCTAGAGAAACCTATGAAGGGTGAAAACTCCAGCAAAAGAGAATTTTGCTCCCCATTCCACTATCACAGTTCAAGTATAGGGTTTTTACAGTGCCTCTGGCTATTTAAGAGTCTTGACAATGTCACAAATTTGCTCAACAAACCTGCAATGCGCCTGTTGGCGTAACAACTAGCACCTCTGGAGTAAGAGTTGGTACGGACAGCTATGCACACTACGCAATGAGTGCTCTTCAAATTAGGAGGGGAAGCTCCCTCGTTGTGCTTAACAAAAATACTTGCAAAGGGAAATAAACTAAACTAAATCCTGTCTTTTTGTTTCAGCTGTAGAGGTACAAGGCTTTCTCGAAAACTATATACGTTGCAGCTGAGAATTTTCTGGTTTCGCAGATTCACTAACTACAACTAAACTTAATTACTTAAATTCTATCCAGTCTCCTCAAGAAAACAGAGCATGAGGAAACGGAGCAAGGTTTGACTATCAGACGATAAACGAGTATAGATTCTCAACTTGAAGGCAAGGTGGCGCATCTATCAGCTCAATCTAGACAAGTTTATTGGTAACAACATCACACGATAAACTGAATACGGATTCTTTGCTTGAAGGCAAGGTGGCGCATCTATCATCTCAATCCGAATTAGTTTATTGTTCACGACAACACACGATAACCAAGTGCAGATTCTCTACTTGAAGGCAAGGTGGCGCAACTATCATCTCAATCTGAACAAGTTTATTAAGCACAAAACAGATTTCTCTAAACTATGGAAAGAATTCACCATTACAATCGCATGAAACCCTATGTGGCATAACAATTGATCATAATAATAAAGACGCACAAAACAGATTTACCTAAACTATGGAAAGAATTCACCATTACAATTGCATGAAACCCTATGTGGCATAACATTTAATCGTAATAGTAAAGACACATGAACAAATACCAAAAGAGCAATATTGAGGGCAAGGTAGGCGCAGCATATATTTCTCTCTCAAGCAAAAGTTATTTACAAATGAGCAAAAGCTCTTATTTATATACATCAAGGTGTAGGGAACCCTAAAATCACCTTGAGTCAACTACTTGCAATGCATGCAAGATTTATTGCCAAGCCCTAATAAAACTATACATAATGGAAAACTACCATCGTTAACCGAAACATCTAATCTAAAATGGACAATTGTGCAAGCATGCACGTCCTTATTGAAAGCATGTTAACTGGAACACTACCATCAGTTAACGAAAAACCCTAAATGAAACTCCAAGTGAATAAAGCTAATCCAGAATAGATATGCATGAGATGAGACAGCGAGTTAACTTGAAAAGGTAACGCCAAGTTTAACTCCTGTGTGTAATGTCTATCCTGAGAGGTGGGAACTGAAGTCTACTGGCCCTAATCTCGAGCAATCAATCCCTCAACGAGATTGTTAACTGCATCACTATCTGGAGCTATGAGACTCTGTCGGAGAATGCTATGTCGATGCAGCATATCCTCACCAACTGTGATCTGAGACTGAAGTTCACCTCTGCTCCTTGTTGCCTCGTCGAACAATGCTGACATGACTGTAAGCTGAGTAACCTTACAGCCAATGGTCTCCCCACTGAAAATGGTATGAATTGAGTGCCTGGAGCTCTGACTGAACATCGGTAAGCTCAACATAGGCACCACCCTCAATCTGATACCGGCACGGTAAGCAAGATACTAGAGTCCTCACAAACCGGAGTGCACTAGTAATGTGCTCTCTACTCTCAGCCAACTCTGACGCCAAAGTGTCTTCTATCTTTGCTCTGAAAACCAATTGCGTTTTCCAAGAGTAGATAGCCTCTCTATCCTCTGCATCTGTGACTGCATCATACGCCACACTCAGGTGAGCAATCATAATCTCATCTCGGGGTTTGTTAATCGCCATATCTCGCTCCTCATCCTGAAGACGAAGACGGAGCTCTCGTGCATTGTACCGCAACTGATATAACTCTATGAGCATAGCACGGCCTCTAGCAACGAACTCCTCCTCCCATTCATCCAAACGCTTGCCATATGCAACTAAGTGATTAAGTTGACTTTGCTCTGCTGGAGGCTCAAGCATTGGTGGGAGTGTATTAATGGCATCGGGTCTATGTACAAGGCTAGAAATGTACTGACGAAGCTGTCTGATTTCAGCCTTGAGGGCTGCCTTATCCTCTCCGTCCTTCAGTATTCTATCCCTGGCACTGTCTGTAGCAACTTGTAGGAGATCAACCTGAGTCTGGCGTGTACTACGACCAAGGTTGACTGTGATAACCTCAAAATCCTGAGATTCCAACTTAGCCAAGTTCTTCCCCTGTGGAGGTACAGCAGTCTCGACGACAATCTCCATGTCAGTGTTCCTCTCCACGTGGACCATGTTCTTGACCCTCTTGTCTGGCGCATCCTGATAAATCTCATCAAAATCGGAATGATTAAGGACATAGGATGGCTGCCTCCTCTTCCTTCCTAGCTGAGCTTCGATCCAAGATTAGTCTCGGCTAATGCTACTAGAAGGGTCGGTACTAGCAACAGGAGGTTGCGACGAGTGTGTAGAAGACCCACTGCGAGGTGGAGAGTCTAAATCAATTCAATGAGAATTGGGGTTGGTGGCGGCTCTGGCCGGTGTAGAACTTGAACTTGGCATCGCGAACTCTGACTGCCTCGTAACTGATTCAGATAGGGCTATGTCGCCCGTGGTGTAGGGTGGCTTGCCCTTTGAATTGTTTGGCTTTGACCTTTCTTGGGAGGATTACTTTTTCGTTTGGGTTTTGATGAGGAAGGTAGCGAAGGATTCACCACTACTAAGCGGCTCGCTCTGGAACACTTACCCTCCTTGTCTTCTCTTCGAGGTAAAGTATACTATTTTGAATAACTCTACTTGACCTCTCTTTGACCGTTGCGTATTCTTTGGCGTACCAATCAATTGCTGGCAACGGTTGTGTATCAACCTGCTCTCTGAAAAATTGAGGAAGAACTTCTCCCTCATCATCTAATAAACCTCCCACATCTTCTGACAAGAAAACAGAAATTTGTGAGAGAGAGAAGCGGTCGTAACTACGTCTGCGAACCTCGAAGTCATCTGCGCAATTTGCCCAGTAATCCTCCATAGAAGGCTCATGATATGTACCTCCAGCAAAGCGAGTTGTATAATGACCTGAAAGATCATAGGCACGTGCTTCAACAAGATACTTAAGATGATATTTCTCAAGCTCTTGTCCTGCGATTTTGGCATCAATTGCCGACTTGCACCAATACATTCCAAACTGAAAAGGAAAGTTGATAGATGGTCTGTGCCTGCGGCGTAAAAGACAATGAACATCATGCATCTGTCTCAGGAACTCCTGAAAGATTGTCTTATCCGAAGGATAACGTGGAAGCATAGCTGGATTTCCTGTAAACCCGTATACTCGAATGTAGGTGTATGTAGGGAACTGAATAAACCAATCTGCCCATCCATCCATCGCTGCCCTAGCAACTGCCGAGATACGAACGTGCAACTCCCAGTCCAAATTTCTCACTGTATAAGTCAGAAAAGCCTCATGAACACGCTTGAAATGACGTTCAGCCTTGGTGAACTCAAGCTGATCATAGTACTGGTAGACTTTCTGAACACTGAGAATGCCCACGATGTTTAGTCCTCGGAACTGACCCTGATAAGCGATCAAGTACACGAGATACAAACACATATGAAACTCATGGGCAACTAGGAAACCGGTGATCTGCCTGTGGAGAATATCGCTGATGAAGGATGCCCAGTCATAATGCTCCTACCCAGAAATGATGCGACCAATAATGTAATACATCCAAAGCTGGAAAACATTCGCATGTGCTTGACCTGAGACACGATTCAGGAGTGTGATTAGAATCGCGTACTCATCCTTGTATTCACCACGACCCACATTGTTTGGTAATCTGTTCTTCGCTTGTTTTAACCATCTTTCTGCCATCTTTTTCTGACACTTGTCCACATCAGCATCAAACGCCTGCTCACACTGCTCCATGGAAATAACCAGGCTGTTAGGGTGTTGAGGAATGCCAAAACTCCTTTCAATGTCTAGAGGCTTGAGACTGCAAATGACTCGTCCGTCAACTGACACTATCTCACGAGTAGTAGAATTGTAATGCTTAATACAATCCATCACGAATTCAACACAATGAACGGAGATAGGTATGGAAGCGGCCTCTAATAAACCAGACTGCTTAATATTTTGAATAATTGAAGCCCTGATCTTAACAGGATCAAGAACTACTTCTGGCAACACCTTGTGAAGATCTGTCTCAACCAACCTGAGGAAATCATGAGTAAGGACTGTTTTGGTCCTGTATTCGAGCTGAGTGAACTGCATTCTGAAAAATTCGCCTGTTGACTGTGAACTTGACTGTGTTCTGACAAGATTTCTGGAAGCTAAAAATAGCCTGCGAGAGTTAAAAATAGCCTTTCGAAGAATTATTTTCAGCGAAAAATCTAAGATATGGGTTTTGTCCAGAAACGGATTCTAAGACAACCCAGAACATCAGATTTGCAAAAATTCAACTTCTACTCGATCATACAAAGACTTTTCAGCTGAGAAAATTAGTATCTCGAGAACGAATGTTCTGAAGTTAAAAATTCCTGAAAAATCAAGCGCACGATTTTAACTCGAGGAAATTATATAGAAATGATCCAGATGTTCGCACTTGTAGAATTCGCCAATTTCAGGAACATGCGAATTGTAATTTGAGAGAAAACTGAGATTCAAGGATGAAAAAGACATTTTTGATATGTTCTTTTTCTGTGAAAATCGCCCTTGATTTCTACAAATTGCTGGTAATTATGGACTTTATCCTGCAAAAAGATTAGTTAGATAAAATCGCCTTTGGAAATTGATGAGGAATTCGCCTTTGATCTGGAAGAATTCGCCCTTGCTTGAAAACCACGAATTTTCTTGAAATTTGTGCCTTTGTTTCTTAAGGAAATTTGAATTTGCCTTTGAAGAAAATACGAATTTCTCTTGAAGTTTGAGAATTCGCCTTTTGCAAATTGAATAATTTGCGAATTTGTCTTAAGAAAAACGCCTTTGGTCTTGAAGGATTGAATTCACTTTAAGCCTTTGTTCTTTAAGAATTTCTCTTTTGTAAACTGAAGAATTTGCGAATTCCTTTTGAAGTTGCACCTTTGTCTTTTGAGAAAATACGAACTTCTTTTGAAACTATGAATTTGCTTGAAAACTGAAAATTCGCCTTTGAGAATTACGATTTTGCCTTTCAAAATATGAATCTCTTTGAAAAATACGAATTTCTCAAAGCTTTGTGAATAATAGATGAAAGCGCCATGCTTTAAATAAGAAGAAATTCGCATCAATTTGAGAACTGCAAGAATTCAAAACCCTGACAAAAATAGAAGATCTCTGATTGGACCCCTTTCAGTTCCACTGCCACTGACTGGAAGTTTGAATTTAAATAAATAATAAAATATTCATTATGCAAATAGCAAAGGCGCCAAAAAAAGAAAATCGCCATTTAATGCTAAATTTGCAAAATAAATATTAAATATTTTGAACTTCAGTTGACAATTCGAATGAAGCTTTAGGATTCACCGTTAGACTTCACCGATTCCGAAAAGTCATCTCTTGAGCTTATAGGCATCCATTTGCTCAAGTTATTGCACTTTTTATTAACTTCCTATTTTATAGCTGACAACAAAGTCACGACTGGCCAACTTCACACTGATTTCTGAATGACCGGGAGATGCTGAGATCGAATCGAAGATATTCATCTGATAGCCTACAACAAGGAAGAAATGTCTGTGGGAGACACAACTGCAAAATGAAAAATTAGGCAGGGTTCCAGACAACCATTTCTTCAAACGCCATCGACACTTCAATCCAACGGTGAACCCTGCTTACTAAGCATCCAATCTATACGCATCTGAAAACAAAGGGTTCAAAAGTAAAAGCGCCCCTGGCAGTTGCACTCACCATTTTGACGAACTTTCAAAGACCCTCCTCTGAATCTGGAGCTGGGATAACCCGATTCAGCGCTGTTTTAACGGACAGCTATCTCGTGCTTCTAAGACCTATGCGGACTCCATTTTCCGGACTTCAGCATTTCGCCAAAGACCTCGCACGTACGAGCGTTTGCCAGGCTGACTAGGCTTCGTTGAATAGATAAAGTAATTACACTCACCGTGAAGACTTCGAATCATCTGACAGAAAGGCTAGGCGCCTCTGGACTGTAGAAATACAATGCCGCCTGTGAAATTACGTGCTTGGTAGAGAATGTCAGACGACAGACCTCTGACTAGAGCTGATGTCAAGAAGACGTGCAAATTTTGCCATCTTAAGGGTCGCCCCTGAGCTGTAGTTGCACTAGAAACAACGAAGAAGCTTTTCCATTATAAGCCCATCTTCTGGACTGCCGGACTTTGACCTCGTGGAGAGCAGACTAGTCGCTATTAGCTACCATACCAGAATCTACCCCCTCTTTAAGACCCCTCATATAGTTGCGCTTTTGCTGAAAAGAACAATCTCATCAACTTTGGGAGACGCTGTTCCGGACCTCGGAAAGCTTCGCTGGATAGCTCATCGGATAGCCAGACCAATTCTGAAGAGATTGACTGTATGCATGAGCATTTTCAACAAGATCTTGACCTTCAAAAAGAAGGGCGCCCCTGGCTACAGGTGTGCTTTTTGCTTTCCTCTGAGAAATCTTCATAAATCACCATTAAAATCATCATCTCAATCGAAATGACCTATACAACGTGAAATGTTGTCGTGAGACCCTCCATCGTCTCTTCTGAGTCTCTGCTTCAGGTTCTGATCAATAAAACTGACTTTAACTGACAAAATATTGACAAAAACTCCATGCTTGATATTGCCCAAAACTGTATTTTACATCATTTTAGCAAGGTTTAAACTTATTTTATGCAAAATGCCTTGATGAAGCAAAAAATTTGGTTTGGGTACAACACTTTTCAACTAATTATTTTGAACTTTTTGTTTGCATTTTTCAAATATATTTGCCCCTTCATCTCGCCTATTGTAGATTTCATCGGATATGTTGATACAGACTCTCCTAGTCTTGGAGAGATATATGAGACATTTGACAGTATGCTTGTGAAGATCAGGCAAGTTATTTTGGCAAAGGACCCCACTTTGGATTTATATGAGCAACACATTAGGCCCATTGTGACATGGAGGTGGAATACAATGAACACCCTGCTTCATATGTCTACCTTTGCTTGAAATCCAAAATGATATGCACCAAGGGCTGGTAGGGTGCCTCCATGTGATAATGCTGAGGTTTTAGATGGGTTCACACGGGCCATTGAAAAGATTTAGGTCACAATTCCTAGACTTTGCAAATCTTAATGGCCCAAACTTGAGTAAACCACAAGCGAGGTTGGATAGAGCTATATTAGCTCAATCGAACCCTATGGGAGGGATACACCACAGTTGAAGACACTTGCTACTTGCCTTCTTGTATAGGTTGGTAGTTCCTCTGCTGTAGAGAGGAATTAGTCCACTTATAGCTTTATCCACTCTCTCAATAGGAATAGACTTACCTCTAGATGAGCGAAAAAGCTAGTGGTAGTTCATAGTGCTCTTCGGCTTCAGGATCGATAGACTCCATCTCTATGGTGGGATATTGATCCCGAGGACGTGGCCCAGGTAGATGAGGAGGAGACAGCTGAGGGTTTGGTTGGGGTTCCATTAGTTGAGGAGGAGCATCACAGTGGCAGTGACGCAGAGGATGACTCTGATTTTGATGCGATTATGAGAGATGATTAGGGGCAGCAGTGCTCTTTGTTTATTCTGTATTCATTATTGTCATACGATATTGTATTTTAATTTTCATAGCGAACTTTAAAACTATATGGCAGCAATGTAGCCTTTGGGCATTTTGATATAAGTTTATAAATTATAACTTGGAGGTTGTTTCATGATTCGTGTATGTTAATTTTGAATGCGTATTGAGTATTGGCATGATGTTGAACACAAATGTTATATGTTAATGTTCCATAATGTGTATTATGCATGCCTTATCCATGTTATCATATGAATATTTAAAATTTCCCTATATTTTTATATAGCTGTCCCCTGCCGTCCCTAATTTTGGCCTCAAAAATTGGAAACTTGGGGACTCGTCCCGCCGTCCCCTGCCATCCCCGTCCCAGAAACATGGGGTAACCTTGGTTTTCATCCTTAGAATTGGATTCCTGAACAACAGGTGCTCATTGTGATTTCTGGTTAGGGTTTGTTTGTGGATTTTTCATGATAATCATTCAATGAAGCCTCTAAATCCTTAATACACCTAGAAAGCGCATCAAAATCTATAGCAATGTCTTGTTGCTCAAGGTTGGTATATAGTGGGGATTGCCTGTAGTTATTGAGTGTTATTTTCCTTTCAATCGTGCTTGGGATAATGTGTATGTGTACAAAAGTGTACTTGGGAGGCATGGTAGAATATCCCTTACAAGCTACAACAATCCTCAACAATAATAGCAAGGGATCCCTTAGGGTTTGAATCCCTAGCTATTGCATTAATGGTGCTTGAACTTGTCTTCCCTTTTCACATAGTTGGAGGTACACGGGGATCGACATCCTCAACCTTGAATATTTTTTTTTGTGTTGGTGTGTAATGTCTCCATTTTAGGGTTCTCTTGCATTGCAATTGGCTTTGTCTTGACCGAAGGGTTATTTGATGTTACCAGTGGGCTGAGATGGTCTAGAGGACTCAAATGACACTTTTTGATATTATTTTTGGCTTCTGGTGTATTTTCCTAGAATCTTGGAGAGAGCGTCTATTTATAGTAAGTCACCTGGTTGGGTCCGTTTATCATCCTTCATCATTAGTATAACTCTTGCGCAATTAGTTTTTTATTCCAATGCATTTTGATTGTTTCCGGAATTTGGATGTAATATTGAGCTATATTTAAATAATTTTAGTAACGTTGCTATTTTAATTAAAATATTTTAATGGGCATCTTAGTGTTATAGCTCGTTGGAATAGGGATGGAAAGTTTTAAATGTTGGGACACTAAAAAGTGACTTTGGGTGCTGAGAAAAATTAAATAATGAAATAAATCACTTTTTGGGGATATAAGGTTTATTAAATATTTAATTAATAAAGTTATTTTATATTGTGTTTTCCAAAAAGTTCCCAAAAAAGGTTGTAAAAGGGGGTTTGTGAGCTCATTTGGTATTATGCAGATTATTACATTCTCTTTGATGAGACCATTGTGGTTTGAGAGATTGAACTTTGTTCATCTCAGCCTTCTTGAGGATGAAAACCCTCTTGGAGAAGATTAACCTCAGTGGTGAAAGATCTTCCCTGGTTAATTTTGTGTAGCTCATTCATAGTAACAAGTTGTGTGGAAAGGAGATTTGCAGATTCGATTGAAGATTAAATAAATTGGGAAGTCTTGTAGGCAAGACAAATTTTTGAAGATATTTGTAGGCAAGAAGGGGACGCCAATATTGAGAAGTCTATGGAGTATATTCATCATATTTGATGCTGGGCATGTGAATATCATTGGGTTTACTGTTGAGTTTGGGAAGCTAGTTGCAATATGTTAGAATTTCTTCATAATGTTGGATGCCACTTTGGGAAGAGTTTGGGGCTGCGAACTGTATTAAGTTATTTGCTGCTGTCAAAGACATTCTATGACATGAAAACTTTTGTGCATCAGCTCTTCAATGTTTTCTTAATCTCTACTCAGTTGTGGGTCACATAAAAGGTCAGGAATATATTAATATTTTTTCTATGTATTGACCTTGCTGCTGTTAGTTATACTCATATATATATATTTATCTCTGTATTTCTTTCATAAGGGAAATCAGCTGTAATAACCACCTTTGATTTTTTTTTGAAACTTCACAACTCATCAGTGTTAGCCAATAATCAAAGATGATCAATTGAAGTAAACTCTCTTCCACTTTTTGATCACCCATATCTTGATGTGGGAAAGGTGAGAGCATCCGGTTGTAAGGTTACAATTACAAGCTATTGTAATGAACCACTTGTTTAGTGGGGTGAGTATGAAATCTTCAAACATAAGAAACATCCACTTTTTCAGTGGGAATTACAAATTGCAAGAAAACACTTGGTGGCAAGCTGACCAAACCAAAGAAAGGTCCTTCGCTTATATAGCAGATATAACATGAAAGTAAGTAAAGACTCAACCACTTATTCAGCGGGAGTAGCATGAGAATTAAGAAAGCTCAACCACTTATTCAGCGGGAGTAGCATGAGAATTAAGAAAGCTCAACCATTTATTCAGCGGGAGTAGCATGAGAATTAAGAAAGCTCAACCACTTATTCAGCAGGAGTAGCATGAGAATTAAGAAAACTCAACCACTTATTCAGCAGGAGCACCACTTGTTCAGTGGGGTTAGCAATAAAACCAAATATGAGCATTTCACTGAATGGTACTACCAAATTAGTGTTACATGAAGGCTCTATAAAAATGCTAACAAGTACAATACTGCTGTATAGCTGCAATATGAGACTGAAAAATGAAGCAAGCATTAAAAAAGTCAAACTATTGAACACATAATCAATCCCTACCACATGTTTGCAAGAGCATATCAATAAACATGGCTAAATGGAGCAATAACAGGCCTGGTATACCACTGCAAAGTTCAGATATGAATGTTGCAGGTCTGTAAATGAAGTTGCTGTAGAATGATACACCAACCACCAAGCTTCCCATGGTCACAACTACACACAATGCACTCCGTTCCAACCCAAAACCACCCTAGAATCATCCACAACAGCCTAGTGACATCTAGGTGCCATCATGAGGAACCCATATTGCAGCAAATAGGATGTAATAACCTTTTAACTAACATAAACCTTCCAACACAAATTGTATGACCCAAAAAGGTAGGCGACTAGCAAGGAAAAATCCAAATCTCCCTTAAAAAATCTGTTCTCTTGCATAAGGTGGCGCCCAAGGATGAGGAAACACTTGCATAAATACCCACAAAACATTATGCCCTGCTCCAAACAGCATGAGCATAAATATTGGTTTTTCCTAAGTGAAAATGGTACGACCAACAAGCATAAACCCTTTTGAGTAGCACTCCGAAAACACTCCATACCTTTGCACAAATAGTTATCATACCAAAACATAGCTAGAAATCATCATAAGTAACCAAAACTGAAAACAAACCATCATCGATAATGTAATGAACCGGACAATTTTTTTTTTTGTTTTTTGCAATGAGATTACAATTCAACACACACCCGTTAAGGTTAGCTCTAAACCAAAACGATGCGGAAAGTAACTCTAACCAGAATGTACACCAGGATCCGATGTGGGCAAGGTGTGAGCATTGGTCAGAGGATCTAATGCAGATGCAAACTGAAAAGGAACTCTAACCAAGAATGCGCCTGTGCAAACGAGCATATGGTCAGAGGATCAATGCATGATGAACAGAATGTAACCCTAACCAAGAATGGCGCCGAGTGATGGCGAGCATATGGTCAGAGGGTCCCTAAACTACTTAACTGAAAGTAAATAGGCGGCAAGCCAGCCTCTTCCACTTATTCAATGGGAATTACAATAGATATAATGAAAGATAAAGAAGAGAATTGCTGTTAGTACTACTAAACAGCTTACAATATATCAGAATGCTTTGCCAGAGCCCAATATTTCAAGTTCTTCAATGCTGTAATAACCTAGAAGACTTTCACATTGTATAACCAACCCCTCTAAACTCAGACTACTCACAAATCTGCAATTACATATGACTGATATAACAGACCAGCGACTAAAATGAGTAATCAGCAACAGCATAACTCAGCTAAATGCACATATCTAGCTCATAACTCAACCAATTGACGAGATATCAGTTGCAACAAGCTCTAAGAATGATGGCGCCCATGTTAAGACAAAGAAACCCACCCAAAATACCTCTATTTATTTTTGCACAGAAACCAAGGCTCACCCAAATGGTACGGCCCAGCAGCAAGGGTGATTTTGCTCTATAAAATCAGGGACACTTCAATAAAATCTGCAAATTAGCTAGAATGGTCGCCCCTCATAAACAGAAAGATAGAAACAATACCCATAACGATAGCATTTTTATTTCTCGAGTTATGAGTAAATCTTACATTCTTCAATGACATTCAACAACTCCAGAAATGAGACAGAAAATGCAAAACTAGAACTCCAAATGCAAATACTAAACTAAAAATGTAAATCAAACCTATTACAAGTTAACCTCTCAACTAGTTGCTATCTTTCAAGCAAGAAGATGAGCCAATGCTAGGAGGTGTGCTTTCCTCGAAGCGAGTGCCTGAAGACAATTCAGCAGCATAACGATGTAGTAGAAAAAAGATCCCAAATGAAGAGCTGAGGCCAGAATAAATAGATGTGAGAAGAGCCTTCTAGAACCTTCAAGAAGGGCGCCCAAACCCTAATTTTGAATTCAAACACATTCCCTCCAAAAGTGGCATCCTTTTTCCTTTTAATCAAATAATTCACTTTTTAAATAAAAGTCAATCTCCTCAAGTAGGCGTCCATTTCACTTAGCTCAATATTTGACTTTTAAAACATAATTTATCTCACAATGATGCCTTGACCCTTTAAGTCCCCTTTTTAAAAACAACATGAAGTTGTACTGCTAGGTAAAGGGGTGTTATAATATTAAAATATAATATTATAATGAAAAGTACTTATCTCTCCAAGAAAAATGCACCCAAGGCCAAAAACTTAAGTGCCAGCTTGTTGTGACGTTTTTCACACATCGCCCCATTGCAAATGGGGACCCCCTAATTTTGGCTTTGCTTTTCGCTTGTTTTGTTGTTGTCTCTCTTTTCTACTATCTGTCTTTTCGGGATTGAGCCCGTTACTGAGTTTAAACGTGAGTTTGGCCAAGTCTGAAAATTAAGGTTTTGAGCTTCCAGCCAATTTGAGGTCGAATAGGGTGAATAAATTGAAAATTGAGCTTAACATTGTTGTCAGTATGCTTCCAGCAGGCTCTCAGCAAATTTTCATCAGATTCTGAGGTACTTACTATTTTTAGTAAGTGTGAAATTTAGGGTAATTTGTCAGCCTTTTTGAGATTCCGACAGTCACACGGCATTCAGAACGCATCAGGCTGCTCGCATGCAAAATTTGAGCGAAAACGGACAACTTACTATTTTTAGCAGTCCAGCTTTCGGGACAAATTTCAGGGTTCAGATGCAGAGTTTTTCTTTGCATGTCTGCATATTCCTTCTGGGTTTTTCAAGACCTTCGCAACGATATAACATGCAAAACGAGACGACAACTTTCAGAGTTCAGCCTTCATAGGCTGTTTTTAGGGTTTGCATGTCAGGGTTTCTTTTGCATGTCGGATGATTCCTGATGGGTTTTTCGAGAGCTTCGCGATGGTGTGACATGCAAATGAAGATACTCACCCAGTAAGGAACTTGCTATTTTTAGCAGGTATGTCCCTGCAGCCGCTTCCCAGTAGTTTAGATTCACGAACTGATCGCAGTGCCATAGAAACGAAGACAAACAGAGTACATTTGATGCGCATGCAGAGCGAATTAGGGTTTCCAACCTCGAGACCCAAAAAGAAGGGTAAAAAGTCAGAATTTTCGAAAACCGGTGTAAACCACCACGATCAGCATTCTTCAGGCTATCTACTGGTGAAATTTCAAGTCAAACAGAGCACTTACTATTTATAGTAAGTCAATTTGGAAACTGGCTAAAAATAGTAAATCAACTGCATGCGTTGATGTTGACAGTAAGGTCACGTGGTGAGGAGCACCTCATTCAGATTTCAAGTCGATCGGAGCGGTGGAGCTATCAGAAACAAGAGGTTGCTATAAATAGTAAACCACCTACAGAAACGTGCTAAAAATAGCAGCGTGATTAAAAATGGCAGTGTCGCCTGGGCAACAAGGTTATGAGGATGCAGTGCGCAAAATTTCAAGTTGTTCCGAGCCTCAGAGATACAAAATTCAGGGGACTTACTATAAATAGCAGGACATGAAGCAGACTGGCAGAGGTTGAAAAAAAATTCTAAGTATGGGACTTCATCCTGCAGCTACCTAAAAATGCGCCCTCAAGCACCAAATGCCAAAATTTAATAACTCAAGTGTCTCATCCTCCTGCCTGGGCAAAATGCGCCCTGCTTGATGAAGAAGCAATGATGTTCAAGAAAAAAAAATTCTAAGTATAAACTTTATCCTCGACTGGTGAAATGCTCCCACTCACAAGAAAGTCAAGGAAAAGTCAAAGTGTCTCATCCTTCAGCATAGGCTAAATGCGCCCACATGCTAGCAAGAAGCATAAAAATTCTAAGGCAAGAAACTCTTCCTCCACCCTAGGCTAAATGCGCCCATTCTTCTCAAGAGCTGAAATGCGCCCAAAAGGTCAAAGGAGTCAAGGAGTTTTATCCTCCACCATGCCCAAAATGCGCCCAAGGTGAGTTAATAAGAAAGAAGTCAAAAAGGTCAATGATTCTCATCCTTCACACATAGTAAAATGCGCCCAAAAGAGGGCATGTGAAGACAAAACGAGGAAGCTCAAGAGTCATGTTGAGGTTTCATTCTTCTCTCTCCTTTGAATGCGCCCATACAAAGTCAAAAGGCAAGGGTGGCGTTTAAAGTTTATCCTCCTTCAAGTATGAAATGCGCCCAAGTTAGGGAGGAATTGCTAAAATATTCTAAGTGTGAAATACGTCCTCCACTTCATGTCAAATGCGCCCATCCCTCTCACCCCCTCAAATGCGTCAAGAGGAAGAGAAAGTCAAAGGAGGCGTTGAAATAAAGCTTGTCCCCTTGCTACCCCTATATGCGCCATGCAAAGATAAAAGTGTTGAGGGTTAGGTGAAGTAATATCCTAGGCGTTGGATTTTTTTTTTTTATGAAAACATCTTTCAAATGTTGAATGCGCCCAGGGTGGTAAATGCCTAAGTGTTAGAAAATATTGCCAAGGATGAATAAAATGCTAGGCGTTGAAGTCAGAAATATCCTCTTCAAGTGTGAAGTGCGCCTGGGGTGGTGAGGTGAAATATAGGATGATGTGTTAGAAAATTTCTCCTAAGGCGTTGGAACTTCAAGTAGAAATATTTTCCAAGTATGAAATAAAATGTGAGACAATGAATGGAGCAAAATTGCTAGGCGAATTTTCCCTAAGGCATTGAAGATGTTGGAGGATAAAATGTGCTAGGCACCCTCACGAAGATTTTCCAAACAATGTTGATGTTTCTCTCACAGGCAAGGATGAGCAAGATTGGATAAAAATTTTAAGATGAAAATTTCCAAGGCTAAATTTTCCCAAGAGATGATTTAAAATTTTCTAAGGCACAAAATGTTTTTCCTTGGGAAAATATGCCTAGACATGAAGGAGATAAGATTTTCCTAAAGCACGAGTGAATTTCGCCGGTCAATGAAGTCAAAAGATGTTGGCATTGCAGGATGGATTTATAAAAATTTCTCAAGTCAGAGCAACGGGATTTCTTACAGATATGAAGAACGGAATCAAATTTGTTTAAAAAAAAAAATTATTTTTCCAAGGTTCAAAATTCCATAAAATTAAATGAACCCGTTCGTTGGGTACCCATGGATTCAATGCGTTTTGAAGAAAATTTTCTTCTGGGTATCGAAGATTTCTGATGAGGATTGGATTTTGGGGTCTTCCACAGCTTGTCGAGGATTCTGGGATGAAGATTTTAAATGGGCACTAGGTTGATGAATTTCCTAAGGGAAATTTGAAAATTTTCTAAGGCAAAAATGAAGAAAATGTGTTTTCAAGGTGAAATCCTCCAGGCGATGAATTTGAAAGGAACTGCCTGGTTGAATTTGCTTAAATCCTTCATGAAGATAGTCTTCTTGAGCCAGAGATGAATAAAATCAAGGTTGTCAGAGCTCCAGCAGGTGAAATGAATTTCTTAAAGATGCAGTTGAAGTAGATGATGCGCCCTTGAGGAAGATGGGTTGAAAATTTGGCTAAGGCATGAAGAATCTTGAAGGATGAAGTTGGCTAAGGAAGGCGATGAACGCTTGAAAATTAGAACGTGAAAATCAGGTAAGTAAGTTATGATTATGAAGTGTTCTAATACTCTCCTCCTCGCTTGTTTTGCAGGAGGAATGTCAAGGCCAGAGCACGATGACTTAGAGTGATGAAGCAAGTAATTCAATACGACATCTCAACCTCGAAGGAAGAAAAATTGCAAGAAATTGGCTAAGTGTTAGCTCAAGTGACGAAGAAGTTGAAGAGCAACGTCAAGAAAGAAGATCAAGGACAATGCGAACGCGTCTACAAGCGGAATCTTCTAGAAGACTGATTGTGGGCATTTACTGCCTTTGCTATTTTTGGGAGTGAGTGGGAATCTTTGATTCATTTAATGTACCACTCCCTACTCTGGCAGTTTTTAGGGTTAGGGCTGAGGTGGCACGATTCTGGCCACTCTATTAATTGTAACCCTAGCCGTCTTTTGGGACTTGGCTAGCTATATAAAGGGGGAGTCCCCCTCATTTGTAATTCAGTAGACAGTAGAATTAGAGTAGAAGTCAGAATAAAGAGATAGCTAGGTGATAGCTTAGAGTAATTTAGTATAGATTGATAGTGTAGTTTGAAGAAGAGGGAAAGTTTTCCCTTTGAAAACTTTGTAAGAAATTGTTGTGAACACTCTCTCAATAAAAGAGTTTTTCATTGATGGTGAATTTCGTCTTTGTTGTGAGTAGCTAGCAAGGTTTCTTTGTCCTTCCGATTCAAATGGTAGCGTAGAATAGTTCAAAGTAGTATAATTTTCATTCCATGCAAGTAGATGTTAATGTGGAATGTGGTGTTTGATCTAAGCAACTTCGTCTATCCATACCACTAGTGTATTTGCTGATGGTGAATGTGCCTTGTGTGGTCAACTGGAATATCATGTACTTAACTTCAATCATAGTTTGAATAATGGTATGCGTCGTTGTGATGGTATCTTTATGTCAAGTGGTGGTTTGAACATCTTTAGTCATCTCCCTTGAAGATTGCACCGACTCCGTGGAAGCTGTCCGATGCGAGGCAAAGCGAAGTCTGGTTAGAAGTTTGCTGAAGTTGAGCTCCATATCCCACGCCTTAGATAGATTTAGACTCTCTAAACCCTACCCCATTTAAATTCAGTACTTTCTGGTTAGAATAGGAAACCCGCACTTCATAGACAAATCCTTTGAGCATTTGAATTCCTTTCTCCGCTGCCGAACAATTCCGTAAGTCCCCTTGAAATACCAGCAAATCACATTGAGCCAAATTGAGCCTATTCGCACTGAAAGAACCTTGGAGTTGAATGCATGAACTTTCTTGCAATCTTAGCATGCGGAATACTTTGATCAAGAGAGAATAGGGTAGCCGTTGGCGACTTTATTCTGCGTTGGTGCGGTCACGAAAAACACATCAACACAGCTGAACCAACTGAAGAAGAAGACCAACTTAACTGAACCCAACCTGTCCACTGCTAAAAATAGAATTTACTAAAAATAGTAAATTCATGAAGTTGCTCGGAATGCCAAACTGACCATTCCACCGCGAAGCTCTTTGAAAACCCAAAAAGAATCCGCAATCAGAATTCCAAACTTCAAGCAACAATCTCCTCAAAATTAGGAAACTCTAATTTCACCATCCGAGTAGCCTAGAGGTCTCCGGAATAGGCCAGCGGTCAACATAAACGATCACATTTGAGAAGGGGACATTACAGATAAGCTCCAATGGTGATTACTGAATGCAATCACACTCCACTCGCTAGGTACTGAAACAAAAGAAAAAGTGGTGGTTAAAATAATATGGAATGGGAACGAAATAGGGTGTCCTCCCAATCATAAACCCACCTTTTCTCATTTCACTAGGAAGAAGGATAGTGCCACAAGAGATTAGAATTCACTTACAACCCTTAGGTGAGTCAAATCCAAGCTTTGGGACACTATGCGATCTCTCCTTATGATTGAAAAGTGTAAAATGTGATTGAAATGCACTTTGGGGAGATAAACTAAAAATACTAAATGAACTCAATTGTGCAATGCAAGACTTGAAATGCAAATTTAAAGCATAATACTAACAAAAAGTACAATTTGCAGGTAGATCTGAGAGTTGTAGGATAATATCTAACAACCTAGAAAATCTTATCTCGAGAAAATTGTAGCAGGATGCATTAGCCAAATGCACTTTTGGAAGATGAATAAAAGTGCTTTAATAATTAGATAACTGAGATCTACCACTTAGAATGCAAAGTATAATGATAATACTATCATAAACAATCATTAATTAGCTGATTTGAAAAGGTTAAGATGGTTTGTACCTGCCTCCAAAAGTTTCACACAGGTGTCTTGTTCTGGCGAATGTGTCCTTGTAACTTTTTCTGAAAATTCTTTTTGCAGTCCTCTGCTGTTGGATCTAAGGCTCTGATTTCTCCAGGTTTTATTGTTGAAAGGCCAAAAATAAATTTTGTAGATGAGTTTCTGTATCTTGACAACTTTGATAACTTTGCACTTTTGATCCAATTTCACTCCACCTATAAATTTGCAAACACACAAAGAGGAGAAAAATGTTTGTTTTTGGTATATAAGGGTTTGCCTTGGTCAAACCCTAGTTTGGTAATTAAACCTTGATAATGAAATGAAAGCATAAATGGAAGTGTTGTGACCTTTTCACACATCGCCCCATTCAAAATGGGGACCCCTAATTTTTGCTTCATTCCGGTCTTTTTGGCTTTGGTTTTTCTCTCTTTCTGTCTCTTTTTTGCTATCTGCCTTTTGAGGGATGTTCCCGTTTGCAAGCTTAAACGAGAATTTGGCCAAATCCATAGAATTAGGGTTTTGAACTTTCCAACCAATTTGTGGTCAAAAGAGGTGAATAAATTGAAAACAGAGCTTAACATTGATATCAGTATGCTTCCAGTAGACTCTCAGCTAAATTTCAGTAAATTCCAACAACTTACTATTTTTAGTAAGTGCCAGATTTGAGGCGTTCCTTCAGCATTTTCAAAGTTTCGACAGTCACACTGCATTCAGAACACATCAAGCTACTCACTGGCAAAATTTGAGCTAAAACAGACAACTTGCTATTTTTAGCAATTCAGCTTCCAGAGCAAATTTCAGGGTCTATATGCGAAGTTTTTCAGTGCATGTCTGAGGATTCCTTCTGGGTTTTCTGAAACCTTCGCGATGGTATAACATGCAAAGTGAGATGATAACTTTCAGAGTTCAGCCTTCAGAGGCTATTTTTAGGGTTTGCATGTCAAAGTTTTCTTTGCATGTCTGCATATTCCTTATGGGTTTTTCGAGAGCTACGCAATGATGTGACATGCAAACGGGGATGATCACTCCTTCAACAACTTGCTATTTTTAGCAGATGCATTCTGGCAGCCACCTCCCAACACTTTAGAATCACAAACTGATCGCAATGCAATAGAGACGAGGACAAATGGAGATCATTTGATATGCATGCAGGTCAAATTAGGGTTTCCATCTTCGGGACCCAAAAAGAGGGGTAAAAAGTCAGAATTTTCGAAAACCGGTGTATACCACCGCGATCAGTATCTTTCAAGCTATCCGCTGGTAAAATTTGAAGGCAAACGGAGCACTTACTATTTATAGTAAGTCGTTTTAGAAACTGGCTAAAAATAGTAAATCAACGTCGGGCCCCGGTGTCAACAGGCAGGTCACGTGGTGAGGTGCGCGTCATTCGAATTTCAAGACAAACGGAGTTGTGGAAGTCTCAGAAGCAAGCAGTTACTATAAATAACAAACCACCTTTGGAAATATGCCATTTTTAGCAAGCCAGCTCAAAATAGCAGTGTCGACAGGCTGACAAGGTCATGAAGATCCAGTGTTCAAAATTTCAAATCGTTCTGAGCTTCAGAAGTTTAGAAATCAGAGGACTTACTATAAATAGCAGGACATGGAGATTCTGGCAGAAGAAAGGAAAAATGGCTAAGTCTGAGATTTCATCCTTCATCACCTTGAAAATGCGCCCACTTCAGTTGGAGAGTCAAGAGAATTTTCTAAGTGTTGTGTTTCATCCTCTTGCTACCTCCAAATGCGCCCTCCTCACAAAGCAAGGTATTTGAAAAAGTTTCTAAGTATGAAGTTTCATCCTCCACCACCTAGGAAATGCGCCCATGCAACAAGAAGGTCAAAGAGTCAAAGGTTTTCTCCTTCGCCATAGGCAAAATGCGCCCATCCTTCACGTCATGCTAAATGCGCCCATGCTACAAGGAAGTCGACAAGTCAAAGCAAAGGCGTTGGGAGTTTCATCCTCCATACATAGTAAAATGCGCCCAAATGAGGGTATGTAAGGACAAAAACGAGGGAGCTCAAGGGTCACATGTTAGGCGTTGAAATTTAACATCCCTCTCACCCTCTCAAATGCGCTAGGAAGAGGAAAAGGTCAAAGGTGGCGTTGAATATTCCCCTTCAAGTGTGAAATGCGCCTAAGATGGTAAGATAAATATTGCTAGGCGTTGGGAGTTAAGTCCCCTTCAAGTTGGAAGGCGTTAAACAAGATAAAGGGGGAGATAAATATTACCTAGGCGTTGAAAGTGGAAATGGTAAATAATGCTAGGCATGGGAATTTAAGTATATCCTTCATGACAAGTAAAATGCGCCCAAGGAGAGATAAAAATATACTAAGGCATTGGGAGAAAATATATTCTTCATGACATATGCACTCCAGGCGTTAGAATTTTTCCAAGTGAATTGATACAAATTTCCCACCACTGACAAATGAATGAAGTTGAATAGAATTTTCTAAGGCAAGTGCAAAATGTGCTAAACAATTTTAAATTTTTTTCTAAGGCACAAGAATTTCTTCCTTAGGAAAATCACGCCCAGACTTGGAGATAAAATTTTCCTGAAGCATGAATGAATTGCCTGAGGTGAAGTCAGAGAATTTTGGCATTGCAGGATGGATTAAAAGTTTTCAAGTCAGAGCAAAGAAATGCGCCTGGAGTTGAGGAAATGAATTAAATTTGAAAAATTATTTTTCTAAGGTTCAAAATTCAAGAAAAATTAAATGAACCCGTTCGTTGTATACCCATGAGTTCGACAAATTCTGAAGAAAATTTTCTTCTGGGTATCGAAGATCTTCGATGAGAAGTTGATTTCCAAATCTTCTACACTTTGCCAAGGCCTTCAGGATGAAGAATTTAATCGGTGCTCGAATTTTGAATTTTCCTAAGCGAAAAATTTAAAATTTTCTAAGGCAAAATGAATAAAATGTGTTTTCAAGATAAAATTTTCCAAACGATGAACTGGAAGAGGATTGCCTAGATAATTTTGATTGAATTCTTCATAGGATGAATTTTCAAGAGAGTCAGAGATAAAATTTAAAATTTAAATGACAGAGCTCCGGCTGGTGAATGAAATTTGTTAAAAAAATGAATTTGTCAAAGTTAAACTTCTAGAAGGCCAAGATTCCAGGCATCGGGTGACAAGTGTTAAAATTGACAAAGGAGGGAAATTCGAATTCTTGTAGTGGAGATTTAATGCACTAGCTAAACTTAGCCTCTTTCCAGAATTCGATTTCCTATATGAGCTGAAGGTTATTCATTTCTTTTCACCAGTCAAGGAAGTTCGAATTTGCTCTAAGTTTAATGTTGCAGTGAGTTGCTGAGGCTGAAGCTATTGAAGAAATTCGAAATTTGTTGCTGAGGCTAAAGCTATTGAAGAAATTCGAAATTTGTTGAAGAAGATTGCTGAAGCTGAAGATTGAAATCTGAATTTGTGGCTGTAGTTGAGTTCGACTTGATGTTTTGAGAAGTTTGAAGTTGCTGAAGCTAAAAGAGGCGCGACTTGAAGTGAGTGAAGTTGCTGAGAGTGTGAAGTACAAGCTTGCCAAGTTATTTGAAGTTGAAGAAGTGCGAATTTACAAGAATCTAAGTTGCTGATTGAAGTTGGGCGATTTTCTCAAAGTATTGAAGTCATTACAGCCAACTTAGAAAATTTGCTATGAAGTTGAAATTGCTGAAGCTTGCTTAGAAATTTCCTGAGTGTTGACAGTTCGAATTTGTTGAAGGAGAAGTGAGGTTTGCAAATGAGATATGATGTTGCAACTTCTCAAAGTTTTAAAAATCGACTGGCAACCCCTGCATGATATTTCATTTATTTTCTAAGTTATTTGTTGATGGCTGTTTATTGTTTTGTAGGATGGCTGAAATAAGAACAACTGGCAAGGACAACAACGGTACATCCAGATAAGCTGTTATCAAGAAGCTGAGCAAGCCTTTCATGCCAGAGTCAAAGTTTACTTCGAAGTTAGCCAAGCTTGCTGACGCGAATTTGGGCTCTTTCAACTTGGAGACTTTCAAGAATAGAATGCTGGGGATTGGTAATCATCAACCTTCGATCAGTTCGCACAACATCATTCGAAGTGGATTGTATACAGCTGCTGGATTTCCACCAGCTATTCAGTGCTCAGAGCTAATGATGGAGTGTGCCAATTGTTATGATCTGACCATAGATCAATTATGTCATCGGATGGTCAAGTGTTCGCCAACCTCACTCTTGCAGCTATTAGCGAAGCTTTTGGGATCCCAGTGCATAAGAAGATGATTTACAAAACAAGAGAGCGAGTTGAACAAATGTATGCTTCTACATTCAAGAGATGTACAGAGACGGTTAATACTCGCTGGATGAGCAACCCCAAGCCCTCTCGTACAAAGCTGCCGAGGCAAATTATATCAGATGACTTGAAGCAGGAGTACTGTGACCTGATTATGATGCTGAGTAGAGTTGGAGGCTGCCCTCAGGCTTTTATTTTTGAACCGTGGATGTTCTATTACATCAACCTCGTGCTGGAAGGAAAAGAGCACATCGACTGGGCTGCGATGATTAGTGACAATTTGCACAAACAGCTCTTGAGTTTGAGAAGAACAAAGACATTCTATATGGGCTCCTACCTCATTTACATGTTGGCTCGTATGACGAGATATAGAGGAATTTCATACAAGGAACTTGTTGGTTGTGGCTCTCATCAGTTCAAAATCCATGAGGCTTGTCCGCAGTTGCACCTGATGAGCACTACTTATTACAAGCATGCCAATGACGCTTTTACCATGCATATCACGAGATCACTTCAGGAATGTATTCATCATAGGATCTCAAAGGAAGCTCAAGAACTGATTGAAAGGTATGGGTGTTGGTTTATACAATTTCCGAAGTTTTCTTACATCAGGCTGCAAGGTTTTTCCTCATATCCATATAGGCTGCCAAAATACCCAACCAATAGGATTTTAATGTTAGAGATATCGAGGCAACTGGTTGCCTATGATAAGATTCAGAAGAGAAAGAAGAAGGGAGGTGTTGAGTTCCCGATTGTCCTGGGCAATTCAGACGAAGTGTGTCCTTCACTTCAGGCAGCGAGAGAAGTTGAAAGTGAGCTTCAATTCTTTCATTTTTCCCATCACACTAGTAGACAACACTATGATCCACATAGCAATATCAGGTGGATACCGTCAGAAGAGTTTAAACATAAGGCAAATATTGAAGATTATTGGGCTGGTGCATTAGACGAGGCTGAAGTCAGAAAGAGGATGTTCTCTAGGTTGCCATTGAATATGATCAGGGAGTGTGAAGTCATTCCGGTACCAGACCAGGTGAGCGAGGACATGAACGTTCTCCATCCAGATTATGAGGTAGTGAGGGATACTCCACTTCCACTTCCAGATTGGTCAAAACTAGAGATTGCAGATTGGGACACACTTTCCATTCCAGTCTTGACATTTACCAGGGCATGGGTCGAGAGACATGTGAGCAAATTGAAGAGTAGGTCAATTTCCTTGACTTACAGTTTGATGGGGGATCATAGGACGCCTACTACCAGCAGAAAGAAACAATTTACCCGAGGTCCAGAATCTTGAAGGAAGGGGCCAGTTCGGCAGGAGCCTGTTTAGCCGGAGCCTCCGCGAGTTGTAGTTGAGTCACCCACGCCATTGGAGACACGTTCTCCAAGTATACAGGAGGTTTCACTTTTTGCTGATCAAAGGAATGCATTGAATCAGGTGCAAGAGGTACATGAAGAAAATCAGCCACCATGTAGAGAGTTGGTTGGCCAAAGTGTCAACGCACCTATTAGAGATGATCGACAAGATGATGAGGGGACTGCTACTGACACTCAGTTTTAGTGTGAGTTAGAGGTGGCTTTGGAGGATGATGATATAGTTTCAGGAGATACTCAGCCACTTGAGGCCGATGAGCCTCGCCAGAATGATATAGAAGTTGAACAAGTCCGTGAAGTAGAAGCACAAGAACAACAACCATTTGTTATTCAGCATGTTGTACCTGATTGGCTCAGAGACAAAATGAGAAGGAGCCCCAGCGAAGAAATTGATCCAACAGTAGAGATGGAAGAGTTCTTGAACAGGATCAATGCACCTCCACAAAATAAGAGAGCATGAAAATTTTCAACGATATCAACTAATGAGGATGGCTCCCGCACCCTTCATATGGCGGTGCCACGAGTTGATTGTGATCGAGACAAAGCATTGCCAGAGAACTATGTGGTCACAACTTTGGAGTTAGGACGTCCCACAGGTGCACAGATTGTCGAAGAATGTGATAACTCCTATCAGGCACTAAAGGACAGACTATTTAAGAAGGAAGGAAAGTATAAGAAATTGAAGAAAGAACATAAGACATTGATAGGATACATGCAACACTTGTATCGTCCTTGTGGGTAGGAGATTCCAGCAATAGAGCTTCCAGCTGAGTTATCCAGGGAGTCAGTTAGCGGCTTGTTGGAGTTGAGGAAGATGGCACAGGAAGCAGATAAATGGGTTACAGGATTTCGTGCCGAGACAAAAAAGTTCATGGAAGACCTTGCTCATGCTTTTCAGCAAGCTTCTAGTATTATGACACGTATGGAGGCAGTTGATTAGGCCTGGGGTGATGCTTCTGTTTATCAAAGCAAAGTTATTCAGTGTCTAGAGGCATTGAGGCATGCTCCTTCGCAGATGCTGATTGATGGAGGAGTCATTCAGGAGAATGATAGATATGACTTTTCTTGATGGTACTCTCCGGTAATCACAGGGCGTGGTTTCTTTGACGCAGCACAGGCGGATTCGGCTAGAGTCAGGAAGGCTATGATGAATATTATTGACGGAGTCCTAAACACTTTGGAGGCAATCTTTGCTAGACGACTGAATCCCGATGAGGTGACTATTGATAATTTGAGGGGTAGGCTGGCACCTTTTTTCTCGGAGGTGAAGACCTTTGTGTAGGATGACTTTGAGAACACTTCTACTTTCTCTAGCTTGATTCAGAGTACGCAGGATGCCTTAGTTGCTTGGAGAAAGTCCTGCACACGACACGAGCAGTCAGTCACAGTGTTAGAGTTTCAGCTTGATTGCATTCCACCTATTTCAGTTCAGGAGGTTCAGGCTGTGCTTACTAGGTTCATTGAGTTTGCAGCCAGAGAAAAAGGAGAATGGAAACGCGCTTCTAGATGATGACCTTCTAGAAGACTGATTGTGGGCATTAATTGCCTTTACTATTTTGGGAGTGAGTGGGAATCTTTGATTCATTAATTGTACCACTCCCCATTCTGACAGTTTTTAGGGTTAGGGTTGAGGTGGCTCAATCTGAGCATTCTTTTAATTGTAATCCGAGCAGTCCATTGGACTGGGCTATCTATAAAAGGGGGAGTCCCCCTCATTTGTATTATTAGAAACTAGAGATTAGAGGAGACATCAGAGTGTAGAAGAGAGATTGATAGTATAATTGTAGCTTAGTATAGCATAGTTTGGAGGAGAAGGAAAGTTTTCTTTTGAAAACTTTTGTAAGAGATTGTTGTGTAAAACTTTCATAATAGAAGATCTTTTCATTGATGGTGAAATTCGTCTTTGTTCTGGATAGCTAGCAAGGTTTCTTCATCCCTTCAATTCCAAGTAGCGTAAAGTAGCATAAAGTAGTTTAAGAATAGCATTTCCATTTCATGCAAGTAGACATTAGTTGTGGATTTGTGGTGTCGATCAAGGCAACTTCGTTTTATTCCATACCACTAGCAGCTTGCTGACGGCAAGTTTGCCTTGCGTGGTCTACTGGAGAATTTTATAAGCCTAACTTCAGTTGCAATTCATATTTTGATATGCGTCGTGCGGTAGCCACTAGCTTGTCAATGTTCCTAGACGCTGCAGAACGAGATGGCTCCATCTTATGTCTTTTCTGGACAGGCTCTATGCTTGCAACTACTTCTTTCCTCTTCTCGCCAATCTCAACTAAATCATCATGATTGGATGTGCCGGCATTGGAGGAGTATGACTCCGTCTCGCTTAGTAAATCATACGTGAACGTTATTCTTTTCTGCCTCAACTCCTGGACCTGATGGTCGACCCACCATTGAGAATACTTAATCACTGGTCTCATCAATGTCGCCAAATCTGAATGCTCAGGCTCTGACCACTTCATGGGAGGAAGAGGTCGGCTCTCCTCGAACCTCGGCTGGACATAATTTCCATCATCCTGCAACTGATTGGGCACCCGACAAAGTTTGGTTGCCCTCATAAAGTCCACCGGCACTCTAGACCATAATCTTCTCCTCACTTCATACTCATCAGTGGCGTTCGCCCAGAAGTCCTCCAATTGTACTCTGTGTTTATGTCTTCTCCCATCCACGGTCCGAATATGATGATGCGGGTCAAAATTGGCCCTGGACCTATAGGCTGTGAATGGGTACCATTGGATTTCTAGCCTGGCGCTCTCGGTTGCTTGTGCTGACGGACAAGACTAACATATTCCCAATAAAGAATGGGAAAGTAATAGCTGCCTTTTTACTTGGTCTCTGGATGTTCTGGTACTCTTCTAGCTGCCTCAGGACTTCAAGCAAAATCATCCGATTTGTTGGATAGATAGGCAGCTCGTAAGGATTTCCAGTGAATCCCTAGATCTTGACATATGTAAACTTTGGAAACTGGATAAACCAGGATCCATACCTACTGATCAAACTCTTTGCTTCGTGACTCAGCCTCTGGTGCGTTACTCCTTGAAGTATTCTTGTGATATACATTAGGAAATCATCGTGCACCCCCCTAAAATGAGATTTCTCCCTTAGCTGAAGTTGCGGGTAGCAATCATAAGACTTGAGTTCATTCTCCCCATTGCCAACTTTGCCTTTGCAAATTAGTCTTGAGTATCTATATGTTCTGGCCAACAGATAGACAATGTACGAGCTCATATGAAAATACTTAGTCTTTTCCAAATTGGTCAGCTGCTCGTGAAGATTGTCGCTTATCATTCGGGACCAGTTGAACATCTTCACGCCGGAAGTGATTTCATCTATAAAATAATACATCCATGTCTCAAAATATACGCCTTGTGGATTGTTGGCTATCCTATTCAGCATCAAAATGATATCCCCATAATCCTCTTTAAAATTTGTCCGGCGCGGCTTCTTAGGCATCTTTTTCATGGATGGTCTTGGCTTCTCCAGCCATGCCTTATTAATATTTGTAGCGCACAATTCAGACTGGGTATCATACAATCTCTTGGCATCCTCCTTGGTTTTGTAGACAGTATGGTGATGTGTTGGGATGCTGAATGCCTCCTGTATTGCTACTTCACTAAGGTGAGCCAGAATCCTTCCGTCAGGTGCAACAATTTGTCTTTCCTGAGTATTGTAATGGATGGCACATTCTACCATCAACTCGGCATAGTCTATTGCAGGCGGGAATCCGGCTGCTTGGAAAATTCCATTCCTCACCATCCATTTGGCAATCGGTGTCAGTAGTCCAGCATGTCCATATACTCTCTTTTTGAACTCCACAAAGTCTACATGTCCCAGATTAGTGTCTACAACATTTTTCCATTTTGAATTTATCTTTGATTCTCACTGTACCCCCTTACTGGTGAACTTCATCGACACCTTCTTCGATGATTCTCCTGTCGTTGTCATTAACCTATAGTAAAAACACTAACATTAATACAAAGACTTTCAAATATAATTTATTCCCGTTCCTTGTGTTCGAAAATTTTACTTTCAGCTTCTTAAAATATTAAATTTCTGCTAAAAAACAAGCTGAAAGTAAATGAATTTGATTGAAATTTAGCCAGAACTTAGCCAAGATGAAAAAGAAAGAAGGAAAATTGATGAATTTATCCAATCGAACTCCAAACCTCAGGAAAAATCTTTTGGCTGCAAATCAGATTCAAACTTCGAGAATTTAATCAAAAATCAAATGACAAAGTGTGCCAGTCTTGTTGAGAAGTTCAACTTTCAGCCAAGAAATTCTTTAGTTCTTCGAAAAATTACTTCCTCAGCAATAAAAATTATCCCTTCCTCTGAGAAAATCGACCTTGCCTACAGAAGAATTGATCTTGTCTCAACTTTCTTACGATTTCGAGAGATTAACTTCTCTTCAGTTGTGTCTGTGAAAAATGAGTTGCTGAAACTCATTTTAATGCTGAAGAATTCAATTTGTTTTAGCAACTGCATCTTT
The DNA here is from genome assembly GCA_007258455.2 of Sequoia sempervirens. Classification (NCBI taxonomy): domain Eukaryota; kingdom Viridiplantae; phylum Streptophyta; class Pinopsida; order Cupressales; family Cupressaceae; genus Sequoia; species Sequoia sempervirens. The sequence continues at coordinate 179,533,630 of VDFB02358134.1, read as the reverse complement.
TTTCTCTCGATTTCGATTTGTTTTCTCCTCTCCAATCAGACAAGTTTCCATTCTTTTCCGAAAAAACTCCATGGCTAGCTTATTTAGGCAAATCTCTTTGATTTTCCAAAATTCGATTTTTTTGCTAGATGTTTATCTTTTATTTTCAATATTTTGGAAAATATTAAATGTCCAATTAAATTAACTTCGATTTTTCCAAGCTCATGGATTTTCTCTTTGTTCGGCATAATTTATTTTCTTCCAAGAATTTCTTTTCTTCCAAGGCATCTCTGGCGATTTTTTTTCTTTTTCCGAGGCATTTTATACTTCTAAGTGTTGGAAATAAATTATTAAAATGTTAAAATATTTAATTTATTTCCAACCCGTTCGTTTTTGACCCATGGCTATTTTAATTTTTTCCAAATTATTTCAATTTTCATCTAGCCAAGTTGAAATTTTAGCCATCTTGCCAATAAATATTTCGCGAGATCTGTTGATGTGTTTTTCGTGACTGCGCCAACACAAAATAAAGTTGCCAACGACTACCCTATTCTCTCTTGATCAAAGTATCCAGCACGCTAAGATTGCGAGAGAGTTCGTGTGTTCAACTCCAAGGTTCCTTCATGTAGTGGATAGTCTCAGTTGGCTCGATGTGATTTGCTGGTATTTCAAGGGGACTTACGAAATTGTTCAATAGTGGAGAAAGGAATTTGAATGATCGAAAGGTTTATCTATAAAGCTCTTGTTTCCTAAACTGGCCAGAAAGTACTGAATTGAAATGGTGCAGGGATAGAAGATGCTATGGACTAATCTACGCATGGGACATGGAGATCAATTTTCACAAGCCTCAACTAGATTCCGCTTTGCCTCACTTCAGACAGCCTCCACAGAACTAGTGCAATCTTCAAGGGGAGTAACTAAAGATATTCAGATTACAATTCAACAATGAAGACACTGTCACAACGACACATACCAACATGAAGATCGTAATTGAAGTTAAGTCCACAAGTTTCCAGTTGATCACGCAAGGCGAACTCACCATCAGCGAGCCCACTAGTGGTATGGATAGATGAAGTTTGCTCAAATTGAAGACCACATTCCACAATTACTAACTACTTGCATGAAATGAAATTTACTTTACTTTAAAATCCTACTCGAATTAGAAGGATGAAGAAACCTTGCTAACTACTCACAACAAAAGACGAGATCATCGTCAATGAAAACTCTTTTTATTGAGAGAGTGTTCACAACAATTTCTTACAAAGCTTTCAAAGGAAAAAAAATTCCTTCTTCTTCAAACTACACTATTGAGCTACGCTATGCTACTTCTAAGTTGTGTCTCTATTCTCCTATCTCTACTCTAATCTAATCTCTACTCAGGTACAAATGAGGGGGGGATGCCCCTTTTATAGCTGGCCAAGTCCAATGGACGGCTCAGATTACAATTTGATAGATGGCCCAGATTGTGCCACCCTAGCCCTAAGCCTAAAAACCGCCACCAAGAAGAATGGGGTAATAAATGAGCAATTAATGTCCACCATCTTCTTAGAAGATTCTAGTCTGTAAACGTGTTCACACTGCTCTTTCTTTGACTACAAACTGGATGAGTTTGATCGCCACGGCTTCAACTTCTTGACAGGGTATGGCAGGCACGTTCTTGATCTAACTCCAAGGCGGCAACTTTTTTCTCTTGCTTGATGATGATTTTTTTTTTTCTTTCCTGATGTCGTTCTTCAACTTTGAAGTGCTTGATGGTGACCATTAACGCTTGGAAGGATTCTCTCGTCTTGAACTCAAACATTTCTTCTTTGCCACTTGAGTTGGGCACATACTAAGTCTCAACACTTAGCCGTTTCCTCCAAGTACTCGCTTCATCTCCCCAAGCCACCATGCCTTGGCCTCGGTGTTCACCCTGCAAAACAAGCAAGAAGAAGAGCATTAGAACACTTCATAATATAAATTCATCTCACTTACCTAATTTTCATGCTTTGATCTCCAAGGTCTGAGTGATCTTTAGATCCTTTTCTCTAGCAAACTTTGCCTTCTTCATAGCCTTTCAACACCTGTGCATTTAGGGACCTATGTTTGGAGTTTGTGCCTTAGAAATTTCTCCACCCTGAGGGTGCATTTGGAAGCTTGAGTTTCACTTTATCTGCAAATTCTTCGTGCCCAAGACAAATTTCATTTCTTGCTTGTGAACATGTTTCACCTCATCAACATTTTTCAACATAATTTATTCTTCTGGTGATAACAGACTTAGGCATTTTCATATTTTATTCCTCTGCCTTAGAAATTTTTTATTTCCCTTAGGAAATTCATCAATCAGGTGCCCATCAAAAATCTTCATCTTAAAGTCTCCGGCGAGGTGTGGAAGAGTTTGAAATCAATTCCTCGTTGAATATGTCCAGTACCCAGAAGATAATTCCCTTCAGAAAGCATCAAATCCATGGCTCTGCAAACTAAGGGGTACATTTAATTTTTGAATTTTTTAGACCTTAGAAAAATATTTTTCCATCAAATTTATTCTCGTTCTTCATCGCTGGGCGTATTTTCTTGCTTGGCCTTGAAAATCTTCTTCAATCTCATGAAGCTGGAGTATTCTGACTCATCCTTGCCAATTTTATCCATGCCTTAACAAATTTCATCATCCCTTGTCAAGCTTAGGCATACTTCTCTAGAGGTGGAATAAATTTCAACACTTAGAAAAATTTCAAATAATATCATCAGCATGGGCGTATATGAGTAGCTGAGCTTCACATTTTCAACACTTAGTAAATTTTACCTTCCAGTCAAGGCTAGGGCGCATTCAGCATAGTGAGCTTTCAACTTTCCACACTTAGAATATTTTTCAAGTATCCCTCTTTACCTTGGGTGCATTTTGACCTTGGAGCTTCCAATTTCTATGCCTTAGAAAATTTCAAGGCCTTCTCTCCTTCTTGGGCGCAAATGACTCCTCAAGCCTTAGAAAATTCTCCACACTTCCTCTTGAGTTAAGGCACATTTGCTGGGTGCTACTTCAAGTTTTGGATACTTAGAACAATTTCCCATGCCATCTCCTATCCTTGGGCACATATAGGGGGCCATGCTTCAAATTTAAATGCCTTAGAAACTTTTTTAACTCTCTTAGCTCCTTGGGCGCATATAGGGTAGGGAGCTTTCAATTTAGAACACTTAGAATGTTCTCCAACTCCTCTCCTTGGGTTAAGGCGCATTTAGGTAGCCAAGCTTTAAATTTACATGCCTTAGAAACTTTTAACCACCCTCTTCTCTTCTTAGGCACATATGGAGTGTCCAGCTTCAAATTTAAATGCCTTAGAATAAATTCTAGCTCCTCTTCTTCTCAAGGCGCATATAGGGTAGGGAGCTTTCAATTTAGAACACTTAGAATGTTTTCAGCCTTCCAACCTTCCAAGGGCGCATTTCCGTGGGTGAGCTTCAAATTTGCAAGACTCAGAAACTTTTCTAATTCTCACCCAAGCTGAGGCGCATATAGGGGTCCCTTCTTTCAATTTTCAAAACTTAGAATATTTTCTTGCCTCCTTAACCTCTTGGGCGCATATGACCCCTCAAGCTTTTAGTTTCCAATACTTAGAATTTTTTTTAAACTTTCTCTCCAAGTCAAGGCGCATATGGCTCACCAAGCTTTCATTTTGTGATACTTAGAAGAATTTTCAATCAGCTCAAGTTTGGGCGCATATGAGGGTAGGAGCTTTCATTTTACCACACTTAGAAAAGTTTCAACTAACTTCAAGCCTTTAAGGGTGCATTTTAGAGGGTGGACTTCCAATTTGTGATACTTAGAAAATTTCAAGCCTCTTCTCCTTTTCAAGGCGCATTTGTGGTAGAGAGCTTCAAATTTCAAGAACTTAGAATATTTTCTCCATGGCATCTTCATCTTAGGCGCATATAGAGGGTCAAGCTTCAAATTTCAAGGACTTAGAAAAATTTTCAGCCATCTTCAGCTTCTTAATGTGCATTTGACAGGTCAAGCCTTCATTTTTCATGCCTTAGTAGAATTTCAGTTCATTTCCAGACTTGAGGCAATTTTCAAGAGGTGATTCTTCTGATTGTTGAGGATGCCCTTAGCTTGTCCTAACCTGCTATTTTTAGAAAGTTTCACAACTTTTGCATTTCAAGCTGATTTCGGGCTCCAAAAGGCTTGATTTTCGTTTTGTCCTGATTCTCGTGACATGACTGAGCTGTTGGCGCCTGATGCCTACATGCACCTGCTATTTTTAGCAACTTACTAGAAATAGTAACTGTTCAGAATGAGCTCAAACTTCGTGTGCAGATTGCCTGAAGGAAGTTGATTGTGACTGGACGTTGCTTCTGTGTAACCCTCGTGTTTCACCCTACTTCTTAGGAAACCCTAATTCCCTTGCATGGACATGCTAAAAATAGTAAGTGCTTGATTCTCGAACCTCTGCAACTCCGTTTGACCTGAAATTCACGCCATGGGGGTCCTCATCACTTGCTTGACCTGTTACGCTGGTATCTCGTGCTGACCTGCTATTTATAGCCCTATTTTAGAAGTGACTTACTATAAATAGTAAGTGCTCAGATCGCCTTCAAATTTTACCAGCGGGTTCCTTGGAAGATACTAATTGTGATGAGATACCTTGGTTTTTAGAAATTCTGGCGTTTGACCCCTCATTTTGGGTCCTGAAGCTGGAAACCCTAATCTGACTTGCATGTTGCTCAAATGGTCTTCGTTTGACCCCGTTCCTGTTGCGTGTCGCTATGTTTGTGATGTTGAAGTGTTGGGCAGCTGCCGGAGTGGTACTGCTAAAAATAGTAAGTGTTTGAAAAAGTGACTAATTAGCCTCCGGATGAGTTTGCATGTCACACTGCCCGAGAGATCTCAAAAAACCCAAAAAAACCTAGAAAAACCCAGAAAAACAATCAACATGCGAGCACTGGCTAAAAATAGCAAGTCCCGTAAAGTGATCAACTCTATTTGCATGTTACCTAGTTACAAAGCTCTCGGAAAACCCATAAAGATTATGTAGACATGCGCTGAGAAATCTTGCATGCAAACCCTAAAAAAAGCCTCTGAAGCCTGAATAACTGAAAGTCGTCATCTCGTTTTGCATGCTATATCAGTGCGAAGGTCTCGAAAAACCCACAAAGAATCTCCAGACATGCATCTGAAAGTCCAACATGCAAACCCTAAAAGTGACCCCTGAAGGCAGAACTGCTAAAAATAGTAAGTTATCCGTTTCAGCTCAAATTTTGCAAGTGATGAGTTCTCAGTGTTCTAAGTGCAATGTGGTTGTCAGAATTTGAAAATCCCAAGAAAATAGGCCCCAAACTGGTACTTACTAAAAATAGCAAGTTGTCGGAATTCAGTGAAAATTCAATGGGAGCCTACTCGAAGCATCTTGATAGCAGTGCTAAGCTCAGAATTCGATTAGCCAACTAAATTTGACCTTAAAGTTGTCTGTGGACTGTAAACCCTAATTCATCAGACTTAGCCAAAATTTCAATCCAGACAAGCACATCCCCGGAAAGACAAACAAAACAAGAGAGAGACAACAGGGAAACAAACTAAAATCAATCCAAAAGTCCAAAACGAAGCAAAAATTAGGGGGTCCCCATTTGCAATGGGGTGATGTGTGAAAAGGTCACAACAAGATCCTTACTTTCTTCTGCCATGGCGGACTTCAATATGTGCCGGGCACATTTTCTCATGCCAAAATCAAATTTTCCCCTTGCTCGAATGAATTTCTCTAGGCAAAGTATGTGTTTGGACGTTTTTTCCAGGCCAATTTCCATGATACTTAGACAAATTTTTAACCTCTTTGGCCTAGGGAAGACTTTCAAACCTCTTTGCCATATGTATTTTCCTCTGGGCACTTAGCCAACTTCATCAATTCTTCCCTAGGCATCATACTTAGGCAAATTTTCAATCTTTTCTCCCCTTCTTAGGCTAGGTGGACTTCATCAAATTCCTTCCATGGCCTAGGTAGACTTCAACAACCTTATTCCATCTTGCATCAAGGCATGGCGGACTTTTCATCTCCCTTGACACTTGCCTTTCTTCTCATACTTAACCAAAATTCGCATTTTCCCTCTTCTTAGGCCTCCATACTTAGACAAATTTCGAATTTTTTGCCCCTCTCCTAGGCTAGGTGGACTTTATTAATGCCTTGCCATGTGAGGGTGGACTTTAGAGGTGCCTTGACATGTGTTATCTAAGGCTGGGCGGACTTCAAGAGGTTCTTGCCATGTCAAGGGCGTGCTTGGTGTTCTTCATGCCATCCATCACCTAAGGCTTGGGCGGACTTTCCAAGAGTCTTGCCATCTTTTGTCTAAGGCCTGGCGGACTTCATTGTGGCTTAGCCATTTTATCATTATGCTGGGGCGGACTTCAAGAGGTCCTTGCCATGTGAGGGCGGACTTTGAATGTGTCTTTCCATTTTTCCTCTATGGCAAGGGCGGACTTCCTTGCTCTCATGCCATGTCCCTCAAATTAAGGGCGGACTTCCTCAATGGCTTGACATTCTCCTTCTATGGCAAGGGCGGACTTGGCTTAAGTCTTGCCATACTTCATACTTAGCCAAAATTTCAGATTTTTCTTCCTTCTTAGGCCTGGGCGGACTTTCAAGAAGTCTTGCCATTCATTCATCAGCATGCTGGGCGAACTTCCATGACTTCCAGACTTCAACCTTGAATGCCATACTTCAGATTTATGCTATCTCAGTCATGAATTTTATGCTGGTCGCCATGAACCTCTTGATTTTTTCGTTGATTTTTGCATGCTTTCATCTGATTTTTGACTGATTTTCTGATTTTCAATTTGCTCCTCCATGCTTTTTAGTTGATTTTCCTGATTTTTGCGTTGATTTTTCCAGATTTTTCCCTTGCTTTTCCATGCTTTTCCTATTTTTGCTTTATTTTTTGCTTGATTTTTCGATTTTTACTTTGATTTTTTAGTGATTTTTTGATTTTTTGGTTGATTTTTGGTTCTAAAGATGGAAACATTGACTTGCTTGACTAGGGTTGACTTTCTAAAAATAGAAAAAGCAAAATCCCTAAAAAGTAGGGAACCCCGTTTGGTCCAAAAATGCCAAAAAAGAAAAAACGAAAAAGCATAAAAAAGCAGATTCCCTAAAAAGTAGGAAGTGTTAGAATTGGCCCAAAGCACAGGGGATCCTCGTCTCCCGGACCTTTTGAACCCTTCCATGACGTTTACACACTGATTCAGGCATGGATTCTCAACTTGGCTCGGATGACTCTCAAAAGACCGACTTGAAACTCTAAAACATGATTACCTCATGAAACTGTTGCGTGGAGGAAAAACCCTAAAAACTAGTAAACTACTAGGGGTCCCCATTTGCAATGGGACGATGTGTGAAAAGGTCACAACATTACTATTTTTAGTAAGTTATGATGGTTGCCCGGTTTGTGCTCAAATGGAGTTTGGAGTCACTATTTTTAGCAATATGCTATTTTTAGTAAGTACTATTTTTGGCAGTGCAGTTTGGCAGCAATTTGGCACTTAGTGTCTATTTTTGGAAAAGTAGTATATGCAGAGGGTCTCTAGCTTTTTTGGAGCCTGTTTTGGAAAGTTGGTAACGTAGGTTATATATTTATATTGTGCTTTTTGGCTCCCAACACCTAGACATATAACTTAAGTTGTCTTTAAGTTGTGTTTTCTCCAGTGTTCCATGGGGATGCATCCCCCCCTGGAATCTTGCCGTTTTCGAGATGGGGATGTTTCCGAGACTTGGAGACTTCAAGGAAACATCCCCTCATTGTCCCTCCATCGTCCCCTTGTTTATCCGCCACCCTCGAGACGTCTCTTTTGAGGGGACTTCTGGACGTCCCTGAGACTTCTAGACCTCCCTCAAAGTGCAAGAAACTTCCAAGCGTCCCCTTAAAAATTTAATAAAAAATGATTTTTTTTTAGAAAACAAAAGTTAAATTTATAAATTTTCAATTTTCAATTTTCAATTATTCTTAAAAGCCTAAAAGGCTAAATCGACCATGCCTTTGACTTTTTCCTCTATTTTCATTTTGTTGTTTAAGTGTTTACATGACTGAGTGTGGGCGTCTGAGTTCGAGCGATTGAAGTTATAGGTATGAGGGTTTTTTTTGTTTCATTTAATGGGTAGGAAAAACCTGACTTATGGCCCATGAATCAGGTACATAACGGAAAATAGACAAGTTGACACCAATGGCCAAAGGCCTCCAAGCACCCACAATAAAGAGTTTTTCGCACTTCCATTTGGATCTACAACATGAATTAAAATGTCAAACAAATGACTCAAAGAAATCTGCTCTCATGGACTGCAATGATTGCAAAATATTCACAATTTGGATATGTTGACTAGGTTTTAGAAACTTTAGTAAATGTAATTGGCAGGTGTAAAGCCAAAATCCACAACCTTTAATAGCATTCAAATTATGAAACATCTAGTTCTCATTCCAATTTCTTTTTAAGTATAATTTCATTTTGATTTTCAATGTTCACTAGTTCAATGAAATCATTGCAATGTGTTTAAACTTTAAACTTTACTTATTCTTAGGGTTCTACAGTTATACATCTTTTTATAACCAATTTTTCAAGTACTATATGCATTTCAGCACACTGTTCCCCCGCCGCCTCCCCTGTCCCCAAATTAGACCCCCCGCCCCCGCATCCGCGAAACACATCCCCTGTCGTCCTCCCGTCCTCGTCCCTGAAACCCCGTGGAACACTGGTTTTCTCTTTTGGGTGTCCGAGTTAAATAATCAATTGCATTTTATAAAGTTCAAATGTTGCAAGTGGAGTTAAGCGCCCAAGTCCAAGACAAAGATGAAATTAAAAAATATTTTAAATCCTTCTCATATGGGCGTCCCTTTTGGAGGGAAAAGTAGGTTTGAACTTTTGGGTTTGGAAATCTATAAATATAGTGCCTTGCCTCGTCATTTGGTATCCATTATCTTTTCATAATGAAGTGCTATTGAATTTTATTTAGGCTCTTGCTTCAAGGTTGAGATGCCTCCTAGTGTCTTCATTAGTTTCGAGTTTGAAAGACAACTTGTAGCTGATCAACAACTGCTTCTTCACTCAGAGGTTGCAGATTGAGCTTCAATGGTGATGGCTACATTGGTGTTTTCAATTTGGTGTGGCTTCAATGTCTTCTAGAGACATTTTTGGAGTGTTCTATTGCTGTTTGGAGTTTTGGAGAGTGTTTTTTAGTCTACTGTAGACCCACATTTAAGCTCATACTGTTCTGAAGACTTGATGAAATTTTGTGGGTATTGGCTCGTTTGGTTCCTTGCATCTCGGTGCCCCTTTGCCTAGAATATCAGATTTTTAGAAGTTCTTGATTTTTTCTATTGGTCACCCTTCCTAGGGCACCATACTTCCTTGGTATTATTGCCTCAATTTGCATTCCAGTCATTTGCAGGACTATTGGTGGTGGCTTGCTATTGGGAGTTGGATGCCTGGTTTCTCTGCTTCATTTGTGACTGATTTGAGGTCATTTGGAGCTGCGGTTGAGGAGTTATGAGTGTTTGAAGGTTGCTAGTTGAAGTTCGTACATTCTACAAATTTATCTCAGACTGCTGCTTCTTCATCTCAGACCTAGTAATTTCAGTATTTTGTCATAATATCAAGATGCCTAATCATTTTAATGTTATTGAGATGTTTTCCTAACACTTGGGCTTCATTTTGGTTTGGTTTTCTCTTATTCTATAGAATCTAACGCCATAGTATAATGCTGATTTAGTAGTACTGATCAGTTCTTTTATTTTTTGTATTTGTGTTTTCATTCCCACTGAAAAGTGGAAGAGGCTGGTTTGCTGCCTAAGCATTTTACATTTCATTTACCTTTCTTGTAGCCCGCTGTAAAGTGTAAGAGGCTGGCTTGCTGCCTTAGCATTTATATTTTCTATATTCAATGGCTTGCCACCAATATCATTTGTACTTCCAGCATTTCAGTTTATTGCTAATAGATCCCCTTACACTGTATGCTCTTACCTTGCCCACTCCGGGATCTGGGTGATCAAAACATGAAGGTTTGCTTTCAGTTTGCTATATTTCTTGGGCTTATGTTAACAGGTGAAGTGTTGTGTGTTAGAAACAAAAAAAAAAACTAAGGGGGATATTTCAATTTGATGCTTGAAAACTTGAAACCAACATCACAATGTTAGCTCCAAAAACATGCATGAATGCAAATAACTCTGACATGATGATCTTGATCTTGATTGCTGCAATAATTGATTGAAAAATCTGCTCTTGAATGCTCTTGACAATAATCTTTTCTGTAATTTTGCTCCTTCAAAAGTCTTAGATTGCTTCTTCTAGGTTTGAATTGATAAAAAGACCTTGTATTTATAGGTAATTTTCTAATTTCTTGACAATTAAACATCAAAGGCTGACAATTGCAATTTGAATTTGAATCATGAAAATATTGCCAAAAACATATTAAAAAATGGGGTCCTAAACTTAAGGAGGACCCATTCGCCCTTGGGCAAATGGGTCCTAGGCCTTAAACCTAGGACACACATTTTCTAAGATGTGTAATTTGATGTTTGCAATTGTTTAATGTAGGTTCCCCTTTCCGAAAATGAAATTAATTAGGATTTTAAATGCATAATTGGGTCAATTAGAGGCTTAATTAAGTCCAATTAATTAAGGGGATGCAAACATAGTGTGAAAATGTAAAGGAGTACATTCTCTAACACTACAAGGACTATCTTTCAAATTTGACCAACAGCCTAAAGAGGCTTTTCGTCCTTTGAAGATTTAGGAAAGAACACTTCGGTTCCAATCTGATAGCATAAATTTATCTCCAAATTGCATAATCCTCAAATGAGAGCTCAAGTGCGTTTACATAAGAAATGAGGGAGAAATTAGGGAAACCATTTCAAATTCTCTTTTCCCTCCAAATGGGACGCCCAAGCTCAAAAAGGAATTAATTTAATTTTAAATTCAATAATCCTTCATCTAGGTGTCCACTTTAGCATGATTAAAAGAAACACTTTTTAAAAACAACTTAAAGTTACCCAGGCTAGGCGTGGGGGTCCAAGGGGCCTTTTTTGACTTTATAACTTAATAACTTTAAGTTGCAATATTTCCCTTTTCGAACTCCAAGACTGGTGGAAGCATTGAACTGCTAAAATTGGCAGAACCTAATGATGGAAATTGCCAATATTGCTAGAAATAGAAATCTTGCATTGAACTATTTCCAAGACCACTGCTAGAAATAACACTTACTAAAAATAGCATACTGCTAAAAATAGTAAGTGCATCCAAACTCAAAATAAGCTCAATCTGAGATGCAATTGCAACTTACTAACAATAGTAAGTGCTAAAAATAGTAGTTACTGCTCATCAAGGTTCTCATAAAACCCAAAAAACCCAGAAAACTCTTTGGCAATCATCTGCACTCACCCCTTGAAAGTGCTAGTAAGAAACCTCCAAGAATCTTGGAATCCCCCGAAACGCCTCCAAATAGTCTACAGGACTCCGAAAATAGGCAAATGGTCATTGAAAAGCTTAGGACTAAAAAGGGGACATTACATCAGCCAACTCTTTGTTTTAATAACAATCAATTTCATGAGAATTTGGGTATAAAAAATGAATGATTGGTAATTTGGTCATCAAAACAATTTAACCACATTACAAACAACTTAGAAACTATCACAAAGAGTGTGCATTCCAAATGTTTGATGAAATGCATGTGCACATGAAATTGTGAAAGTGAAAATTATTTGCATTGAAAATTAGTTTGGAGTAAAACCGTATGTTGTAATAATCTAAATATTAGTGGCACATCCATAATATTGAAAATTGAAAACTAACTTGATGCTTGTAATGCCCCCTTCTCAATCCTAATTTGTTTAGTGGCCATTAGCCTATTTCTAGAGTTCCCATAGGCTAAATGGAAGGGTAAGGGGACTCATAGATCCTCGGAGGATGCAGTGGCAGCAGTTTTTGGGTTCTTGTGTTGGCTTTGAGCTTAGGGAGTGATTCTGGATTGAATGATACTCTCTACAGTGTTATCAGACAATTTGGGTGTTCACCAAACTTCTTGGAGAGCACATCTATTTTTAGAAAGTCTCAAAAATGGCCTCATTCACTCATCCAGTGCCTCCATGTCTCATTGGTGCAGTTAGAATTGGATTTTGAGTTAATTTAGGATTTTCCATCATAAGGGGTAAAATAATTTAATATCACTTAAGTGTAATGTTTAAATTATTATTATTTTATTTCACTTAAGTGGTTAATTTTTGTAAAGTGGAAAAGGACCCCAAGTTGGACGCCGAGATTGGAGAAGGGGGACGCTGGCACATGAGAGTTTATTATTAATTTTAAAAAGGTGTTTTTGGAAAAGGGGGAATTATATTATTATTTTAAATTGCTTTGTTTCCCTCCAAAAAGCTATAAAAGTAGGGCAGTGGTAGCTCATTTGGACATGTTGAATTGAGATAATGAAGTGTTGCTGGTTTGAGGATTGAATCCTTCAAGGCTTTGAGGATGAAAACCCTCCAGGTTGTTCTAGTTTCGGAGTTGAAAGACACTCCCTAGTTGGACATTGGTCTAGCTTCATTGCAGGAGTCACTATTGGAGTTATTGGTGAAACTTTCATTAGCTTTCTTTCATAGAGATTTTTGACGTATTCTAGTATAATTTGGTGTGCATTTGAAGTTGTTGCAATTTCAGATTTTTGGTGTGTTGGGTTCAGACATTTTCCAGCTGTTGGGCCATACCATTCTTGTACCTGGCCGTACCACCTTTTTGCAGTTGTTGGGTCAAGCATGAGGAATCATTTTGTGGGTGTTTGACCAATGAATTTCCTGGCATAAGGGATGAGTTTTTGACTGATTGCTGGTCCTAATGTGGAGTTTCTGATTTATGGGAGCTGATTGCCCCTTTCCCTAGGCCGTACCATTGCTAGGGGGTGGCATGTTGGTTCCTTGGGGAATCACCCCATACTTTCTGGCTTATTGAGACCTAATGAGGGTGCCTAAACCTTGCTAAAATATTGCTGATCATTACATGGTGTTATTTGATGATTTGGAGAGGCTCCTAGGGAGGTGTGCTAGTGATAAGCTTTCTGGTTTTGCATATCAGACCGCTGCAGCAGTGTATCAGTTCTGATACAAACTCATTTAATCATATTTATGGGGAGTATGGTTGCTAATATGTTGTAGGATTAGCTTGTTTACAAGTGGGTATTCATGTGGGGTTGCTCATTTCATAGTTTAGTCATATTTTGCAGCTATACAACAGAGTTGTAACTGTTAGTAGCATATTTTTTGAGCTTATATTGTAACACCGTTTGGTAGTACCATCAATGACTTCGCTTTTATTTTATTTGCGTTGACCATTGAAGACTCCTGTTGATGTGTTTTTCGTGACCGCACCAACACAGAATAAAGTTACCAACGACGACTCTATCCTCTCTTGAATAAAATCTCCTGCATGCTAAGATTGCTAGAAAGATCATGCATTCAACTCCAAGGTTCCTTCATGCAGTGGATGGTCTTCATTGGCTTGATGTGATTTGCTGGTATTTCAAGGGGACTTACGGAATTGTTCAACAACAGAGAAAGGGATTTTCACAGTTTGACAAATTTATCAACGAAGCATGGGTTTCCTATGCTAACCAGAAAGTACTGAATTGAAAGTGGGTGCAGATTTAAGAAGGTGCTAAATTCTATCTAAATGCCGGATATGGAGCTCAACTTCAACAAACTTCAACTAGACTTCGCTTTGCCTCGCGTCGGACAACTTCCACGGAGTCGGTGCAATCTTCAAGGGAGGTGACTAAAGATATTCAAACCACCACTTGACATGAAGATACCATCACAATGACGCATACCATCATTCAAACTGTGATTGAAGTTATGTCCACAACGTTTCCAGTTGACCACACAAGGCGAACACACCATCAGTGAACCCGCTAGTGGTATGGATAAGAGAAGCTTGCTTGGGTCAGACACCACATTCCATTATTGTTATCTACATACATGAAATGAAATTTACTCTACTTTAAACTACTATTCGAATAGGAAGGACGAAGAAACCTTGCTAGCTACTCACAACAAAAGACGAAATTCACCATCAATGAAAACTCTTTTATTGAGAGTGTTCACAACAATTTCTTACAAAGTTTTCAAGGGAAAACTTTCCCTCTTCTTCAAATTATTCTATCAATCTATAGTAAGCTATCTCTTTTCCCCATGCCTTAGCACATTTTACCATGTTTTACATTTAGTCTCTTTCTGGGACATTTTCCACTTGGTTGCTTCCATCGGTTGCCTGGCAGGTCTGATGAGAGTGCTTTTGATTGATCAAGAGGTTGGCTGATAGCTAACCAAGTTCATTATACACCGCGATTGCTGACGGGGTCATCAGGTACCTCAAAAAGATGGGCGCCCCTGGCTAGCAGGGGCGCTTTTAGCTTGTATCTTACTGATTTATCCTTCATTTGGCATGTTCAGTCAATCAACCACTGCAATCACTTGACTCATCCCATAGCTTGGCTGATAGATTCGTTGTCGCGTTGAAATGGAATCGAAGAGACCTCATGAAGGCGTGAATTTCCTGAAACTGACATTTGGACCACCCCATTCAAGGGCGCCTTTGCTTGAAAAGGGCTCTTTTTTCAATGTTGGATCATCATTTTTGTTGTCTTCCTCAACTGCCTCTTTTCACTCTGCTGATGTTTGTTGGCGATTGCTTCATCAGAGGATCTTGCTGATTGTTATGTTGTTGAGTCAGTAGGAGAATGCAGAGGATGACTGCCTTGGATGAATCAAGTGACTGCATTTGGCCCCTGAGAATCAAGGGCGCCCCTCTTTGAAAAGGGCTCTTTTTGCATCATGGACTGATTTCTCCTTTGTAACGTTTCCAGAATTAGTCAAATTTTGGCCTTTTCCATTTTTGAGAATCTCCTTCGTCAAATAGCATCCTTTTTATCTTTTGTCATTTTTTTGGATGTCTCTTTATAACAGCCTCTTCGCACTCTGTTGACATTTGTCGGTGATCACTTTATCAGATGATCTTGCTGAATGTTTCGTTGTCGAGCCAGCAGGAGAACACCGAGGATGACTACCTGTTGACGTGGTTTTTGTGACCGCACCAAATAGTAGAACAAAAATAGTCCGAAGGCTACTCCGTTCTCTCTTGATCAAAGTATTCTGTGTGCTAAGATTGCGAGATAGATCACACGTTCAACTCCAAGGTTCCAAATACTTAGAATACCCTCAGTTGGTTGATGTGTATTGCTGTGTTCTTACGAGGGGACTTACACAATTGTTCAGACTTCTTGCAGTTAGCAGTAGGGGATTTTGTGCGTGTGATTCGGCAATGTGGTTCGTTTTCCTAAGAACTAATCAGAAATATGCGGAAAGTAAAGAGTATAGGGCCTAAGAAACTTATGTTCTATTCTAAATGCAAGATATGTGGAGCTTCGTTTTAGTAGACTTCAACCAAATTTCACCTAGCCTCACGTCGGACAGCTTCAGCAAAATCGGTGCAATCTTCAAGGGGATAGCAAAGGATGTTCAGATTATAACTTAGCATACATACACCATCAAAACGACGCATATAGGTATACAAATCACAACCGAAGTTAAATTCAAGAGAATGTCCAGTGGACCACGCAAGGCGAACTTATCATCAACAAGCCGCTAGTGGTATGGAATGAAAGAAGCTACCTCAAAAAAGATACCACACATCAAAGTAAACTAATTGCATGAAATTAAGCTACTTGGATCCGAAAGGAAGAAGAGACCTTGCTGGCTATTCATGACAAGACGAATTCCACCATCAATGAAAAGATCTATTATCATGAAAAGTATTACACAACAATCTCCACAAAAGTTTTCAAAGGGAAAACTTTCTTTCTTCTCCACACTATGCAAAATGTCTACAATGCTCTACTCTCTAGTCTCTAGCTTTATCTCAATTCTGATCCTAACCTCCTGTTCTAATGTGATACAAATGAGGGGGACTCCCCCTTTATATAGCTAGCCTAGTCCAAAAGACGGCTAGGGTTACAATCAATAGAGTGGCTAGAATCGTGCCACCTCAGCCCTAACCCTAAAAACTGCTAGAATAGGGAGTGGTACATTAAATGAATCAAAGATTCCCACTCACTCCCAAAATAGTAAAGGCAATAAATGCCCACAATCAGTCTGCTAGAAGATCCTCGTCCAGTAGTGCATTACCATTTGCCTTCTCTCTGACTGCAAACTCCACGAATCTGCGAAGTACAGCCTCAACCTCCTGAACCGAAATGGGCGGAATGCAATCCAACTGAAACTCTAACACTGTGACTGAATGCTCATGTTGTGCACATGACTTTCTTGAAGCAGCTAAGGAATCCTGCGTGTTCTGGATCAAGGTGGAGAAAGTGGAGGTGTTCTCAAAGTCATCCTGTGTAAAGGTCTTCACCTCTGAAAAGAAAGGTACCAGCCTACCCCTCAAATTATCAACATTTATCTCATCTGGATTCCGCCGACTAGCAAATATGGCTTCAAAAGTGTTCTGAACCCCATCAATGATATTAGCCATAGCCTTATGTATCCTGGCTGAATCCGCCTATGCCGCGTCGAAGAAACCACGCCCCGTGATTGCTGAAGAATACCATCTAGAGAAATCATATCTGTCATTCTCCTGAATGACACCTCCATCAATCAGGAATCGCAACGGAACATGTCTCAATGCCTCAAGACGCTGAATAACCTTACTCTGATAGATAGAAGCGTCGCCCCAAGCATGATCCACTGCATCCATCCATGTGAAAATACTAGAGGCCTGCTGAAAAGCAGAAGCAAGGTCCTCCATAAACTTCTCTGTCTCAACACGAACCCCTGTGACCCACTTATCTGCTTCCTGTGCCATCTTTCCCAACTCCATCAAACCATTGACGGACTCTCTAGGTATCTCCGCTAGAGGCTCTATCACTGGAATATCCTGCCCTCGAGAACGAGACAACTGCTGTACATATCCAATTAAGGCCTTGTGTTCTCTTTCCAACTTCTTATACTTCCCTTCTTTCTTGAATAATCTATCTTTGAGGGCAAGGAAGGAGTTATCACACTCCTCTACAATCTGCGCACCAGTAGGGCATCCCAAATCTAGAGTCGTGACCACATAATTCTCAGGCATTGCTTCATTTCAGTCACACTCAACTCGTGGCACAGCTACATGAAGGGTGCGAGAGCCATCCTCTTCAGTGGATATCTTCAAAAATTTTCTTGCTTTCTTCTTCTGTGGAGGTGCACTAATCCTGTTCAAAAATTCTTCCATCTCAACTGCCGGATCAAGCTCCTCGCTGGGGCTTCTTCTCATTCTGTCCTTAAGCCAATCAGGCACATCGTACTGTATATCAAAGGGCTGTTGCTCTTGTGCCTCGACTTCTCTAACTTGCTCAACCTCTACATCATTCTGGTGAGGCTCATCGTCCTCAAGTGGCTGAGTGTCACCTGAAACTATATCATCATCATCATTCATGGCCGCCTCTAACTCCTGCTGAAACTGGGGGTCAGTAATGGTCCCCTCATCATCCTGTTGATCAGCCCTACCGGGTGCGTTGACGCTCTGGCCAACCGATTCTCTCCGTGGAGGCTGAATATTATCCTGTACTACTTGCACCTGATTCAGTTAATTCCTCTGATCAGCAAACAAAGAAACCTCCTGTATACTTGGAGAACGTGTCTCCAATGGTGATGCAACTGTAACTCGTGGAGGCTCTGGCTGAGTAGGCTCCTGTCGTACTAGCTCCTTTCTGAACTCTGGACCTCGTGTAATCTGTTTCTTCCTGCCAGTGGTGGGTGTCCTGTGATCTCCCATCAAGTTGTAAGTCAAAGCAATTGACCTACTCTTCAATCTGCTTACTCGCCTATCAACCCATGCTCTAGTGAATGTCAGGACCGGGATAGAAAGAGTATCCAAATCAGCAATCTCAGGCTTTGACCAATCTGGAGGTGGAAGTGGAGTATCTCTAACTGCTGCATAATCCGGATGGACAACGTCCATATCCTCGTTCACCTGGTCTGGAACCGGAACCACTTCGCACTCCCTGATCAGAGTAATCGGCAACCGAGAAAACATTCTCTTCCTTACTTCAATCTCATCAGCTGCATCAGCCCAATAATCCTCAATGGTGGCCTTATGTTTAAACTCCTTTGACAGTACCCATTTGATGTTATGATGTGGGTCATAGTGCTGTCGGCTTGTATGATATGAGAAATGATAAAATTGGAGTTCACTTTCAGCTTCTCTAGCTGCCTGTATTGAGGGACACACCTCATCTGAGTTGCCCATTACAATTGGAAATTCTATTCCCCCCTTCTTCTTCTTCTTTTGAATTTTATCATAGGCAAGCAGTTGCCTAGATATCTCTAGCATTAAAACTCTATCTGTTGGGTACTTAGGCAGCCTATATGGGTACGATGAAAAACCTTGCAGCCTAATGTAAGAAAATTTTAGAAACTGTATGAACCAGCACCCATACCTTTCGATTAACTCCTGGGCTTCCCTCGAGATTCTATGATGCAACCGCTCCTGAAGCAGCCTCGTGATATACATGGTGAAGGAATTGTTGACACGCTTGAAGTGAGTTGTGCTCGCCAAATGCAACTGCGGACAAGCCTCATGGATTTTGAATTGATGAGAGCCACAGCCGACAGGCTCCTTGTAAGATATCCCCCTGTACTTCATCATACGTGCCAACATATAGATGATATAGGAGCTCATGTAAAATGTCTTCGTTCTCCTCAAGCTCAGGAGCTACTCATGCAAATTATCACTGATCATCTCTGCCCAATTAACATAATCCTTCCCTTCTAGCACGAGGTTGATGTAGTAAAACATCCAAGGCTCAAAAATGAATGATTGTGGGCAACCTCCAACCCTGCTCAGCATCATGATGAGGTCACAATATTCCTGCTTCAAATCCTCTGCTATGATCTGCTTGGGCAACTTTGCACGAGAAGGCTTAGGAGTGCTCATCCAGTGAGTGTTGATTGTCTCCGTGCATCTCTCGAATGCAGAAGCATACATCCGTTCAGCCCGTTCTCTCGATTTGTAAATCATGTTCCTGTGCACTGGGATCCTGAAAGCTTCACCAATGGTTGCCAGAGTAAGATTGGCTAGCACTTGGCCATCTGGTGACATGATCGATCTGTGCTCCTTCTCATAGTAATTGGCGCACTCCATCATCAGCTCCGAGCATTGAATGGCTGGCGGGAAACCAGCAGCTGCGTATAACCCACTTCAAACAATATTGTGTGAAGTGGTTGAAGGCCGATGACTTCCAATCCCCAACATCCGGTTCTTGAAGGTCTCTAGGTTGACAGAGCCCAAGTTGGTGTCTGTCAACTTGCCCAACTTTGAAATAAACTTTGATTCCGGCATGAACGTTTTGCTCAGCTTCTTGATCACAGCCTGTCTGGATGCACCATTGTCCTTGCCAGTCGCCCTTGCCTCAGCCATCTGCAACATAACAAACATTCATCAACAATTAAATTTATAAAATAAAATATGACATTGTGTAGGGGCTGCAGTCGACTTCAAGAATATTTCCAATTTGCAAACTTTAGCTTCTTCTCTTGAACTTCAACACTTAGAAAAGTTTCTAAGTAAATTTTAGTGACTTCAATCTGCAACAACTCCAATCAGCAATTTTGAACTTGTACTTTGTACCAGCAAGTACCAATCAGCAAGTTCGTACTTTAAAAACTCTCTGCAATTTCACCTCACTTCAAGGCGTCCTCCTCAAATGCAGATTTGAATTCTCAGCAACTTGCAAGTGCGCCCCTCTTGACTTCAGCAATGGCACCTCTTCAGCAACTCAAGGCGTCCTTCTCCAGCAATCTCCTCCGCAATACTTCAGCCTTAGCCAAAAATTCGCACTCCTCAAGCTTCAGCAATCTTCACTTAGAGAAAATTCGACTTTTCTCAGCTGTGGAAAATAAGTGAGAAACTCCTTCATTTTATAGCTCAAAATCGAATTCTAGAAGGAGCCAATTTTAGCCAGTACATTTAATTTCCACTACTCCATTTCAAAAATTCGAATTCTCCCTCTCTGGTATTTCTGACACTTGCTCTCGACGTCAGGAATCTTATTCTTCTAGAAGTTGGACTTTGACTGGCATCTTTGAATTTGTTTTCAAAAAATTTAATTTAAATCCATCTTTTTAATTCACCAGCCGGAGTTCTGTCATTTGAATTCGAATTTAACTTCTCCTTAGCTTTGGAAAATTCATCACTGAAGAATTCAATCAAAATCATCTAGGCAACTGACTTCAAATTCATCATTTGGAGAAATTCACTTTGAAAAGACATTTTATTCAAATTTGCCTTAGAGAATTTTAAAATTTCCCTTAGGAAACTTCACATTTCGAGCACTAATTAAATTCTTCACTGAAAAAGTGTCGGCGAAGTGCAGAAGACTTGGAAATCCATCTATCATCGCGAATGTTCAGTACCCAGAAGAAAATTTTCTTCAGAACGCTTCAAATCCATGGGTACCCAACGAACGGGTTCATTTAATTTTTCAACTTTGAACCTTAGAAAATATTATTCTATCAAATTTAAATCCATTCTTCGCCTGTGATCATCCTGTTGCTTTGACTTGAGAAATTTGAGTTTATCTGCATTATCATCCATCCCTGACTTCACTGCTGAGAAAATTTGCTCGTGTTCCACGGAGAAAAATTCCACCACCTTGAGCTCCAGGCGTATTTTCCAAGGGAGAAAATATTTTTGCCTTAGAAAATATTTTTAAATCATCTTGCACTTGGGAAAATTTTTCCTTGGAAATTTTTATTCAACCACGCCTGTGAGTAAAACACCAATTTCACTTAAAAAATTTATTCATGCCTAGCACAATTTATTTCTCATTCACCATTTGCATTTTACTCCACACTTGCAAGGCAATTTTTTTATTTGAAGTTCAAACGCCTTAGAAAAATTCTCCAACACTTTAAAAAAAATATTTCATTTTTTACTTAAGGCGCATAGCACACTTGAGGAAAATCACGCCTTAGCATTTTGTTTCATACTTCACACGCCTTAGAACTTTTTCTAACACTTTATAACTCTCATCACCCTTGGCGCCTAGCACTTTTTGGAGAAAAATCAAAAACCACGCCCAATATTCATCTTCACCACCTCACACGCCTTGGAAAAATCCTCTAAGACTTACCACCTTGGGCGCATTTTGCACTTGATGGAGGATAACGCCTAGCATTCACCACCTTTCACCACGCCTTGAAGTATCTTTTACCTCACTTATTCACCTTTTACCATCCTAACTTGGGCGCATTTAGACATGCAAGGGGGATGACTCTTCAGCTTCACTTTTTTGTCTTCACTTGAACTTGTTTGGGCACATTTTGGCTATGTAGGAGGATAAAAACTTTGACTTGTTGACCCACTTATCTCTTGGGTGCATTTTGCCTATGGAAGAGGATGAAAAATGTTGACTTTGCTTTGACCATCTTGCAACTTGGGCGCATTTCACCCCCTGAGAAGGATGGGCGCATTTGGAGGGGTGAGGAGGATATCCAGACTTAGAAAATTTTTCAACCTTTTCCTTCTTCAAGTTGGGCGCATTTTGGCCTGTGTGAAGGATAAACTTTGTTGACTTTCCTTTGACCACTTGAACTTTGGGCGCATTTTTCCCTTGATGAAGGATGAACTTCATACTTAGAATTTTTTTCTTGTGCTTGGCATATACTTGAAGGCGCATTTAGGCTAGGCAGAAGGATGAAAGTGTTGACCCTCCTTGACTTTCTTCTCCTTTGGGCGCATTTTGCCCCTGATGAAGGATGAACTTCATATTTAGAAATTTTCATGCCTCCTCTTCTATCTGGGCGCATTTTGCCCTGTCTACTGGATGAAGTTCCAGACTTAGAAATTTTTTTCTTGTTCTCGCCAGCCTTCATGCCCTGCTATTTATAGTAAGCCCTCTGATTTTGCACCTCTGAAGCTCAGAACGACTTGAAATTTTGCACACTGCATCCTTACGACCTCGTTGTTCTGTCGACACTGCCATTTTTTAGTCACCCTGCTATTTTTAGCCCATTTCTGAAGGTGGTTTACTATAAATAGTAATTGCTTGCTTCTGATATCTCCACTGCTCCAATCGACTTGAAATTTGAATGAGGTGCTCCTCACCACGTGACCTTACTGTCAACATCAACGCATGCAGTCGATTTACTATTTTTAGCCAGTTTCCAAATTGACTTACTATAAATAGTAAGTGCTCCGTTTGACTTGAAATTTTACCGCCAGATAGCTGAGGGATGCCGACGCGGTGGTTTACACCGTTTTGAAAAATTCGACCTTTTACCCTCTTTCAGTTCAAGCCGGAAACCCTAATTCGCTTCTGCATGCATATCAAATGATCTCTGCTTTTCGCTTCGTAATCGCTGATCGCTCAGGATTCTAAACCATTGAAGCGCTGTCGACACACCGCTAAAAATAGCAAGTTCCTATCGAAAGTGAGTATTTTCGCTTGCATGTCACACCATCAAGCTCTCAAAACCATCGAATCATCCGGACATGCAAAGAAACCTTGACATGCAAACCCTAAAATAGCCTCTAAGATCAATTAAAGTGGTTGTCTCGCTTTTTGTATATATCATCAAGGTCTCGAAAACCTTATGAATACGCCAACATGCAAAGAAAAACTCTCGCATCCGAACCCCGAATTTGGCCCCGAAGCTAGATCTGCTAAAAATAGAAAGTTGTTTGTTTTCGCCAATTTGCACGCAGCGGCTTGATGCGCTCAATGCCGCGGTGATGTTGGAATCTCAAAAAATGCCGACAAATTGTCTAAATTTCACACTTACTAAAAATAGTAAGTACCCGGATCTTGATGAAACTTTGCTGGGAGCGTGCTGGAAACATGCTGACAACAATGTTAGCTCAATTTTCAATTTATTGACTTCGTTCGACCTTGGATGACCAGGAAAGATGAAACCCTAATTTTCAGACTTGGTCAATTTCATGCTTTAAACTCACCTGACGGGCGCAACCCCTTTTGAAAGGCGGACATCAAAAAAGAGACAGAGCGGGAAAGAGAAGAAAAACCCAAGCCAAAAGACCAGAATGGAGCAAAAATTAGGGGGTCCCCATCTTGAATGGGGCGATGTGTGAAAAGGTCACAACACTACCTTGGATGAATTTGGTGACTACATTTGGCCCCTGAGATTCAAGGGTGCCTTTCTTTGAAAAGGGCTCTTTTTGCACATTTTGAACTGACTTCTCCTTGGTAGCATTTCCAGAGTTAGTCAAATTTCGACCTTTTTCAGTTTCAAAAATCTCCTTTGTCAAAGATCATCATTTTTGTCCTTTTCTGCCATGGTTGCGTCTTTGAAGCTTTTGAAGCTTACCTTTCAGCACCTGGTACTGGCCAATCTGCCATTAATGGTTGCGGAGCTCCTAACTTTTCTTCTGAAAAATGAAAACATACCCACCAGAGTTAAACATGTCTTTTGATGATTTTGACTTGATCAGTGTGATCGTGAAGTCGATTAATCCTATAAAAATCATTTTCAATCATTTTCGGGAAGGTCCTATTTTCGGGGGTTTCCCTGAAAATAGGGGCATAAAAACCCTAATTTTCAAATTTTTAGAATTTTGCACAAGTGTTCCTTGACATAAACCCACAAAGACCTCATGTTTGGTTTGTCCTAAAACAGACTTTTGATGACATTTTTACATGGTTTAGCTTAATTTAAGCAGAATGCGAAAAATTTATTTTGGGTACAACACAACTTTTTTTTTAAATGGTGTACTAGTACCCGCCGTTGTCTCTTTTACCAGTACGAGTTGATTTGTCTTGGTAACAATGAAATTCTTATCTAAGGAGTTTGATCTTAACTATTTTACATACAATCTATAGCTTACTTAAAGTTTGTATTCTGATGCAAGATAAAATATTAATAGATTAATCATTGTATACACTTTCATGATTTGAGATTTCCAAAGTGCAATATAATTTCACTACACTTATTATTTTTTATTTTTAAATATATTCAGATAACAATGCTTTCAACTTGTTAAGGGGAAATAATAATTTTCTTTCGGATGTGCAGTGGAAATGGCAATCCGTTTGTGGAACAAGCAGTGCAGTATGCCGTGGCAGCTGCAAAAGCAAACTTTGATGATGATGATAGCAAGCAGGACATGCTTCTCAAACTTCTTTTACAAGGTGCTCCTATTTTGTCACACTTTTACACTTTTGGACACTTTGAAACATTTTTGTCACCTTGAATGTTCATTGAGATACTATATCATCTGATAGTATTATTGCCTACTTTTAATTTTTGTTTTATTCAAATGATCAAATAAACAACATTATCTCAAATGATTTTATCTGAATGTTTAAAAAAATATGACAATGCAGGGTTTGATATCATCATTTTAGGTAGCAATGACTTCTATTCGTACCGCAAACAAGTATGTTTTTCCAATCTGCCATATCAAAATTGAAAATTTGTTTCATTTATGTACGTAGTTACTTTTTGTATCTTTTCCTTGTCTAGGAAACTTCTTTTTGTTTGGATTCTATGTACAATAAATTATGACCAAGTTTTTGTTGAGATGATTGCACTTGAGGGGGCTGTATTTGGGTGAGATAGTAGTTGACCTTGGTACAACATTAATTGTCAAAATGAATGGAATACTAGATGGGGATTGGACATTGTAAGGGCAATGAATTGCTTGGATGCATAGAATGTAGTGAAGAAATTTTTAAGAGTTGGTATAGAATGCTCTTTACTTTGTAAGATTTGGTTGAAGATGTAGCTACCCAAGATCTAGGAACTCCAACGAAAGCACGAGAGAGATCCAGTATGAGAGAATAATGCTATTCTATTAATGGATGCAACTATACAATGATGATCAAATTGAGAATACAAAGAGAACCCCTTGGTTATATAGACCAAGGTGAGACATAAGATATAATAACCACACTAGAAGTTCATCATTTTCAACTTCTATTGATCTGGGTTCTCTTCTTTTTCAATCTTTTCCAAGATTGGAATTTTTTTTCCACAGCTTCTTCAGTTACCACGCCTAGGGTTTCTTGTATGTTCAAGAATAATCAATCTTTTCAAAAATTTGTCCATCTAGGTGTATTTAGCACAAAATTGGCCACAAAACCCACTTCCAATTTTTTCTGAAATAATTGTCTTGTTGCTTCCAATTTGTAGGGTTTATGAAAAAATCATCTTTTTCAAAAAACGACCATTTGGATCCATTTAGCATACAAGCGCCTATAAAACCCATATCTCAGAACTTTCCGGGAAAAAATTGCCTCAACTTCTACCTCTAAGTGGTTCTTCCATGTTTGTGAAAAAGTCAGTTTTTCGAAAAATGGATGATCTGGTCTATTCATAAAGACATTCTCAACAAAACCCATATCTCAGATTTTTTCGAAAAATTTGCCTCTTGGCGAAGCTATTTTTAGCCTCTGTGAAAAAGTTGTTCAAACATAGTTGTGTGCATAGTCATTCTTCCAGTTTTTTATTATGCAATTCTCTTCAATCGATATCAAGACCAAATTGGTCTTGCTTCACGATTTCTTGAAGATAGCTGACACCGACTTGCGGCAAGTACACCCAATAGTTGATTTGAACGCTTTGACAGGCGTAGACTGCATCACAATCCAAAATCTTGAACAATCTAGTTTATTGGCAGTAGCTTCTTTTCCCATCTCAGTGCAAGACATCGAGTTTGTAATTGTTTGTGAAGCATTACAACCCTACTTCATGAGAAATCCAATCAGTGGATGGGCGTGTTGTTTGCAGCCTCAAGCCGAAAGACATTGAGAGATGCTTTGCTATCCCACCACATCCAAATAACTTTATTGTATCAACAAAAGAATGCGAGAAGACGTGGAATGCACAAAAGGAGTAGTACTAGAAAAGGATGGCACAAAGGTGGCTAAAAGAAAAACGAAACAATTTGCCAAGGAACGCTGCATGTGGAGAGTTCAGAGATGAATTTGTAGTTCTGATTACTCTGCTCAACCATGTCACAAGTCAAGCAGAGGCATATAAGTTTCATCCGTGGATAATCTATATCATATCTCAGATTGTTAGCAACAGAGAACGCTACAACTAGCAGACTTTGATTAGTGACACTCTTCACCGGCAGATCACAGGGTTCTTCAAAGCTCACGAATTTCATATGGTTTTATACTTCGTATATCTTATAGCCTTTCAAGGCAAGTTTAGGGGGTTGAATACTGTTGGAACTTTGGGTGTTCAGCAGGTTCATGAGCATTTCCCACAGTTAGAATTTTCACAGTCAGAACGACACTTCAAGTGGGTAAATGACCTTTTCTTGATGCACACGGTGAGAAACCTAGACAATGAGTTGCATATACGTTTTCATCAGATGCCAGATTGGCAATGGCAGATTGGGCCGATTGGTTCATCTAATTCCCCACATTTTCCTACATACGCGTATATGGTTTCTCAAGTAACCTAGCCATGCTACCACGATATCCATCAGATAAGGTAGTATTCATGAAGTCCACACTTTTCTGCGTAACAAATGCAAGTTTGCTGCCAGTTTTCCTTTTGAAATGGGTATATACAGATGCAAATCAGCAGTTGACGCTAAATCAATGAGCAATGAAATGACGAAGCTTAATTTGAAGTTTCTCATAGAAAAGTGTTCATATGACCCTTGGGGTCTCTTGGCATCTCACCTTGGTAGCAATTCTTCACATAAACCTACCATGGAGGATTTTTGGTTTAGTTGTGAAGATGAGTTCGAAGTGCGTAGGCGTAATTATAGTAGATTTACTCTTCCACAGATCACTGATTTCTTATCAGAGGATCTGGAAGGTTTATCGGATGATGATGGAGAAGTCATACATCCCATATATTTCAGAGATCATATTGACCAACAACCACTTCGACCCATTGATTGGTATGCCAAAGAGAGCACCTCCATTGAGGAAAGGACAAGCTGGGTTGTAAAGAATAGTAGGATATTCTTGGATAGCAAGAGGACACGAAGGGTAGTCACTCCACTAACAGAGTCGCCATTGGTTCCCACCACACTACCTTCTACTTCCCGATGGAAACCAAGAGTGAAAGCGGTGCTTCATCCTCCAGAGGGTACAAAGAACTGCAAGATGTATGTGAATTTGAAGGAAAAGATGCAGTCTCCTGATGCAAATCAACAAGAACAAGTAGCAGCAATTGAGGATACAGTTGAATCTGTGCCAGAAGTCGAAGTAGAGCCTTCTATTCTTCCATCATCATTGCAGCCGTCTCCAATTCACATTGACTTGGAGCCTGATTCACCAATTCATGACATCTCAACACGAACTCATTCATCAGGAGTTGATGAGACAAGAACTAATCGTCCTAGTGAAGTTAGTCAAGACTCTTTGTCTTGGCTTGAGAACCTCCTGGGAAGGAAGAGGAGAAAGTCATCTTACCAGTTGAGCTTTGCAGAGTTTGATAATGTCTACCAAGACACATCAAACAAGAAACTGAAAAAGCAAGTTCACGTGGAAAAGAATGCTGACAATGAGGTTGTTATTGAAATTGCAACGCCACCAGTTGAAAAGAACACCAATGAGGTTGAGTTCGATGACTTCACATTGGTCAAAGCCAACCTTGGTAGAAGTACACGACAAGCTGATGTAAATCTCTTTGAGGTTGTAGCAATTAACTTGAATGAGAGGGTGATCAAAGATGGAGAAGACAAGGCAGCCCTCAAGGCTGAAAATCAATAGTTGTGGCAGTATATCTCCAACCTCCTTCACGGTACTTCACACGTC
Source organism: Sequoia sempervirens (assembly GCA_007258455.2). Lineage (NCBI taxonomy): Eukaryota > Viridiplantae > Streptophyta > Pinopsida > Cupressales > Cupressaceae > Sequoia > Sequoia sempervirens. The sequence goes on along the minus strand of VDFB02358134.1, from coordinate 179,505,884 downwards.
GCTGCTTTGCTCCCACAGATGTTGGAATCATCTACAAAACAAAATCAGCTGAGTCAATTGGTTATTTATGGGAAACACCTAAGAGATTGGGTAGAGGAGTTCGTCACCAGGGGCAGATTCATACTTGCAGAGATGTACCAAATGAGGTACAACGCCCATGACTTTCGCTTAGGAATTCAGGAGTCAAAGTAGAGCATAGCAAAAAGGAAGCCTAGGGATGAGATCATCATTTCTCACTCGAGGATGGCGTATGATTCAGTCATTATGAAAGAAGACAAGCAAAGGCTTTTTACTTGGAGAGAACAAATCTTTAAAGTAAAAACCTATGAAGCAATGACTGTAGAAATGATTGAATGTAGACAGAAGGTGGAAAGTGCTCTCAAGTTTGTAAGAACGTTCATGTCACAAGTCCCTTGCCAGTATCAACGTGAAGATGGTGATTACATCAAGCTTGACGAAGTACAGATGGAATTTCAGGACCTCATCCATAGTAGTTTCAAATGCGATCCTATTGACTGCAAGTTGAGTCAAGTTGTGGTGATGTCGGTGAGATTTGATAAAGTAGCTGAAAGGAGAAGTGAATTTCAAAATCAGATTGCGGATGGCGAAGAGATGTTGCTGAGATATCACATCGTTCATAAGAGTATCAGTGCTCTAGATGAAGAGGCAGTTAACAGCTTCTTGGAAGATATGATTGCTCGAGTTAGCGACCAGTGAACTACCAGTTGAGGCATGCAAACCTTTTCCAAAGATAGAATTTAAAACAGCAGTTAACTTGACGCCTTTTCCAAGTCAACTGGCTGTCCTCTTTTCATGCATGCCTATCTTTGGAGACACCTATTGTACAGTTAGAGTTTTCTTTTGTTTTAGATCAATTAATTGATGTTGTCAGTCTAGTTAACTATTAGGTTATCTTTGTTTAGACATAGGAATAAATCTTGCAGATTGGCAAGACTGATTGTTAACACAAGGAGATTTTAGGGTTCCCTACTCCTGTGTTTTTGTATAAATAAGAGCAGCCTTTGCCAATTATTTATTGAACCCTGCTTGTGATAACAAAACATTGAGCCTTTGTTTCCTGCTACTTTGTTATTCAGTATATGTTCAAACTTTGTTCACTGTAATTTGGTTGATTGTAAATTGTATGCTTGTCTTCTTGCTACAATCTGCTGTCCCAAACGTGTAATTGTTGTTGGAAAGCTTGTAGGAAATAAATCTTACGCCTACCTTGCTTTGATCCAAAATCTCAAAATCTTTCAAGTGATATTGTTTTATATAATCTTTATTTCAGTTTTCATCTGAAAGTACAATGAGTCTTGGGGTGTGTCTGTTGGGTGAAAATTATGTAATCAGCTTTTCGATATATTACACAACTAGGACTTCAGCCACAGCTATATGAGATGTAAATCTCTCCTCTCAGAAAGGGGAGGTGCCCTTCTTACTGCTGATAGAAGCGATAGTAAAACAAACAAGTAATTACAAAATGTACACAATACTTACGAAGTGGGGGGGGTGTGTTACATTCATCCTTCTCTCTTTTTTCAGAGAAGATGTTTACAATGCTTCACTGTTGGAAGTTCTTAATTCTTAATAACTCTAAACTAACAATGAGCAGTAATGCCAATACCTCTATCTTGTCAAAGCAAAGCGTAGAGGTACCAGAAGTGATTAACAATAAACTAGTAAAATAAAGGAAGCTCCGCGAAGGCGCAAAGGGTAGCTTTTTCAGTGGTGGATTTATTTGAAAAGTATTCGTTTGTCCGTTAGAAGCACAAAGTCTTCTTAGAGCGCGTGACTACCGAATAGCATGAACAATTTAAGCATAAAGTCTTGTAGATTATCAACAAAGTATTCAAAGAGCATGAACAATTACAAGCACAAAGTCTTGTAGATCATTGACAATATTATCAAAAACACAAATGAAAATCTAAAACAAGGGATGCTGTAACGCAAAGTTTACATAAATTACTTAGAGTCCTTAAATTCCATAAGCTAATCACCACTAAATAAAGATCAATTCATGAGGTAGCCAAGATGTCCGCTTACAGAAGTCGGTTTTGCAATCTTCTTCTTTATTGATCGAATTTCATTCACAAAGCATGAACACAAAGTTTCACAATTCTGCTTCAAAAAGGGCATCACTTCGTTGCAAAATACTAAAGGATAAACTTTACAATGGAAATCCCTTGCATTATATAGAAGAGGGATGAAGGCAAAATTAGAAATTCAATTGAAATCAAGAGAAAGTTGGGTGGCGTTTTTAGAGAGATCTCCTGGCATGGACCGAGTCAAAGTGTAATTTGTTTTCAAAAGATTACATCTTGAACTTGAAGTGCAATTACAATTACAAAAGCATATAGATGTCAGGAAATATTTACAAGATGCATAAAAGGATGCATCAAAATGTTCAACATCGGAGATCAAGAATCTTCATGGTTCCTTGCTTTGGGCGCGGAGTCTTCATACTTCTTCTTGGTCTCTTGTATGAACGCATCATCTAGGCCGACTGTGTAATCTACAAGGGTGTGAGCTCTTGTGATCGACCTTCTAGCAAATGAATGGATTTTCTTGCACCCGCGAAGATGCGTCTTGAGATTATCGAGTGTCAATTGTATATCGCAAATGATATGTATTGAGGCTTTGGGAAAAACTATCATCCTCAACTTGTTGCATAACGGCTTCTTTGTAGATCTAGGATAGTTCACTGGATCAGAAGATGTCACCTTTAGGATCCGCCGGTGAAATCACGGAGAAAGCACCGGGAATGGTGAATCAATAGGCGTTGAAGGTAGAAAAAGTAGCATTAGGAAGTGTAGATAGAAATGAAGTGTTGAGCAAAGCGTGAAAGCGAGCAACAGAGCACGAACTCTAACGATCGCGAGGAAAGCGAGGGGTCGAGAAATAGATAAGAGCAAGTTTGAAGAGAGACTAAGATAAAATTGCCAAAAGTGTAAAGGGTGCTTGGAATTTCAGCACCATTGCGCACAAAATGACTTAGTCTGCGGAAAAAGTGCAAGGTCGCGAAAAATAATGCACCCACCGGTCAAAGTGGCTGAGAATGCGGCGGCAATGGCTGAGCGCCGCGCCCAGCACTTCTACGCATTTTGGAAAATGTTTTTATGTAGGATCGTTTTGGTACTGCACTTTCAACACCAGCCAAAATTAAGGCTGAGTCTAACAACAATGTTAATAGAGCGCCCCTTTTAAGCTTCTACATTTTGAAAAAATCACTTTATCACGGGTCGGCTGATTTTTGGCACTCACGCACCAACACTTAATAAAAATTTGAATGAGTTAGAGCACTTTTTGGCACAAGCGCATCTTTCTGAATTTAACATGATGCGGTGAGACTTTCGCAGAATTTCGTTTCGAAGGTCTTCGCGAGGCGAACATAGGGGGATGCTCAAACTGACTGTTTGAGGCTTTGGAACTCATTTCGAGGTGGCTTGAAAATCACCTCGTTTTGCGTGCTTGAACTTTACAAACCTAGGAAATGGACAAGTTTCGTAGGGGGGTTATCCGTGAATCGAGTGCTGCTAGATTCCATGATAACAGTGTCCTGGAAATAAGTTTGTTTAAGCTTTGTGTTAACCAAATCATTTCCTATTTACTTATAAATTCTCTTGCTTTGAATTTACTTGAGAAGATAGAAGCGTCATTAGTTTAGGCCTAGTTGTAGTCGAAGTTACGAAACCAGAGAAAACCTCAGCTGCAATGCAAAGAGTTTTATAACCTTGTGCTCTCAGCTGAGATAAAAAGATAGGAAATTAGTTTAGTATTCTTTTTATGCATAATCAGCAAAAGAGGGAGCTTCCCCTCTTAATTTGAAGAGTAGTCTAACTGTGCATAGCTGTCCGTTTCCAATACGCACACCAGAGGTGCGAATTGAAATGCCAACAAGCCCTTAATCAAGTCTATTTTTAGAAACTTTCTAAGAATACAAACTTTCTATTTTTAGAAATTTTGACTTTTGATGAAAAATTTTACAAGACGATGACCACTCTTTATAAAATGCCTTAATGAAGCAAAATTTTTTATTGGGCACAACAAGCACAAACTGGGTAGCCATCGTAACTTACTAAAAATAGTAAGTCCAAAAATATCATTTGATTGAAATGCATGTCACACCCCTTTGAAGCCCTCTGAAAACCTAGAAAGACCCAAAAAAAACTACCAAAATCTTGCATGCAAACCTTGAAAACTCAGGAGGAAACCTCCTAGAAAATAGGAAATCCTAATTTTGCCTCTGACTAGCCTACGGGTCTCCGATAATAGGCTAATAGTCATTGGAAAGCATAGGGCTAAAAATGGGGACATTATAGTCTTCCCTTCCCAAAGATTGTTTGTCCTCAAGCAACACCACCACAACTCCAGAAATATTAGATTGATCCACACAAAACCAAGTGGGATCCCAAGGTCCCACATCCATCTCAAGAAGGACCCACTATGCCGATGTTGCACCACTCTAATCACATCAGCGAAACCATCGTGCCAAATTTGCACTATCCTCCCCTGTAGCCCCAAAATGTTACCATCAACAAGACTCAATCTGAAATACCTGGGAGGCCTAAAATCATTACCATGCAACATCTCCTACCCAAATGACTCTAAGAAGTCCATATCTGCAATGCCACTGCCCATCACAATTCTGGGCAATAGGAAGTAAAGTCTGCTCAACTCAAAACCGTACTCCTCAGCATATCTCCACATGGTGTCTAGCAAAGTCACGACTACAGATGTGACTCCCTCAAATCTTCTTGCTAAAAGGAAAGCCATCCCTCACAAGAGATCAACAAATATATCATCAAAATACCTCACACAACCATGAAGACTCCTAAAAAATCTGTTTGTTCCAAGTCCAAGAGTCTCAGAATGGTAAACCAAAGCAAGTGGAGGTTCGCTATTGTAAACCGACGTTGAGAGGGAACTACCAAGGATTGCATCACAAACCCTCATATAATGAACTCCCTGAGTTCGGAAGGTTTGAAGTAACCAATAGTCACGGCAATAAGAGCTGGAAACAAGAAGGTACAATTTGAGTTTAGTGCTTTGCTCTAGTGATAACAGTAGTGCCCATGAAATTCCCAAGCATTAGCAAGATAGCTCCTAGCTGGATTGTTGGTGCTCCTTCATTCAAAGGGTCCAACTAAGCTTCATTGGTGATGGCTTCATTCTAGTTTTTAGTTTGGTGCGGCTTTGATGTCTTCTAAGGCATTTTTGGTGTATTTCCTTTGTTGTTTGGTGTTCTTTTTCCAGTGCTTCTATAGACCTGGCTGACCCACGTTCCTGACCATATCATTTTGAGGAGTTAGGCGATTTTTGTGGGTACTGATTCATTGGAAGCCTTGCTACTGTGCGCCCCTTTGCTCCCATTTTGGTGATTTTAGCTTGTGTGTGATTTATGCCTTATGGCAGAAAGTCGCCCTTCCTAGAGGGTCGTACTACCTTGTCTGGGTGCTTTGCGAAGCGTGCTGGAGTTTACAGGGTTATTTGGTGGTGTTTGGCTACATGAACTTGGACGCCTAGCCCATAGGCTTCATTTGCTTTCAGTTTGGGGTCATTCAAAGGAGTGTGGAGAGAGTTACGAGCATTTGAGTGGGATTTAGGCTTAATGATCAGAAAATCAAATTGCTGCTCCATAATATCAGACCTGGTATTTTTCAGTATTTTGTCTTTATAACATGATGCTTATCTTTGTATATATCATGGAGATGATTATCTAACACTTGGGCCCTTATATTGCTAAGTGTTGTGACCTTTTCACACATCACCTCATTTAAAATGGGGACCCCCTAATTTTTTTGCTCTGTTTCTCATCTTTTGGCTTTGGTTTTGTCTCTCTCTCTCTTTTTGTCTCTTTCTGTTGTCTGCCTTTCTGGGGATGTGCCCATCTTTGAGCTTAAACGTGAAATTTTGGCTAAGTCTGGGAATTAGGGTTTTGGATCTTTCAGCCAGTTTGAAGTCAAATGGATTGAGTAGGTTGAAATCTGAGTTTGGCAACACAGTCAGCATGCTTCCAGCAGGTCCCCAGCAAAATTTCATCGAATTTTGACAACTTACTATTTTTAGTAAGTACCTAATTTGGGACATTTTTTTCAGCACTTTTGAAATTCTGATCGTTACACTGCATCTAGAGCACGTCAAGCTATTTGTCTGCAAGTTTACTTTCTATTTTTAGCAAGTTCACCTTCAGGAGCTCATTTTAGGGTTTACATGCGAAGTTTTTCAGTGCATGTCTGAAGAATATTTCTAGGTTTTTTGAGACCTACGCGGTGATATAACATGCAAAGTGAGATGATAACTTTCAGCACTCAGCCTTCAGATGCTATTTTTAGGGTTTGCATGTTGGAATTTTATATGTATGTCTGGATATTCTTTGTGGGTTTTTTGAAAGCTTTGCAGTGGTCTAACATGCAAACTAGGATCAGGACCTTTTTCAAGAGCCATCTTCAGAGGCTATTTTTAGGATTTGCATGCAGAGCTTTTCAACGCATGTCAAGTTATTCTTTATGGGTTTTTCAAGAGCTACGCAGTGATGCGATAGGCAAGTAGAGTTGATCACTTTTTTAGAGACTTACTATTTTTAGTAGGATCACTCCGACAGCTGCCCAACACCTCACTATCACGAACAGAGCAAAGTGCAATAGAAACGGGGTCAAACAGAGATCGTTTAAGCAACATGCAAGTCAGATTAGGGTTTCCAGCTTCGGGACCCAAAATGAGGGGTCAAATGCCAAAATTTTCGAAAATCGGTGTATCCCACTACGATCAGTATCTTTCAAGCTATCCACTGGTAAAATTTGAAGGCAATCTGAGCACTTACTATTTATAGTAAGCCACTTCTGAAACAGGCTATAAATAGTAAGTCAGCAGCAGGTGCTAGTGTGAACAGGCAAGTCATCCCATGAGGATCACACCAGTCAGATTTCAAGTTAAACGGAGTTGTGGAAGTCTCAAAATCAGGCAGTTGCTATAAATAGTAAAACACCTCTAGAAACATGCTATAAGTAGCAAGTCAGCACGAGATGGCAGTGTGAACAAGTCAACTTGGTCATGAAGATCCTGTGGTTGAAATTTCAAATCAATCCAAGCTTCAAAGGTAGGAAAATTAGAGGGCTTACTAAATATAGTAAATCAGGAACAAGAAGCCATGAAATTTTTTCTAAGTCTTAACAAATTCCTTCACCCCTTGTCAAATGCGCCCAAGATGAATGCGCCCAAGATGAGAATGGCAGGAGGATGAAAACGTTTCCAAGCATGAAATTCCTGCTCCTACCCCAAAATGCGCTCTCAAGGAGAAATAGAGGTGATGGAAAATAAGCTAAGGCATGAAAGTTCCTGCTTGACCCCCTAAATGTGCCCTCATCTCCAACATGTGTGAAGAAAATTGTCTAAGTGTTGGCTTATTCCTGCTCCTACCCCCAAATGCGCCCACACTTCATGAAGACATATAAAAGTTTTCTAAGTCATAAGTCAAAGTTAAACTTCCTCCTCCTACCCCAAAATGGGCCCATCTCAAGAGGCATCAAGGAAGAGAAGCTTAGGCGTTGGTTTATTCCTCCATAACATGCAAATGCGCCCAAGAGAGCTAGGAAAAGGACAAAAGTAGCCAAAGTTCCTGCTTGCCCCTTAAATGCGCCCATGTCATCTTGCTTTGAGGGACGTTGAAAAGGTTGTGAAAAGTTAAATCCTCCTTGGGGTCCCATATGCGCCCAACTTGCTAGGCTATGGAGTGTGAAGAAAAATATGCTACAGTGTGAAAATTCCCCCTCAACATGCCAAATGCGCCCATCCCTAGAGGTGTGAAAGAAAAGTGACTAAGGCGTTGGAAGTTAAATCCTCCTCAATATGCAAAATGCACCCAAGTGCAAGGTGAAGTTAAGAAATTTTTTCTAAGGCATAAAATTCCACCTCTAGGAAAATACGCCTAAGTTTGATGGAGGTGATGAAATTTTCTGAGGCAAGGATGAATTGGCAGTGGATATGTCAGAAGGTGCCAGCTTCAGGATGATGAAAATTGTCAAGGCCAAGCAAGAAAATATGCCCAGAGGTGAAGAATGAAGATAAATTTGATGGCAAAATATTTTTCTAAGGTTAAAATTCAAAAATTAAATGAACCCCTTCGTTTGTAGACCCATGAATTTGATGCTTTCTGAAGGGAATTTTCTTCTGGGTACTGGGCATTTTTGACAAGGAATGGATTTTAAAATTTTCAACACCTTGCCAAGGATTTTGAGATGAGGATTTTTGATGGGCACTTGATTGATGAATTTCCTAAGGAAAATTTAAAAATTTTCTAAGGCAAGGAATAGAAGCGTTCTCTTAGAAATAAAATGCCTTGACTGGTGAATTTGAGGTTCAATGCCTAGATGATTTTGGTCAACTTCTTCATGAGAATAATCTTCTCGAACCAGAGATGGATAAAATTCAAATGTCAGAGCCTCAGTTGGTGAAGTGAATTTCTTAAGGGGGATGCAGTTGAATTTAATTTTTTTCAAAAGATGATTTAAAAATGCTAAGTACGCCTAGACCAGTGAAGATGAATATTCTTGAAATTCTAGAAGGTCAAATATTCTAGATGCCGAATGCCAAGTGTTGCAGTTGCCAAAAGAGGGAAATTCTAATTCCTGCAGTGAAGTAGTGGAAATTTAATGAACTGGCTAAAATTGGCTTCTTCTAGAAATCGACTTAGCTATATGAGCTGTGAAGTTTATTCAGTTTTCTCCATCAGCTAGCAACTGCGACTTGGGCTCTGAAGTGAAGGTTGTTGTGCAAGCTAAAACTTGGTGAAGAAGTTCGACTTGGAGAAGAAGAGGATTGTAGTGTGAAGAAGAGTGGGAATTTTAAGAAGTCTAAAGTGGCTGAAGTGAAGTGCTGAAGTTGTATTGCTGCAAGTAATTTTCTAAGTGCTGAAAGTTCGAAGTTGCTGCAGGAGGAGTTGAGGTTTGAAGTTGAAATTTAGTGCTGTAGCTTCTCATGCTCGAAAGTCTGCTGGCAGCCCCAATATGATTTTATTTTTTTAAGTTAAATTGCTGATGGCTATCTTTTGTTTTTGCAGAATGGCTGAAGTAAGAGCAACTGGCAGGGAAAATAATGTTGAATCCAGCAAGGTAAATGCATCTAGACAAGCTGTAATCAAGAAGCTGAGCAAGTCTTTCCTACCAGAGTCGAAGTTTTCTTCAAGGTTGGGAAAGTTGGTTGACACAAACTTGGGCTTTTTCAACATGGAAGCTTTCAAAAGTCAAATAATGGGAGTTGGAGGCCATTATCCATCAATCACTTCACACAATATTGTCAGGAGTGGACTATATGCAGCTGCTGGTTTTCCGCCAGCAATTCAGTGTCCGGAGCTGATTATGGAGTGTGCTAACTACTACGACCCTGAGCACAGGTCTATTGTCTCACCTGATGGCAAATTGTTTGCCAACCTCACACCTGCAGCTATTGGCGAAGCATTTGGAATTCCTTCACATGAGAAGATGATCTACAAAACGAGAGAACGTGCTGAGAGGATGTATGCTTCAACATTTGAAAGATGTGTTGATATGATTAACTCTCGTTGGATGAACAAGCCCAAGCCCTCTCACACAAAGTTGCCAAAATAGATAATCTTAGATGATTTGAAGTAGGAATATTGTGATTTGATCATGATGCTAAGTAGAGTTGGAGGATGTCCCCAGGCATTCATCTTTGAGCCTTGAATGTTTTATTACATCAATCCTGTGCTGGAAGGCAAGGAGTTTATTAATTGGGCGGTGATGATCAGTGATAATTTGCACGAGCAACCGGAGTGTGAGGAGAACAAAGACATTCTACATGGGCTCATACATTATCTACATGTTGGCTCGTGTGACGAAGTATAGAGGAGTATCATACAAGGAGCCGATTGGATGTGGCTCTCATCAGTTCAAGATTCATGAGGCTTGTCCACAGCTGCACTTGACAAGCACATCTCATTACAAGAGAGTCAATGACGCCTTCACTATGCACATAACGAGATCACTTCAACAAAGGACTCATCACAGGATCTCGAAGGAAGCTCAAGAATTGATAGAAAGGTACGGTTGTTGGTTCATCCAATTTCCAAAATTTACTTATATTAGGCTGCAAGGGTTCTCTTCATATCCGTATAGGCTGCCCAGATACCCTACAAACAGAATGTTGATGTTAGAAGTATCTAGGCAACTCATTGCCTACGATAAGATTCAGAAGAAAAAGAAGGGAGGACTTGACTTCTCGATTATCATGGGAAATTCAAATGAAGTGTGTCCTTCACTGTAGGCAGCCAAGGAAGCTAAGAATGAGCTTCATTTTTTCCACCTTTCTTATCACACCAACAGGCAGCATTATGATCCTCACAAAAGTATCAAATGGATATTGTCAGAAGAGTTCAGGCATAGGGAAAATATTGAAGATTACTGGGCTGGTGCGTCGGATGAGGCTGAAGTAAGAAAGAGGATGTTTTCGAGACTACCTTTGAGCATGATCAGGGAGTGCGATATTATTCCAGTGCCGGACCAGGTGGATGAGGATATGAATGTTATTCATCCAGATTATGAGACAGTAAGGGATACACCACTCCCACTCCCAGATTGGTCAGAGCCGGAGATTGCGGATTTGGATACACTTGGCATACCAGTCTTGACATTCACTAGAGGATGGGTTGAGAGGCATGTGAATAGGCTGAAGAATAGGTCCATTCCTCTTACTTACAATTTGATGGGAGATCACAGGTCGCCGACTGTTACGAAGAAGCAGATTGCTCGAGCTCCAGAGTCACGAAGGAAAGAGCCAATACAGCTGGAGCCTCTGAGAGTCGAGGTGGCATTACCTAAACCATTGGAGACACGTTCTCCAAGTATACAGGAGATTTCATTGTTTGCTGATCAGAGAAATAAGGAACAAGAATTATAGGAGGCAAATCAGCCACCTCGAAGAGAGTCTATTGGCTAGAGTGTCAACGCGCCTACCAGAGATAACCACCAGCAGGAAGATGAAGAAATTGCTACAGATACATGCTTCTAGCATGAGCTTGAAGCAACATTAGAGGATGATACAGTTACTGGACAGGAGGCCCAGGGTTCAAGAGATACTCAGCCTGTGGAAGATGGTGAGCCTCGCCAAGATGAAGTTAGAAAAGAGATCCGTGGAGAGGAAGCAAGGAATGAGCAGCCACTTATTATTTCAGATTTACAGCAAGTGGTACCAGATTGGCTTAGAGATAGAATGAGGAGGAGCCCCAGTGAAGAGGCTGATCCTGAAGAGCACAAAAGATTTACTGAGAGGGGGGGGTGAATCAGTAAATCAATCACAAAATTTTTTATTTCTTAATCTTTTTAAACTTGTTACACTCAACCTTTTTGATTTGAATCAATTTCCCCAAGTTGACACAATTTTATTGAAATAATAATTTTTCAAAAGTAGGCACCAACCTACAGATTTACAACTAGATGATTTAGTAGAATGAATCCTACAAGGAACACCTAGACCTCTACAAAATTTAGTAGAAACCTGCCTACAAGGAGCACCAACCCCTAATGCAAGGCACCAAACCTTGACTTGATGGATGAAGCAATTATCTTCAATCAGATCTACAATCTCCCACACCTTCAATCTGCTTTTGTGATGAACAATCTCACCTTAAGCCCGCACAAGAAGATGGGTTTCTGACTTGAATCACTATAACTTCACAACCACACTCTCAAGTCTGAAATGAATGACAAATATATACTTTGCTCTAAGATAGCATCTCTTGGAAAAAGATCACATCTTTTGATAAATTGCATCACTTCATTTGTGAGTGTTAATCTTTAATTTTCCCTTTTAGATTTTTAATATTTTTAACATATTACCATGCAGCCGCCTGTAGGATATTAAGGGACATATCTTTTAAAAAGAGACTGTTTGAAAACACATTTTAAAGGGCTGTATCCAAAGGTTACACATAGAAGTCTCTGAAGAACACGTCTCTTAGAGAGACTCTAAAGAAAGGCCACGTTCCTTGTAGAAAGATACGTCCTTTCAGGACATTCGTAACTGCTCAAAGACACGTCCTTTCCAACTTCGAAAAAACACGTCTCCAGATTTCTTTTTTTTAATACAACGCGTCCTTTAGTTATATCTCTAAAACACGTCAACAGATCTTGGTCGATAAGACACATCTTTTTGAATTCGCCTTAGACATGTCTCCTTTAAAATTCGCATCTGTTCAATGAATACGTCTTTCAAAAAGGCGTCCCTTCTCCTTTTTAAAATTCGCATCTGTTCAATGAATACGTCTTCAAAAAGAAACGTCCCTTCTTACTTATCGAACATTAGAGAAGATTATATTATTATTTTTTTAAAAATCTCAGCTGTTCATAAATACGTCTTTAGAAAGACATTTGGAAAAAGATTATTTTTTAATAAATTCATATCTTTTAACAAATCATCATCAGATTATGCGCACTCTGTTATGATTCTATTGTAATCTGCATTTAGTGATTCTGATTATGTACACTTTGATCTGAACATCAATCTGCATTTAGTGATTCTGATTATGCACACTTTGATCTGAACATCAATCTGATATGACCTGAATATTAATTTGATCTGAATATCTCTGAATATCAATAACTTGATTATACTGCTCTGTTTTCAACTAGCTCTTGGAATTTTATGATTCCATGGAAACCTTGCATAATGAAACTTGACATCGATGACAAATCTTCTAACAATCTCCCCCTTTGTCATTGATGGCAACTTCTCCAATGGCAGCTTGATCCTCTATTTGCTCCCCCTGTGTCCAATTTCTCCCCCTTTGACATCAATGGCAAGGGGTCTTCTAACAATATTTCAGCTCCATGAAACTACAAGATTTTGTAGCTCCCCCTGAATATATGCTTCCACCAGTTAATTTGATGGTTGTGGAACAACTCTCAATTTGTCCCTTAAATATTCAAATGTATCTCTTGGAAGTGGTTTAGTAAATATATCAGCAATTTGCTCTTTTGTGGTTGTGTATTCTAAACGCACTTGTCCTTCTCCTACTTGTTCTCTTAAAAATTGATACTTAATAGGAATGTGCTTGGTTCTTGAGTGCATCACTGGATTCTTGGAGATATTGATTGCACTAGTATTATCACAATAGATAGTCCAGGGATGATCATACTCCACCTTGATGTCTTTTAAAGTTTGCCTCATCCACAAAAGTTGAGTGCAACATGCTGTTGCTGCAATATATTCGGCTTCTGCTGTAGATAGAGAGACTGATTCTTGTTTTTTTGCTCATCCAAGACACTAGATTTCCTCCCAGAAAAAAGGCTCCTCCACTTGTACTTTTTCTATCATCCACATTGCCAGCCCAATCAGCATTTGTGAATGCTTCAAGAGTGAAATCATCGCTACTTGGGTACCATAGACCATATTCCATTGTGCCTTTCAAATACTTGAATATACGCTTTACCGCATGGACATGTGTCTCTTTTGGTGCTACTTGAAATCTTGCCACAACTCCAACAACTTGCATTATGTCTGGTCTTGTAGAAGTTAGATACAACAAACTTCCAATCATTGATCTATAAAGTGTTTGATTCACATCTTGGGATTCATCATCTTTACTTAGCTTGCAACCTGTAACCATAGGAGTACTAACAGGATTGCAATCCTCCATCCTAAACCTTTTTAACTTTTCTTTCACATATTTGGTTTGGGAGATGAAAATACCTTTGCTTAATTGTGAAATTTGCAGCCCAAGGAAGAAGGATAATTCTCCCAACATTGACATCTCGAACTCTTTTTGCATACATGATGAAAATTCTTTGCACATTTTGTCCTTGTCTCCACCAAAAATGATGTCATCTACATATACCACCACAATCAATAAGTGTCCATCCTCTTCTTTGATGTATAGATTGCTGTCTACATCTCCTCTTTTGAAACCTTGCTCTTTGAGATATTTGTCAAGTCTAGAATACCAAGCTCTTGGGGCTTGTTTAAGCCCATAGAGAGCTTTCTTTAACTTGCACACACAATCTTTGTCTTCTAATAATAGAAAGCCTTCGGGTTGTTCAATAAAAACTTCTTCCTCTAGATCTCCATTAAGAAAAGCAGATTTGACGTCCATTTGATACACCTTAAACTTCTTGTGACTTGCATAGGATAAAAACATTCTAATTGCTTCAATCCTTGCAACTGGTGCGAAGGTTTCCTCAAAGTCTACTCCTTCAACTTGTGCATAGCCCTTGCACACTAGCCTTGCTTTGTTCCTTGTGACTTGACCATCTTCATTTAATTTGTTTCTAAAAACCCATTTTGTGCCAATTACATTCTTATCTTTTGGTCTTGGAACAATTTCCCAAGTTTCATTTTTCTCTATTTGATCCAATTCTTCATTCATTGCATCAATCCAACTTTTGTCTTTGCTTGCTTCTTCAAAAGTTTTGGGCTCAACTTGAGATAGGAATGCTGCATGACAATCTTCATTGTAATTCACCATTTTCCTTGTAGATCTACATCTATCTTGAAGAATCAAATCTTCAGGATGGTTCTTTTGAACAAACTTGGAAGGTGTCTTTGGTGTCTTCATGGGAGTCTTTTGTGAAGATTCTTCTTCCCTTGTCTCTTCCTCCTTTTCTTCTTCTTGGGAGTCCTCATCCTCTTCATCATTTATAGTTTGAACATGGTGATCATTTTGTCCAACTTCTTTGAATTGCTTTCTTTCATCAATTCTTACATTAGCACTTTCAACAATTTTGTGAGTTCTTTTGTTGTAGCATCTATATGCCTTACTTCTTGATGAGTAGCCAAGAAAGATTCCCTCATCTGCTCTTGTGTCAAATTTGCTCAAATCTTCTTCATCTCTTCTAATGTAGCAAGTGCTTCCAAAAATCTTGAAGTACTTGACAGTTGTTGGTCTTCCTTTCCAAAGTTCATAAGGTGTCTTCTCATTGTTCACTCTTATTTGTGCATGATTCAGAATGTAAACTGCTGTATGAATTGCTTCTTTCCAAAAGGAATCTGCTATCTTGGTTTCATTTAGCATTGCCCTTGCCATTTCTTGAACCGTCCTGTTTTTCCTTTCTACAACCCCATTTTGTTGAGGGGTTCTAGCTGCAGAAAATTGCCTTTTAATTCCATGTTCTATGCAGAAATTTTCAAATTCTTTTGATGTGAATTCTCCTCCTCGGTCTGATCTAAGGCATTTTATCTTGCTGTTTGCTTCATTTTCAACCAGCTCTTTGAAAGCTTTGAATTTATCAAAAGCTTCAGATTTTTCTTTCAAAAATGCAACCCAAGTCATTCTTGAGAAGTCATCAATCAGCAACATAAAATATCTTTCTCCATTCATGCTCTTGGATTTGGTTGGCCCACAAAGATCTGTATGTATGAGTTCTAGTGGCTTTGATGAAGAATGCTCCTTAGACTTAAAGCTTGACTTTGTTTGCTTTCCAAGTTGACACTCTCTACAAATGATATTAGAAGGTTTTGTTATCCTTGGCATATCTCTCACAGCATTTGATTTGCTAACTTTGACAATATTATCAAAGTTTAGATGGCCTAGCCTTTTGTGCCACAACCAACTCTCATCCTCTTGTACTAAGTTGCAGCTTTCACAACTTATCTCTTTTAGGACATACAAATTATGTTTCCTTTCAGCTTGAGCAACCAGCTTTCCATCTTTCTTGATATCACATGTATTAGAAAGAAATGTGATACTATGTCCTTGATCACAAAGTTGACTAACACTTAGAAGATTTTCTTTTAGGCCCTTAACATACAAAACATTTTCTGTTTTTGTTCTCCCATTATCTAGACTAAGTGTTCCTTTTCCTTTTATTTGTTTTCTTGTATTATCACCAAATCTTACTGTTCCTTCATCAGTAGGTTCAAGAGAGATGAATTTACTCTTGTCACCTGTCATGTGCTTTGAGCACCCACTATCAATGTACCATCTATCCTTTTTACTTTCAGCATGTAAGGCAGTTTGGATGAACATTGATTTCTCCTTTTTCCTCCATACTTTGATAGGTATTTCTTTCCTTTTAATAGACTTATCTACCTTTTTGTTTTGTTTTGGAGAGTCATTAAAAACTGTCCTACAATCTTGTGCTTTGTGCCCAAGGTTATTACAATTGTAGCATAGACTATTATAGTTCATTAATGGTGTGAAAGGATTATAATCTCTCCTAAGGTAGCTAGAACTATTTTTTACTTTATTTTTACAATTTAAGGCCTTGTGCCCAAATTTGTTACATAGAAAACAATAGCCATTAAATGCATAGAAGTGCCTACTATTCAATCTTCTTTTAGAATCAGCACTTATCCAATCTTCTTCTCCTTGCTTTGAGAAAGTCTTGAAATCTTCTTTGGAGTTAGTGACCTTCTTGGATTGTTCTTCAAAACTACCTCCCATTTTGCTTTGAAGAAAATCTTGAGCCTTCATTAGCTCAATCAGCTTGCTGGATTCTTCATCAATCTTTGAGTGTTGAACCTTTGTTTTCTCCAATTCCAACTTTAGCATTGCTATCTCTTGCTCCAGCTTGTCACATTTCATCTCCTTTGTATTGAGTTTGTTTTTCAATTCTTCTTCATTTCTTTCAGCTTCCATGATTTGAGCTCTCAAATCTTCAATGGTTTTGTTTGAATTCTCCAAGTCATTTGTCATCTCTTTGATCTTTAACTTGTAATTGGCAGCCTTCTTCTTTAAGTCTTCATTTTTCTTGTAAGCATAGTGCAATTCTTCTTCAAGATTTACTTCCTTTCCTTCATTTTCATCTTGATCTATCTCTTCTTCTTTTTCACATTCTTGATCAACTTTTTGTTCTTCACATTCAACCATAAACAATATTTCATCTTCCTCATTGCTTGAGCTATCTTCACTTTGTTCTTCGGAGGTGCTGCTATCTTTCTTTGAATAGAAACTCTTCTTGTGTTTTTGAAATTTCTTCTTTGAGTTGAAATTCTTCTTTCCCTTTTTCTTGTTGCTGATTTCCTTTTCTTCTTCACTAGAGCTGCTTTCATTTTGAGGACACTTTGAAGCATAATGTCCAACTTTTCCACAATTGAAGCATTTAAAAGGAAATTTTCCTTTGTATTTTCCTTTTCCTTTCTTAAGTTTACCCATGAAGTAAGATTCAGCTTCATCACTTGATTTTTCATCCTTTTCTTCATGTTTGTTCTTGCCCTTTTTGGATGCTTTGAATGAGACTTCCTTTTGTGGTGATCTTCCTTCAATCCTCATCTCATAGGCAGCAAGAATACCATGTAATTCATCCTTTTTTAGTTGGTCTAGATTTGTTAGTTCTTCCAATGCTGCAACTTTGGCCTCAAATTTTGTAGATAATGATCTTAGAATCTTATCAACAATGAAGTCATCCTTGATCTCTTCACCAAGTCCCCTCATGATATTCACTGTTTCATCAACACGAAGAAAATATGAAGCAATATCTTCATCATCCTCCATTTTGAGAGTCTCCAACTTTCTTCTATGAGTTTGCAACTTGTTGATGTGGTTTTTGTGACCATACCAAACAGCAGAACAAAATAGTCCGAAGGCTATTCCATCCTCTCTTGATCAAAGTATTCCGTGCGCTAAGATTGCGAGAAAGTTCACACGTTCAACTCCAAGGTTCCTTTAATGCGAATAGACCCAGTTCGGTTGATGTGTATTGCTGTGTTCTTACGAGGGGACTTACACAATTGTTCAGGTTTCTTGCAGTTAGCAGCTAATGTGTGATTTTGAAGGGGAATTCTCACGTATAATTTGGCAATATAGCTTGTTTTCCTAAAACTAATTAGAAGTGTGCGGAAAGTAAAAGAGTTTAGGGCCTAAGAAATTTATATTCTATCCTAAATGCAAGATATGTGGGATTTAGTTTTGGCAGACTTCAACCAAATTTCACCTAGCCTCACGTCGGACAGCCTCGGTAAAATCGGTGCAATCTTCAAGGGGATAGCAAAAGATGTTCAAATTATGACTCAACATGCATACACCATCACAACGATGCATATAAGCATACAAATCACAATTGAAGTTAAACACAAGATAATTTCCAGTCGACTACGCAAGGCAAACTTATCATCAACAAGTTGCTAGTGGTATGGAATAAAGAAGCTACCTCAACAAAAATACCACACATCAAAGTAAACTACTTGCATGAAATTAAGCTACTTTGGATCCAAAAGGAAGAAGAGACCTTGCTAGCTATTCATGACAAGACGAATTCCACCATCAATGAAAAGATCTATTATCATGAAAAGTATTACACAACAATCTCCCAAAAGTTTTCAAAGGGAAAACTTTCTTTCTTCTCCACACTATGCAAAAATGACTACAATGCTCTACTATGCTCAACTCTCACAATGTCTACTTTCTAATTCTAATGTTCTAATGAATTACAAATGAGGGGACTCCCCTTTATAGCTAGCCAAGTCCCAAAAGACGGCTAGGGTTACAATTAATAGAGTGGCCAGAATCGTGCCACCTCAGCCCTAACCCTAAAAACTGCCAGAATAGGGAGTGGTATATTAAATGAATCAAAGATTCCCACTCACTCCCAAAAATAGCAAATGCAATAAATGCTCCATGTTCAGTCTTGTGAAGATCCTCGCCCAAGAGTGCTGCTCCTCATTGCCTTCACTCGACCGCCAACTAACAAATCTGGCATACCAACTCTCATGAACTGGAATCGGTGGAAATATTAATCTAGTTGAAACTCTAATACCGTGACTGAATGCTCGTGCCTTGTACAAGATTTTCTCCAAGCAGCTAAGGAGTCCTGCGTGTTCTGGATCAAAGTGGAGAAAGTAGCAGTATTCTCAAAGTCATCCTGTACAAAGGTCTTAACATCTGCGAAGAAGGGAACCAGCAACCCCTTAAATTATCAAAATTAACTTCATCTCGATTCAAATTTTAGCAAATATGGCCTCGAAGTATTCTCGAACTCCATCTATAATGTTGGCCATAGCCTTGTGTAATTTAGTCGAATCCGCCTGCGTCGCGATCGGTTAGGCTTACCAGGATTGCCAAGAATACCACCTAGAGAAAATCATATCGGGTCATTCACCAATGACACTCTCCATCAATCAAGAATCGCGAATGGCATGCCTCATCACCTCAAGGCCGATCGCTTTACTTCCTCGATAGATAGAGGCATCACTTCAAGCATGATCCATCAGATCATCCATGTCAAAATACCGAAGCTCATTGAAGGTAAGGTCTCCATAAATTTCTCGGTCTTAATACTTAACTCGTGACTCCATTTATCTTCCGCTTCCCCGTACATTCTCCCCAACTCTACCAAGCCGCTGATCGACTCCCTAGGAATATCCGCTGGAGGCTCTATTACTGGTACATCCTGCCCTCAAGAACGAGACAACTGCTGAACATATCCAATCAAGGCCTTGTGTTCTCGTTTCAACTTCTTATATTTCCCTTCCTTCTTGAATAACCTATCCTTGATGGCAAGGAAGGAGTTATCACACTCTTCAACAATCTGAGCACTGACGCCCTGCATCCGCAGTCGACCGGCGACGGTTTCGAACCGTCATTCCGGCCACTTAACTCAGCACGCCTACATGAAGGGTGCGAGCCATCCACTCCCAATGGATACCTCGGTTTTCTTGTGGAGGAGCACTGATCCGATTCAAAAATTCTTCCATCTCAACTGCTGGATCAATCTCCTCTCTCGGGCTTCTTCTCATTCTATCCTTAAGCCAATCGGGCACCTCATACAGTATATCGAAAGGCTGCTGCTCCTGTGCCTCGACTTCTCTAACTTGTTCAACTTCTTCTTCATTCTGGCGAGGCTCATCGTCCTCAAGTGGCTGAGTGTCTCCTGACACTATATCATCATCATCGCCATCATTCATGGCCTCCTCTAACTCCTGCTGAAACTGAGGGTCAGTAATAGTCCCCTCATCATCATGCTGATCGATCCTAATGTACATTTCAGCTTCCGCCAATTGACTCTTCGCGGAAGGCATTTAATATCATCCCCAGACCACGTACTTGATTAATCGCATCCTTCAATCAGCAAACAAAGACACTTCCTCGTGATACTTGGAGAACGCACTCCAATGGTGCTGCAATCAGAATCCGTGGAGGTTCTCGGGCTACGAGTAGGCTCCCACAACTATTTCCTTCTTCCCCGGACTCTTGACCTCTTGTAACCGGCTTTTCTCATGGTGGCCTATGATCTCCCATCAAATTGTAAGTCAAGGCAATTGACCTACTCTTTAACCTGTTTACTCGCTTATCAACCCATGCTCTAGTAAATGTCATGACAGGGATAGAAAGAGTATCCAAATCTACAACCTCGGGCTCTGACCAATTGGGAGGCGGAAGTGGAGTATCTCGAACAGCTGCATAATCTGGATGAACAACATCCATATCCTCATTCACCTGGTCTGGAACCGGCACAACTTCACACTCCCTGATCAGAGTAATAGGCAACCGAGAGAACATTCTCTTCCTTACTTCAATTTCATCAACTGCATCAGCCCAATAATCCTCTATGGTGGCCTTATGTTTGAACTCCTCCGACAACACCCACTTGATGTTATGATGCGGTCATAGTGTTGTCGACTAGTGTGATATGAAAAATGATAAAATTGAAGCTCACTTTCAGCTTCTCTAGGCTGCCTGTGATCAAGGACACACCCTATCCGGAAGTTGCCCATTACAACCGAAATTCTACTCCTCCCTTCTTTTTCTTCTTCTAAATTTTGTCCTGGCCAGTATGCCCGATATCTCTAGCATTATTATTCTATCTGTTGGGTATTTAGGCAACCTATATGGGTACGAGGAAAAACCTTGCAGCCTAACATAAGAGAATCTCGGAAATTGTATAAACCAACACCCATACCTCTCAATTAGTTCCTGGGCATCCCTCGAGATTCTATGATGTAACCGCTCCTGAAGCAGCCTCGTGATATACATGGTGAAGGCATCGTTGACACGCGAGTAGTGGGTTGTGCTTGCCAGATGCAACTGTGGACAGGCATCATATATTTTAAACTGGTGGGAGCCACAACCAACAGGTTCCTTGTAACAGATCCCCCTGTACTTCGTCATCCGTGCCAACATGTAGATAATGTAGGAGCTCATGTAAAATGTGTTCGTTCTTCGGAGGCCCAGGAGCTGCTCATGTATATTATCACTGATCATCTCGGCCCAATTGACATAATCCTTGCCTTCCAGCACCAAGTTGATGTAATAAAACATCCAAGGCTCAAAAATGAAGGACTGTGCACAGCCTCCAACCCTGCTCAGCATCATAATGAGATCACAGTATTCTTGCTTCAAATCATCCGCTATGATCTGCTTGGGCAACTTCGTTCGAGAAGGCTTAGGAGTGGTCATCCAGTGGGTGTTAATTGTATCCATGCATCGCTCAAAAGCAGAAGCATACATACGCTCAACTCGTTCTCTGGATTTGTAGATCATATTTCTGTGCACCGGGATCCCGAAAGCTTCACCGATGGCGGCTGGAGTAAGATTTGCTAGCACTTGGCCATCAGGTGACATGATCGACCGGTGTTCTTTCTCATAGTAATTGGCACATTCCATTATCAGCTCCGAGCATTGAATAGCTGGTGGAAAACCAGCAGCTGCATATAACCCACTTCGAATAATATTGTGTGAAGTAGTTGATGGCCGATGACTTCCAATTCCAAACATTCTGTTCTTGAAGGTATCCAGGTTGACGGAGCCCAAATTGGTGTCTGTCAACTTGCCCAACCTTGAAATAAACTTTGATTCCGGCATGAACGTCTTGCTCAGCTTTTTGATCACAGCTTGTCTTGAGGTGCCATTGTCATTTTCCGTTGTCCTTGCTTCAGCCATCTCAGCTTCTTTTCTTGAATTCCAACACTTAGAACAGATTTCTAAGTAGACTTTGATGGCTTCACTTCACTATCTTCAATCAGCAATTTGAACTTCCACAACTTTATATCAGCAATCAGCAATCTTGCAAGTTCGTACTTTTGAGTTCTCAGCAACTTCACTTCAAAGCGTCCCTTTTTCAACTGGCAACTTCAACTTAGCAATGAGTTAAGCTTCAGCCTTGATACCAGCAACTTCAATCTTCAGCAAATACTTCTTTAACCAGCAAGGGCGTACCTCTCCAGCAACTCAAGGCGTCACCCTCAACTAGTCTCAGCAATCTCAACAAAAACTTTGAACTCTTCACTGCAATGCCTTACTTAGAGCAAATTCGCCTTCTTCAGCTGTGAAAACAAGTGAAAAACTTGTTCATTTTATAGCTAAAACCCAAATTCTAGAAGAAGTTAATTTTAGCCAGTGCAATTAAACTCCACTACTCTACTTCAAGAATTCGAATTCTCCCTCTCTGGTGTTTCTGACACTTGTCTCCAGTCGTCGGGAATCTTATTCTTCTAGAAACTTGACTTTGACTGGCGTTTTTGAATTTGTTTTCGAAAATTTAATTTAATTCATCTTTTGAATCCACCAACCGGAGCTCTGTCACTTGAATTTGAATTTAACTTCTCCTCTGCTCTGAAAAATTCATCCTTGAAGAATTCAAACAAAATTATCTAGGCAACTAACTTCAGATTCATCGTTCGAAGAAAATTCATTTTGAAAACACATTTTATTCATTTTTGCCTTAGAGAATTTAAAATTTTCCCTTAGAAAAATTCACAACTTGAGCACTGGTTAAATTCTTCCTTGGAAAAGTGTCGGCGAAGCTTGGAAGACTTGGAAATCCATCTATCATCGCGAATGTTCAGTACCCAGAAGAAAATTTTCCTCAGAACGCCTCGAATCCATGGGTACCCAATGAACGGGTTCATTTAATTTTTTGAATTTTGAACCTTAGAAAATATTATTTTCATCATTTTAAACTCATTCTTCGCCCGTGATCATCCTGTGTTGCTCCAAACTGAAGGACTTGAATTCATCTTTGCATTATCATCGTCTCTAATTCCACTGCTGATAAAATTTGCTCGTACTTCGGAAAACTTCATCACTCTGAGGCTCTAGGCGTATTTTCCAAGAGAAAATAATTTGTCTTAGAAAATATTCAAATTATCTCACGTTGATAATTTTCCTTAGAAAATTTTATTTGCTCACTCGCCGGTGTTGGGAAATTTCAACTTAGCAAAATTTTATCCATGCCTAGCACACTTCATTGCTCACTTCACACTTCATACTTGAAAATATTGATTTAAAAACCCAACGCCTAGGCAACTTCTCCAACACTTAGAAAATATTTTATTTTCTACTTGAGGCGCTTAGCACTTAAGGAAAAATCACGCCTTGAAATATTTCTAACACCTTGTGACTTTAGGCGCCCAACACATACGCCTAGCCAAATTTCTCTAAGGCCCACCACCTTGGGCGCATTCTACACATGATGGAGGATAACGCCTTCAACATGCCTTAGAAAATATTTTAATCATCTTATTACTCCCATCTCCCTAGGCACATATAGCATTTGAAGAGGGGAAAAAATCACGCCTAGGCAACACCTTGCAACACCTCACACGTCTTGGAAGACATCTAAGACTTACCACCTTGAGCGCCTAACATTTACCATCTTTCACCACGCTTTGGCAATATTTTTCACCTCAATTACCACCCTTATTCATCTTTTACTATCCAAACATGGGCGCATTTGAGCATATCCCCTGGATGACCTTTCAACTCCACCTTTTTGTCTTGACATGCACAAGTTTGGGCGCATTTTGGAGGGTGAGGAGGATAAAAACGTTTGACCTGTTGACTCTCTCTTCCTTTGGGCGCATTTTGATGTAGCTGGTGGATAAAAAACGTTGACTTGTTGACTTTCTCTTCCTTTGGGCGCATTTTGATGTAGCTGGTGGATAAAAAACGTTGACTTGTTGACTTTCTCTTCCTTTGGGCGCATTTTGATGTAGCTGGTGGATAAACTTTATAACTTTGAAATTTTTTACGCCTCCTCATCAATTGGGCGCATTTTGCCAAGCCTGCTGGACGAAGTTCCAGACTTAGACAAATTTTCTTGTTCCCTGCCAGTATTTCATACCCTGCTATTTATAGTAAGCCTTCTCATTTTTGCACTTCTGAAGCTCGGATCAACTTGAAATTTTGAACGTAGCATCCTCATAGCTTCAATGTCCTGTCTACATTGCCATTTTTAGTTGACCTGCTATTTTTAGCTTGTTTCTGAAGGTGGTTTACTAAAAATAGTAAGCTCATGTTTCTGATAGCTCCCATGCTCCGATCGAGTTGAAATTTTAATGAGGCGCTCCTCACCACGTGACCTGCTGGCTGACACTGACGCATGCAGCTGATTTACTATTTTTAGCCAGTTTCCAAATTGACTTACTATAAATAGTAAGTGCTCCGTTTGACTTAAAATTTCACTAGCAGATAGCTTGAAGGACGCTGATCGCGGTGGTTTACACCGGATTTTGAAAATTTTGACTTTTTACGCCTATTTTTAGGCTCCGAAGCTGGAAACCCTAATTTGCTTTGCATGCGTATCAAATGAACTCTGTTTCCCTTCGTTTCTGTGGCACTGCGATCGGCTCGTGAATCTGAACTGCTGGGAAGTGGCTGCCGGGATACACCGGCTAAAAATAGCAAGTTCCTTACTGAGTGAGAATCTCGGTTTGCATGTCACACCATCGCGAAACTCTCGAAAAACCCATCAGGAATCACCCGACATGCAAAAGAAACCTCGACATGCAAACCCTAAAAATAGCCTCGAAAGGCTGGACTCTGAAAGTTGTCGTCTCGTCTTGCATGTTATATCATCGCGAAGGTCTCGAAAAACCCAGAAGGAATATGCCAACATGAAAAGAAGAACTCTGCTTCTGAACCCTGAAATTTGTGCCGGAAGCCTGACTGCTAAAAATAGTAAGTTGTCTGTTTTCGCTCAAATTTTGCACGTGAGCTGCCTGATACGCTCTGAATGCTGTGTGACTGTCGGAATCTCAAAATAGCTGACAAATTGCCCCGAACTTCACACTTACTAAAAATAGTAAGTACCTCAGATCTTGATGAAATTTTGCTGAGAGCCTGCTGGAAGCATACTGACAACAACGTTAAGTTCAATTTTCAATTTGATTACTCTATTCGACCTCGGACTGACCAGAAACAATGAAACCCTAATTTTCTAACTTGGTCAGTTTCACATTCAAACTCACTGACGGGCGCAACCCTCGAAAGGCGGACATCAGAAAAGAGACAGAGCGAGAGAGAGAAGAAAACGCAAGCCAAAAGACCGGAACGGAGCAAAAATAAGGGGGTCCCCATTTTGAATGGGGCGATGTGTGAAAAGGTCACAACACAACTTTGCCTTCTTAACTTTTGCATCTCCTTCATAAATATTTTGAAGTTTGTCCCAAATCTCTTTTGCTGATTTGCATCTCATGACTTTTGTAAATTCAGAATCGGTTAGGCTGCAAAGAAGAGCATGCTTTGCTTTTGGATTGTTTTCACTTCTCTTTTTGGCTGCTTGATCCGTTGGAGGGGTAGCTGGAGGTGAATACCCATCAACAACAGATTTCCACACATCAAACCCAAGTGCATTCAAGTATGCTTCCATCTTGATATTCCAAAAAGCATAATTAGTCCCATCAAAGATGGGTGCTTTCAGTGTTGCTTAGATTTGCCATATGTGCTCTTAAGGATCTCCTTCAAGCGATTAAGCTTTCAAGAAGGACCTTGCTCTGATACCAATTGAAGAGCACAAAAGATTTACTGAGAGGGGGGGGTGAATCAGTAAATCAATCACAAAACTTTTTATTTCTTAATCTTTTTAAACTTGTTACACTCAACCTTTTTGATTTGAATCAATTTCCCCAAGTTGACACAATTTTATTGAAATAATAATTTTTTAAAAGTAGGCAACAACCTACAGATTTACAACTAGATGATTTAGTAGAATGAATCCTACAAGGAACACCTAGACCTCTACAAAATTTAGTAGACACCTGCCTACAAGGAGCACCAACCCCTAATGCAAGGCACCAAACCTTGACTTGATGGATGAAGCAATTATCTTCAATCAGATCTACAATCTCCCACACCTTCAATCTGCTTTTGTGATGAACAATCTCACCTTAAGCCCACACAAGAAGATGGGTTTCTGACTTGAATCACTATAACTTCACAACCACACTCTCAAGTCTGAAATGAATGACAAATATATACTTTGCTCTAAGATAGCATCTCTTGGAAAAAGATCACATCTTTTGATAAATCGCATCACTTCATTTGTGAGTGTTAATCTTTAATTTTCCCTTTTAGATTTTTAATATTTTTAACATATTACCATGCAGCCGCCTGTAGGATATTAAGGGACATATCTTTTAAAAAGAGACTGTTTGAAAACACATTTTAAAGGGCTGTATCCAAAGGTTACACATAGAAGTCTCTGAAGAACACGTCTCTTAGAGAGACTCTAAAGAAAGGCCACGTTCCTTGTAGAAAGATACGTCCTTTCAGGACATTCGTAACTGCTCAAAGACACGTCCTTTCCAGCTTCGAAAAAACACATCTCCAGATTTCTTTTTTTTAATACAACGCGTCCTTTAGTTATATCTCTAAAACACGTCAACAGATCTTGGTCGATAAGACACATCTTTTTGAATTCGCCTTAGACATGTCTCCTTTAAAATTCGCATCTGTTCAATGAATACGTCTTTCAAAAAGGCGTCCCTTCTCCTTTTTAAAATTCGCATCTGTTCAATGAATACATCTTCAAAAAGAAACGTCCCTTTTTACTTATCGAACATTAGAGAAGATTATATTATTATTTTTAAAAAAATTTCAGCTGTTCATAAATACGTCTTTAGAAAGACATTTGAAAAAAGATTATTTTTTAATAAATTCATATCTTTTAACAAATCATCATCAGATTATGCGCACTCCGTTATGATTCTATTGTAATCTGCATTTAGTGATTCTGATTATGTACACTTTGATCTGAACATCAATCTGCATTTAGTGATTCTGATTATGCACACTTTGATCTGAACATCAATCTGATATGACCTGAATATTAATTTGATCTGAATATCTCTGAATATCAATGACTTGATTATACTGCTCTGTTTTCAACTAGCTCTTGGAATTTTATGATTCCATGGAAACCTTGCATAATGAAACTTGACATCAATGACAAATCTTCTAACAGATCCAACAGTTGAGATGGATGAATTCTTGAGTAGGATCAGTGCGCCTCCAACAAAGAAGAGAGCTAGGAAGTTTTCAAAGATTTCAACAGATGAGGATGGCTCTTGCACCCTTCATGTGGCTGTGCCAAGGATTGAGTGTGATCGAGATGAGGCCATTCCAGAAAACTATGTGATTACCACCATGGAGTTAGGCCGCCCCACGGGAGCACAAATAATTGAAGAGTGTGATAACTCCTACCAGGCACTCAAGGACAGGTTGCTTCGGACTGAAAGAAAATATAAGAAATTGAAGAGGGATCACAAGACATTGATTGGTTACGTGCAACATTTGTCTCGTCCTTGTGGGCAAGAGAATCCGGCGATTGGGTTGCTTCCAGCCGAGCTTCCTAGAGAATCAGTTAGTGGCTTGGAAGATTTGAGAAAGATGGCACAAGAAGCAGATAAGTGGGTTGCTGGTGTTCGTGCTGAGACAGAAGAGTTTATGGAGGATCTTGCTCATGCTTGCTAGCAGGCTTCCAGCATTATGGCACAGATGGATGCGGTTGATCAGGCTTGGGGCGATGCTCATATCTATCAGAATAGGGTTGTTCAACATCTAGAGGCTTTGATGCATACTTGTTGTGACCTTTTTCACACATCGCCCCATTCAAGATGGGGACCCCTAATTTTTGCTCCATTCTTGTCATTTTGGCTTTGGTTTTTGGTCTCTCTCTCTCTGTCTGTCTCTTTTCTGATGGTCTACTTTCTGGGGACGTTCCCGTCAGTGAGCTTTAACATGAAAACTGGCCGAGTCTAAAATTAGGGTTTCATCGTTTCTGGTCAGTCCAAGGTCAAGTAGAGTCAGTAAATTGAAAATTGAACTTAACGTTGTTGTCAGCAGACATCCAGCAGGCCTTCAGCAAAATTTCAACAGATTCCGAGGTACTTACTATTTTTAGTAAGTGTGAAATTCAGGCGATTCGTCAACATTTTTGAGATTGACGGTCACACGCATTGAGTATATCGTTGCTTGCATGCCAAATTTGGCCGGAGCGACTTACTATTTTTAGCGGTCCGGCTTCCAGAACAATTTCAGGGGTGCAGATGCAAAGTTTTCTTTGCGTAATGCGCATATTCCTTAAGGTTTTCGAGACCTTAGCGATGGCATTAACATGCAAGTGAGATGACCACTTCGGGATTGACCAGAGGCTATTTTTAGGGTTTGCATGTGAGGGTTTCTTTGCATGTCGGTGATTCCTGATGGGTTTTCGGAAACGCGATGGTGTGACATGCAAATGAAGATTCTCACTCAGTAAGGAACTTGCTATTTTTAGCAGGTGTGTCCCGGAGCCACCAATGAGTTAGATTCGAGCTGATCGCAGTGTCGCAGAAACGAGAGCAAACAGAGTTCATTTGGGATGCATGCAAAGCGAATTAGGGTTTCCAACTTCGGAGCCTAAAAATAGGCATCAAAAGTCAAAATCTTCGAAAACCGATGTAAACCACGCGATCAGCGTCCTTCAGGCTATCTGCTGGTGAAATTTCGAGTCAAACGAGCACTTACTATTTATAGTAAGTCAATTTGGAAACATGCTAAAAATAGTAAATCAGCTGCATCGTCGATCCCGGTAAGGTCCGCGTGGTGAGGGCGCCTCATTCAAATTTCAACTCGATCAGACTTGGGAGCTATCAAAAACACGAGCTTACTATTTATAGTAAGCCACCTTCAGAAACAGGCTAAAAATAGTAGGTCAGCTAAAGATGGCAGTGTTGACAGGACAATGAGGTTATGAGGATGCTACATTCAAAATTTCAAGTTGATCCGAGCTTCAGAAGCGCAAAATCAAGAGGACTTACTATAAATAGCAGGGCACGTAAGCTGGCGAAACGGAGAAAAATGTCTAAGTCTGGAACTTCATCCTCCACCCCCTGTGAAATGCGCCTTCAAGTATATGTCAGGCATGAAAATTTTTAAGAATGAAACTCATCCTGCAGGTAGGCCAAAATGCGCCCAAATGTGGAAGAGAGTCAAGGAAAAGTCAACAAAACACGTCCTGCAGCAGGGGTAAAATCCGCCCAGCTACAAGACACATCAAGGAAAAAATTTTCTAAGGCAAACTCGTCCTCCTCAAGAGGTGAAATGCGCCCAAAAGAGAATAAGTCAAAGTGGTCAATGCTTTTTATCCTGTAGCTAGGCCTAAATGCGCCCAAGGGAGGTTGATAGCATAAAAAATTTCTAAGTGACAAATTTCATCCTTCTCCTAGGCCTAAATGCGCCCAAATGGGGCCACATGAGGACAAAACAAAGGAAGCTGAAAAGCCACAAGCTTGGCGTTGAAATGTTCATCCTCCTTCATGCATGAAATGCGCCCAAGTAAGGGCATGTCAAGACAAAATAAGGAAGGAATATTCCAAAAGGTGGCGTGAAAACTTTCATCCTCCATCACCTAGCAAATGCGCCCAGCCACTAGCATGTTTAAACGCGCCCAAGAGGAGTTAACAAGAAAGTCAAAAGGGTCAATGATATTTCATCCCTCTCACCCCCTCAAATGCGCCCAACTTAGCATCCTCTTGAAAGCTGGTCAAAGGAAGATTAAAGTCGTTGAAAAAGTTTCTCATCCGCCTCATGCATCTAAATGCGCCCATGTTTCAAACTTTATCCTCCACATATGGCCAAATGCGCCCAAAATACTAAGAGGGTTGACTTTCTCCTCTCTCCTTTGAATGCGCCTAAAGAGAGGCATGTGAAGACAAAAATAGGAAGCTTAAGAGTCACAGGTCAAGGCGTTGAAAGATTCCTTCTTCCACACAAGCAAAATGCGCCCATCCTCTTGCCTATGTAATATGCGCCGTGCAAAGAGGGTGATTAAAGTGTGTTGGGCGTTGAAAATGCTAAGGAGTGTTAAACATATTTACTAAGGCGTGATTTTAAACCCCCTTTCTTCAAGAGTAATATGCGCCTGGGGTGGTGAGATAAATGCCAAGGTGTTAGAGATTTCTTTTGCTAAGGCGGGATTTTCTTTCCTCAGTGTGCTATACGCCTTAAGTAAAGTGAAATATTTTTTTTTTTAAAAAAAAAAAGTGTTGGAAAATTTTCCTAGGCGTTGGGACTTCAAATAAATATTTTTCAAGTGTGAAGCAAAATGCAAGTGGCAAGTAAAGATAGAATGTACAAGGCACCTCTGTGAATGAATTTTTTTTTCTAAATGAGGATGATACTTCTCTCGCTGGCAGGCAAACAAAATTTTCTAAGGCAAAATTTCCAGAGTGATTCAAAAAAATTTCTAAGGCACAAAATATTTTCTCCCTTAGAAAAACGCTTAAGTCTGGAGAGGTGATGGATTTTTTTCCTTGAAGCACAGATGAGCCGCCGGAGATGAAGTCAGTGATTGCCAGCTGCACAGGATTGATAAAAATTTTCCAAGTCAGAGCAAAATTCTCAGAGGAGATCGAAGAACGAGAATAAATTTGATGAAAGAATATTTTCTAACGTTCAAAATTCAAGGAAATTAAATGAACCCGTTCGTTGGGTACCCATGGATTTGATGCGTTCTGGAGAAAATTTTCTTCTGGGTATCGAAGATTATCGATGAGGAGTTGATTTTAAGGTCTTCCACAGCTTGTCAAGAATTTTGGGATGAAGATTTTTAAGTGGGCACCAGGTTGATGAGATTTCATAAGGGAATCTTGAAAATTTTCTAAGGCAAAATGAAGAAAATGTGTTTTCAAGGTGAAATCCTCCAGGTGATGGATTTGAAAGGAACTGCCTAGTTAAATCTGCTCAAATCCTTCGTGAAGATAGTTTTCTTGAGCCAGAGATGAATAAAATCAAGGTTGTCAGAGCTCCAGCCGGTGAAATGAATTTCTCAAGGATGAAGTTGAACACAAAGTTGACGATAAGCCCTTGAAGATCAAAGCGAGAAAAATCAGGTAAGGAAAATTGATATTATGATGTGTTCTAATACTCTTCTCCTCGCTTGTTTTGCAGGAGAAATGTTGAGGCCAGAGCGCGATGACGTGAAGTGATGAAGCAGGATGATGTTACCACCTTCGAAGGAAGATAAAATTACAAGTTTCAATCTCGAAGAAAAGGTTACAAGAAATTTGCTAAGTGTTAGCTCAAGTGACAAAGGTGAAATGTTTTCAAGACTCAAGTGACGAAGATGAAGACCCTCAAGTGGAAGAAATCAAAGAACAACGCCAAGAAAGAAGATCGAGAGCAGTGTGAACGCGTCTACAAATGGAATCTTCTAGAAGGATGATGGTGGACATTATGGCGCATTTATTACCCCACTCTCTTCTGTGGCGGTTTTTAGGGCAATATTATTTAGGGCTGAGGTGGCACGATTCTGGCCACTCTGTTGATTGTAACCCTAGCCATCTTTTGGGACTTGGCTAGCTATAAAAGGGGGAGTCCCCCTCATTTGTAATCTCATTAGAGTAGAGGCATTAGAATCAGAGTAGACGTTGAGAGAGCATTAGAGCTAGATAGTGTAGCATTGTAGAGCATTTTTGCATCATTTGGAGAAGAAAGAAAGTTTTCCCTTTGAAAACTTTTGAGGAGATTGTTGTGTAACACATTTTATGATAATAGATCTTTTCATTGATGATGGAATTCGTCTTGTCATGAAATGCTAGCAAGGTTTCTTCTTCCTTTCGTATCCAAGTAGATTAAATTCATGCAAGTAGCTTACTTTGGTGTGTGGTGTTTTATTGAGATAGCTTCGCTTTATTCCATACCACTAGCGGCTTGTTGATGATAAGTTCGCCTTGCGTGGTCGACTGGAGATTATTTTGTGTTTAACTTCGGTTGTGGTTTACATACTTATATGCGTCGTTCTGATGGTGTATGTATGTTAAATTATAGCTTGAACATCTTTCGTTGTTTCCCTTGAAGATTGCACCGATTTTACTGAGGCTGTCCGACGGAGGCTAGGTGAAATCTGGTTGAAGTCTATTGAAACGAAGCCCCATATATCCTGCATTTAGAATAGAATATAAACTTCTTAGGCCCTACACCCTTTTAAATTCAGTTCATTTCCGGTTAGAATTAGGAAACTTGCGCTCACCTGCCAAATCATTTGAATCACACGAAAGCCCTTAGTCTACTGTTTGTTGTTAGCCATCGAACAATTGTGTAAGTCCCCTTGAAAATACCAGCAATATCACATCAAGCCAAACTGAGCCTATTCGCACTTAAGGAACCTTGGAGTTGAAAGCATGATCTTACTCGCAATCTTAGCATGCTGAATACTTTGTTCAAGAGAGGATAGAGCGTCCGTTGGGAGACTTTATTCTGTGTTGGTGCGGTCTCAAAAACCACGTCAACAATACTCCCTTACAGACTTTGGTTGAGGTAGGTGTGATTCAGGAAGGTGCTAGGTATGACTTCACCAGCTGGTACTCTTCAGTTGTCACAGGCCAGGGATTCTTTGATGCAGCACAGGCAAATTCGGCCAGAGTCAGAAAGGCCATGGGGAATATTATAGATGGAGTCCTGAACACGCTTGAGGCTATCTTTGCTAGGAGATTGACTTCCGAGGAGGTGACTGCTGATGGTTTGAGGAGTGGATTGACGCCTTTCTTTTCTGAGGTGAAGACTTTTGTGCAGGATGATTTTGAGAACACTTCAACTTTCTCTAGCCTGATTCAGAATACCCAGGATGCCTTGACCGCTTGGAGGAAGTCTTGCACTCGACATGGGTAGATGGTGACAGTACTTGAGTTTCAACTTGATCATATCTTGCCTATTTCAATTTAGGAAGTTGAAGCAGTACTGGCCAGATTCATTGATTTTGCGGCCAAGGAGAAGGAAAATGGAAATGCCCTTCTAGATGATGACCTTCTGGAGGATTGATAGTGGACATTAATTGCTTTGCTATTTTGAGAGTGAGTGGGAATCTTCTAGCTCATTTATTACCCCACTCCTCTTGGGGGCGGTTTTTAGGGTGAATCTTGTTTAGGGTTGAGGTGGCACAATCTGGGCCATCCAGCCGATTGTAATCTGAGCCGTCCATTGGACTGGGCCAACTATAAAAGGGGCATCCCCCCACATTTGTACCTTAGTAGAAATTAGATTAGACATCAGACTAGAGAATAGAGCAGAGAGACTGATAGTTGTAGTTTGTTAGCATAGCATAGTTTGAAGGAGAAGGAAATTTGTCCCTTGAGAACTTTGTAAGTGTTGATGTGATTTTTGTGACCTCACCAACCAGGTAGAACAAAGTTTCCAAATGGATACCCTATTCTCTCTTGAACAAAGTATTCGACGTTCTAAGATTGCGAGTGAGATCACGCCTTCAACTCCAAGGTTCTTTAAATGCGAATAGGCTCAGTTTGGTTGATGTGTATATGCTGTGTACTCACGAGGGGACTTACGTAGTTGTTCAAAATGAGTGTAGTAACGACCAATTTGTGCTTTTGAAGGGGATTTTGCGCGAATGATTTGGCTTTAGCGTACAAGTTTCCTAAGACTAACCAAGATTATGCGGAATTGAATGGTTGCAGAGATTTCTAAAATTTAAATTCTAATCTAAATGCAAATGGGTGTTACGCTCAACATAAATGAATTTCGACAAACATTGTTTAGCCTCCTGTTGGACAGCATCAACAAAGTAAGTGCAATCTTCAAAGGATGAAAATGATGTTCAAATCAGGATTCAATAGTGCAACTACCATCACAACGATGCATAACTACCTATGAACCTTGATCGAAGTTAAGTACAAAAAGTCCAGTTGACCACACAAGACGTGCTTACCATCAGCAAGAACGTTAGTGGTATGGATAAAAGAAATTCACTTATATCAAGCATAAACATCCATGTCTAACTACAAGCATGAAATTAAGTTCCTAATTGAAGTCAAAGGAATAAGAAACCTCACGAACTATTCCAAACAAAGTTGAAATCCACCATCAATGAAAAGCTTTATTAAGAATAATCCTTTGTGACAATCTCTTACAAAATTCTCAAAGGGAGAATTCCCCTTCTTCTTCAACAATGCAAATGAGAAACTACTCTAACTTAAAAGCTTCTACTCTCTATTCTGCTTCAACAATAGCTCTCTATTCTCTGATTCTATGACTACTAGAGTACAAATGAGGGGGACTCCCCCTTATATAGCTGGCCTGTTTGAACCGACGGCCCAGATCAAATTACAATGGAGGGCTCAGATTGAGCCACCTCAGCCCTAGACGAGCTTTGCCCTAAAAACCGCCAGAAGGTGGAGGAGTGGCGTCATAAATGCTCCCAAAATAGCAGATTCCTCCTTTGACCACCATGAGCAATTAATGCCCACTAACCTTCTAGAAGATTCTCGTCCATGACCCGGATTCCTTTGCTCTTCTCTCTGACCGCGTACGCTATGAATCGCGCCAGCACTGAGTCGACCTCTTCTTCAGAAATTGGGAGTGAGATTCAGCTGATACTCCAAGATGGCTACCATTTGCTCGTGCTTCTCACAAGATTTTTCCCAAGTCTCCATAGAATCTTGCGTGCTCTGAATGATTGTTGAAAACGTAGAGATGTTTTCAAAATCCAACTGGGAAAATGTCCTCATCTCAGTAAAGAATGGCTGCAATCTTGCCCTTAGTCCTTCTGCATCTACCTCCTCGTGCGTAAGCCTTCTTGCGAATACTGACTCCAAAGTGTTGAGAATACTCTCACGAATATTCCTCATAGCCTTTCTGATCTTGGAGGACTCCATTGCCGCAGTGTCAAAGAAACTCTTCCCTGTGAACGCTGCTGAATGCCATCCACGGAAGTCATATCTATCACCTGCTTGAATTACCCCTTCATTCACCAGAGTTTGCGTGGGAACACGCATCAAAACAGCAAGACGTGGGATAGTTTTGTCTTGAAAGATGTGGGTATCTCCCCAAGCCTGCTCAACATCATCCAAACGTGAAAGAATACCGGAAGCATTTTGGAATGCTGAGACGAGATCCGCCATGAACTTTTCTGCCTCAGCACGGACACCATTCACCCACTTATCTCCTTCTCGTACAGCCCTCTTCACTTCCTCCAAGCCGCTGATCGGCTCACGTGGCACCTCTGGTGGAAGCTCTGCTGCTGGATTACCTTGAGCAACAGGATGTGCGAGATTTTGCACATACTCAACTAACGCTCTGTGCTCTTTCTTCAACCTCTTATACTTTCCTTCTTTCTTTACCAGCCTATCCTTTAATGCCTGAAACGAACCTTCAGCTTCTTCCACCACTTGCGCTCCTGAAGGGCGTCCCAACTCAACTGTGGTGATTGTGTACTTCTCCGGCATTGCATCACTCAAATCGTGATCTTCTCTTGGGGCAGCGATGTGAAGGCTACGGGAACCTGCCTCATTAGTTTCTATCCTTGTATATTTTCTCGCCCTCTTCCGCTTTGGCGACTTGCTTGTTCTATTCAAGAGTGCTTCCATTTCAATTGCTAGGTTGGCGTCATCATCCTGGTCCCTTCGGATTGCCTGTGAAAGCCAATTTCGTTGAATATCATAGATGATCAAGGGCTGCTCCTCAGTGGCTTCCACTTCTCGAACTTCTTCCCGAGCAGTATTTGTTGGAGGCTCAATTATCTCGACCTCTTGATCACTTCCCTCATGAGTCCCAGCATCTTCTTCTCCGAAGGAAACGTCAAAGTGGGTGTCCATATCTGTTTCTTCCCCTTCATCTCGCTTACTGGCGGCTTCAGGATCATTGACACTCTGATTATCTACCTCCCTTGGCATTGGTTGGTTAATTTCTCCATCCTCCAGTTCTTCATTTCTTTTAGCTCTCTGACTGGCAAATAACGAAACTTCACGTACACTGGAAGCATGAGACACCAACTGAGTGGACGTTGTATCCTCTGATCCCTGAGGCTCTGGCTGAACGGGCTCCCTCCTTTTTGATTCTGGACCTCGTGTGAGTTGCTTCTTCCTCTTGGCTACCACCGGCGGTCTTCTATCACCCATGAGGTCATACGTGAGGGCGACTGACCTCCTCCTTAATCTGTTAACCCGCTCATCCACCCAAGCTCTAGTGAATGTCATGACCGGGATAGACAGAGTGTCTAGATCCACAATCTCTGGTTCGGCCCAATCTATTGGTGGCATCGGAGCGTTCTTCACCGTTTCATAATCTGGATGGGTGACCCTAGTATCCTCCTCAAGTTGATCCGGCACCTTAATCACCTCACACTCCCTGATTAGCTTTAGAGGCAGCCTTGAAAACATCCTCTTTCTGATTTCATCTTCGCTTCCAGCATTTGCCCAAAAGTCCTCCATGTGAGCCTTGTGTTTATATTCTTCTCCTTGTATCGTTCCGATCATTCCCTTAGGATCAAAATTCTGTCGGCTCGTGTGAAGAGTCAGCTTGTAGAATTTTAGCTCATCCTCGGCCTCCTTGGCTGCTTGTAAAGTCGGGCATTCCTCGAGTGAATTTCCCAACACAATGGGAAAATGAAGACCTCCCTTCTTCTTTCGCCTTATAATCTTGTCGTAGGCCACCAGTTGCCTAGACAACTCGAGTAGGATCATTCTGTTAGTGGGGTACCTAGGCAGCTTGTAAACATATGAATCATAACCCGGAAGCCTCAGATAGGTGAACTTCGGGAATTGGACGAACCAACACCCATATTCTTCGATGAGCATCTGAGCTTCCTCGGATATCCTCTGTTGTAGCCTTTGCTGAAGGGTCCTTGTGATGTACATGGTAAAGGCATCATTCACTCTTTGAAAGTCACCAGTGTGAGTAAGATGCAACTGTGTGCACGACTGGTGGATCTTAAACTGATTGTAGCCGCAGCCAATTGGCTCTTGGTACGCCAATCCTCTATACTTGGTCATTCGAGCCAACATGTAAATGACATATGAGCTCATATAAAATGTTTTTGTTCTTCTGAGGCTCCGGAACTGCTCATCGATGTTATCACTTATCATCTTCGCCCAGTTCACTTGCTCGTTCCCCTCGAGCACTACACTGATGTAAAAGAACATCCATGGCTCGAATATGAATGACTGAGGGCTGCCATTGACTCTGCTGAGCAACATAATGATATCGCAATATTCTTGCTTCAGCTCCTCTGAGATTATTTGTTTCGGTAGCCTGGCAGCAGGTGGCTTTGGCTTGCGCATCCATGAGGTGTTTATTCTTTTCATGCACTTCTCGAAGGTTGTGGCGTACATCTTATCTGCCTTGGCCTTGGACTTATACAACATGTTGTCCGTGGCGAGGATTCCAAACGCCTCGCCGATTGCATCTGGAGCGAAATTAGCCATGATCAAACCATCAGGAGAGGTGATAGTCCGATCCTCAGAATTATAGAAGTTGGCGCACTCTAGGATCAATTCAGGACAACGGACTGCCGGTTGGAAGCCTGCTGCATTATACAACCCGCTTTTCACAATATTCCATGATGCATCTGTTGGAAGGTTGCCACCTTGCCCGTACATTCGGCGTATGAACGTCTCGAGGTTGAAGGACCCGAGGTTGGTGTCCGTCAAATTGCCATACTTTGAGATGATCTTTGACTCTGGGATGAAGGACTTCTTTAGGCTCTTGATAATCGCCTGCTTGGAGGCGTTCTCTTTGACAGCTTCGTTGTTTGCAGCCTTAGTTCCAGCCTTGCTAGTTCCAGCAGCGTCAGCCATCTGCAAAACAAAAAGCGAATATTACTCCATCAACTTTTAAAACAACCATCACGTGGGGTGGCTGGCGGTTGGAGTTGGCTGCAAAAATAAATACAAGTTAGTAGCGTTAGCAGCCAACTCTGACTTCTCAAGAATTAAAACTTCAACCTCCAGCAACTCGCAGCCAAAAGAAATAACTTAACTCTATCAATCTTAACTTCGAAAAAGCGTGTTGAGTCTCAGTAATTTTTAAAATCAGCAATTTCGAATTAAAATCAGCAAGCCTTCGAATTAAATTACCAAGTTTGAAATCAACTCTTCGACAGTTATACATCAGCAATTTCGAAGAAAATAAATCCAAGAGTTTTTAAACGAGCAAGTTAAAATTCGCAAGCTTCAACAATTAAAAATCAACTTTTCGGAAGTTATAAATCAGCAACTTCGAAAAGCAATCGAAAATCAGCACTTCGAAAATTATAAAACAGCAATTTCGAAGGCTTTACAATTTAAATCCAATTCGATTCTAACACTCAGCAATTTCAGAAAATCTAAAGTTCAAACAACTTCGAAAAATCAAAGCTCAAGCAACTTCGCATTCAAACAATCTCAGCATTTTAACTCTCAGCATAAATAAACGATTTCAGCATTTCAACTTTTAACTTCAAAGCATTTTCGACTTTCAGCAAAATAAAAAGTTTCAGCAACTTCGAATACATACCTCAACAACGTGAAGAAATAAAAATGCTAAACCCTTTTACTTCGAAGCACTTCGCAACTTGCAACTTCGAATCTCAGCAACTTCAAGAAACCAACTTTCAGCACTTTCAATCTCAAAAATCGAACTTTCAGCAACTTCTCGAATTAAATCTCACAACTCAACTTGCCAGCATAAATTTCAACTTCGAATCTTGTGAGATGAGAATGAAAATCCTCGGAGTTTTATAGCAAAAGGCTGGCGCTAATTTTAGCAGATGCCTTTTATTCCTTTCATCATGACTGACGCGTTTGCTAATTTTAAAAGGGAATATTCCAGTCGTCAGGCAGTTATTATGACAATTTGCTATTTGGGGAGATTCTTTCCTCGATTTAAATTTAAAATTCCCTCCCGACTGCCAGTTACCTCCAGTGATTTCGAGAAAATCATTTTTTTACATCGATTTGAAGTTATCCCGACTGCATTTTAAAATGGCATTTTTAATTTATTAAAATTGCCATTTTAATTTATTTCTTCAACGTACTAAAAAAAATTCGGTATCAATCGTTGAAACTGGCTAGGCATAACTTTATTTTCCATCCGAAATCGACTTCCAAAACAAATTCCCCTTGTTAAATCGTCCGAAATTTTAAAATTGCATGGGTCAAAATCGAAAGGGGAATTTCAATATTAGACTTAGGAAAATAATTAATTAATTAATTAAATTAATTTCTCCGTCTTGCTAAGAGAAATTTTAATTTCCTCCGAATGCCATAGAGAATTTCGATTTAATCATGCTGAGAAAATTTTAAGTGCCCTCAAAGTCCAAAATTCAAAATTTTAACCTCCATTTGATCTCCTTTCAAACGCCCATGTTTTAATTTTGAAATTAAACGCCCTTTAATTTATTTCTTGCCTTTTTTAAAATCCAATTTTATCTTTCAAAGGTGGGCGCAAATACAAGGGTCAACATTCAGCTTTTCTCCTTAGGCGCATATAGGATCTTCAGCAACTTGTGCCTTGGCTTTGGGCGCATATGATATGTTGAGGTTTCAGCTTAATCGCTTCGTAAATTCTCCAGCTCCCAGGCGCGTTTTAGACCTTCTTCAATTCTTAACAATTCTCATCTTCATCTATGGCGCATATGGCTATGTGAGCGTTGAGTTTTGGCCTGGGCGCATTTAGCATCTTCAGATTTCATCCCTTTCTCTTTGGGCGCAAATAACCCTGTGAGGTTTCAGCTTAATGACTTCATCAGATTTTAGTCTCCATCATTCTTTTGAAGGCGCATTTGGGAGTTGATGCTCTTGGGCGCATATGAGGGGAGTAACTTTCAACTTTCACAACTTAGAATATTTTGGAGTCTTCTTCCTCACCTGAGGCGCAAATGAGAGGGTCAACGTTTTAGCTTTAACACTTAGGCGCACTTAGATGTGATGCTTTCAATTTCAACCTAGGCGCATATGAGAGGTGGAGCTTCCAGGCGCATATGAGGGTCCACACTCTCAGTTTGACATGGGCGCACTTGGGACCATCAACTTTCATTTTCAACATTGGGCGCAAATTTCCCCTCTTCCTTTCATTTTAATGATTTAGGCGCATTTTATATGATAAACCTTCAATTTTTTTGACTTGGGGCGCATATCACCAGGGTAGCATCCATTTTGGTTTTCACGCCTTAGCACATTTGGAGACTCGTCTTTCTATCAAACTTTTAATCCATGCCTTAGGCGCAAATCACCCACCCAGTGTTCATTTTGTCACTTAGGCGCATTTTACCCACCAAGGTTTCATTTTCAGGGCGCATTTTAGCATGTCTACGTTCATTTCAAATGCCTTAGAAAATTTTTCATTTTATCACCTTCATTGACCCAGGCGCATTTAGCACATGGTATTTCCAATTTGAAACACTTAGAAAAATTTTCAACTGCTCCACATTACCTTGGGCGCATTTAAGGGGTCAAACATCAAGTTAGGGGCGCATTTGAGTGTCTCAACTTTCACCTAGGGCGCATTTGGGACCATCAACTTCCA
This sequence comes from Sequoia sempervirens, assembly GCA_007258455.2. Taxonomy (NCBI): domain Eukaryota; kingdom Viridiplantae; phylum Streptophyta; class Pinopsida; order Cupressales; family Cupressaceae; genus Sequoia; species Sequoia sempervirens. The sequence goes on along the minus strand of VDFB02358134.1, from coordinate 179,465,446 downwards.
GTTTGTGCCTAGGCGCATATCACCTATCAAGCTTCCACTTTTGGCACATGGGCGCATTTGGCATGGTCAACTTTCAGTTTTGGCTTTGGGCGCATATGACCCCCTGAGCTTTCAATTCCATGCCTTAGCCGATCTCAAGCCACCTCCAAGCGCATTTGACACCTGCAACATTTATTTTGAAGAGGGGCGCATTTGGACCCATAAGCTTTTAATTTCGTTACTTAGCCAATTTCCATCCAATCACCAAGGGCGCATTTGACATGGTCTCCGTTCAATTTCTGAAACTTAGTGAATTTTTCATGCTTTTAAAGAGGGGCGCATTTCACAATGTCTACGTCCAATTTAAATGCCTTAGAAAATTTTTTACTTCCTCCTCCATGACCTTGGGCGCACTTTGACCTTGCAACGTCAAGTTTTCCAGACTTAGTCATTTTTTCAGTCTTTGTTCTGCCTTGAAAGCGAGTTTCACTACCGGACTCGAAATTTTATCCATTTTAGCAAATTTTACGCCTGCTGTTGATTTTCCGTGGTCAACCCTAACTCGCCCTGACTTTCTATTTTTAGAAAGTTCTTTGAATTTTGCGCCGTTGACTGGATCTTGACTCCAGAAAGCCTGATTTTCACTTTGCTCTGAATTTTGACTGACTTGGTGCTGTCGATGCCCGATGCCTGTTTGTACTCACTATTTTTAGCAACCTGCTAAAAATAGAAACTGTTCAGAAAGTCTTCAAATTTTGCGTGTTGAATGCCCGAAACATGGTGATTGCGACTGGACGCTGCTTCTGCGTGAATGTCTGGTTTCACCCTTGATTTTAGGAAACCCTAATTGACCTGCTAAAAATAGCAACTGTCTGATTCTTCATTCTCTGTAACTCTGTTTGCCTTGAAATTCGCGCCACGGATTACTTATCAACTGTTTGACCTGTTTACACTGAGACTCCACGCCAACCTGCCAATTATAACCGCTACTGAAGTGACTTACTATTTATAGTAAGTACCCGTTTCTGAGGCTTCCTTTGCTCTGTTTGCCTTGAAATTTGGACAGTGTGCCCATCGCTGGTGAACTTGCCTTCTGTGCCGATGCCGAGATCAACTTTCTATTTATAGCCCTTGTCCAAAACGCCTTACTAAAAATAGCAGGTTCTCCGATTGCCTTCAAATTTTGTCAGCAGATTCTCGGAAGGATGCTGATTGAGATGGGTACTTCGGTTTTGAACATTTTAACCTCTGACTCCTCGTTTTTAGTGCTGAAGCTCGAAACCCTAATTTTGTGCATGCTGCTCAGATGAGCTCCGTCTGACGTTGTTTCAGTTGCATGATGATCAGCTTGCAGTTCTGAGGTGCCGAGCTGCTGCCCAAGTGACACCTGCTAAAAATAGAAAGCGGCCAGAAAAGTGACTGACCGGCTGCCGGATGATCTTGCATGTCATACTGCCCGAAAAATCTTGAAAAACCCAGAAAAATTTCCAACATGCAAGCACCGGCTAAAAATAGTAAGTTTCTGAAAAGTGGTCAGCTCCATTTGCATGTTACACTGTCGCGAAGCTCTTGGAAAACCCAGAAAGAAAATACCGACATGCGCTGAAGATGTCTGCATGCAAACCCTAATATCGGCCTCCGAAGGCCGAATGCTGAAAGTTGTCATCCTGCTTTGCATGTCATATCGTCGCGAAGGTCTCGAAAAACCCAGAAGGCATCTTCGGACATGCATCAGAAAATATAACATTAAGACCTTGAAATCTGCTCTGGAAGCTGTACTGCTAAAAATAGTAGGTTGTCCGTTTTTGCTCAAAATTTGTCAAAAGTGAACTTGAAGTGCTCGGAATGCAATGAAGTTGCCAAAATGTGAAAATCCTAAGAAAATCAACCCTAAACTGACACTTACTAAAAATAGAAAGATGGCAGAATTCAGTGAAAATTTAGGGGGTGCTTGCTGAAACATGGTATTAACATTGCTAGGCTCAAAAGCTAAATAATCAACTCAATTGGATCTCAATGTGACCTAAAAACGTGAAACCCTAATTTCAGACCTGGTCGAATCTTACGTTCAAGCTTGCTGACGGGAGCGTCCCCAGATAGCAGAAAAGAAGCAGAACGAGAGAGAAAGACAAAAAAAACAAGCCAAAAGACCAGAATGGAGCGAAAATTTATGGGTCCCCATTTTGAATGGGGCGATGTGTGAAAAGGTCACAACAGTAAGAAGTTGTTGTGAAAACTATTATATTAAAAAGAGCTTTCATTGATGGTGAATTCGTCTTTTGTTATGAGTAGCTAGCAAGATTTCTTCACCCCTTCTACTTCAAGTAGTTTAGATTAGAATAATTTCTATTTTCATGCAAGTAGATGTTAGTTGTGGATTGTGGTGTTTGATCAAGGCAGCTTCGTTTAATCCATACCACTAGCAATTTGCTGACGGCAAGCTTGCCTTGTGTGGTCAACTGGAATACTTTTCAAACCTAACTTTGATTGCGATTCACATGTTTGTATGCGTCGTCTTGATGGTATTTGCATGTTGAGTTGTAATCTGAATACCTTTCGCTGCTCCCTTGAAGATTGCACCGACTTTATTGAAGCTGTCCAACGCGAGGTAAGGCAAAGTCCGATTGAAGTCTGTTGAAGTCAAGTCCCGCACATCTTGCACTTAGACTAGAACTTAGATCTTCTAAACCCTGCACTCATTTCAATTCAGTACATTTCTGGTTAGTTTTAGGAAATTCGTACCTTATTGCCAAATCATTCGCATCACATGAAAATCCCTCTTCTATCATTAATCTACTGTCAGCTGCTTCATTTGAACAATTGTGTAAGTCCCCTCGTGAAAACAGTAAATCACAACGAGCCAACTGAGTGTATTCCATTGCGTTGAAGGAACCTTGGAGTTGAACATATGATCTCTCTCGCAATCTTAGCATGCGGAATACTTTGATCAAGAGAGAATGGTGTAGCCATTGGCAACTTCGTTCTGTGTTGGTGCGGTCACAAAAAATCACATCAACACTAAGTTATCTCATGATACATTGTAATGGACTCAATATTGTAATGTTGTTTCAGTAGTACTAATCAGCTCTTTCATTTCAGTACTTGTGTTCTTTCCCACTGAAAAGTGGAAGAGGCTAGCTTGCCACATAGTTGTGTTGTGACCTTTTTCACACATCGCCCCATTGCAAATGGGGACCCCCTAATTTTGGCTTTGCTTTTGGGTCGTTTTGTTGTTGTCTCTCTTTTCTACTGTCTTTCTTTCCGAGATGTGCCCACCGTTGAACCTTAACGTGAAATTTTGGCCGAGTCTAAAAATTAGGGTTTCCATCTTTCCAGCCAATTTGAGGTCAAACGAGGTGAATAAATTAAAAATAGAGACTAACGTTGCTGTCAGTGTGCTTCCAATAGGCTCTCAGCAAATTTTCATCAAATTTCAACTACTTACTATTTTTAGTAAGTGTGCAATTAGAGGCAATCTTTCAGTATTTTTGAAATTCCAACAGTCACACTGCATTCAAAACACATCAGGCTGCTCGCATGCAAAATTTGAGCTGAAATAGACAACTTACTATTTTTAGCAGTTCAGCTTCCGGAGCAAATTTCAAGGCTTGGATGTAGGATTTTTCGACGCATGTCTGAAGATTCCTTTTGGGTTTTCAGAGACCTTCGCGATGGTGTGACATGCAAAGCGAGATAACGACTTTCAAAAATCAGTCTTCCGGGGCTATTTTTAGGGTTTGCATGTCAGCGTTTTCTTTGCATGTCTGCATATTCCTTGTGGGTTTTTCGAGAGCTTCGCAGTGATGTGACATGCAAACAGAGATAGTCACTTATTAAGGAACTTGCTATTTTTAGCAGATGCATCCCGACAGCCGCCTCCCAACTCTTCAGAATCACGAGCTGATCACAATGCAATAGAAACGAGAACAAATGGAGATCATTTGATATGCATGCAAGATGAATTAGGGTTTCCAGCTTCGAAACCTGAAAAGAGGGGTAAAAAGTCAGAATTTTCGAAAACCGGTGTAAACCACCGCGATCAGCATCCTTCAAGCTATCTGCAAGTAAAATTTGAAGACAAACGGAGCACTTACTATTTATAGTAAGTCATTTTGGAAACAGGCTAAAAATAGCAAATCAGCCGCATGCGCTGGCGTCAACAAGCAAGTCACGTGGTGAGGAGTGCGTCATTCGAATTTAAAGTCAAACGGAGTTGTGGAAGTCTCAGAAGCAAGCAATTACTATAAATAGTAAGCCACCTCTAGAAACATGCTATAAATAGCAGGTCAGCGCAAGGCATCAACAGGTACAGGTCAAACAAGTGATGAGGACCCCTTGGCGCGAATTTCAAGACAAACGGAGTTGCAGAGAATAGAAAATCGGACACTTACTATTTTTAGCGGGCATGGGCAGAGAAATTAGGGTTTCCTAAAATCAAGGGCAAAACAGGACAGCCAGGCAGAAGCAACGTCCAGTCACGATCAATACCCTTCAGGCAATAAGCACGCAAAATTTGAAGACATTCTGAGCAATTGCTATTTTTAGCAAGTTTCTAAAAATAGCAGGTGCACGCAGATATCAGGGCCCGACAGCTCAACCACATCTCGAGATTCGAAACAAAGCAAAATCCAACCTTTTTGGAGCTTGAAATTAGCTTGAAGTGCAAAGTTGAAAAACTTTCTAAAAATAGCAAATTAGGGTTAGCGTGATCAAGTTGCACTAAATCAGGAAAAGAGCATAAAATTCATTGAAATTGTTAAATTTTCAAGTCCAGCCAGTGAAGAACGCCTTTAAAAGCTGAAGATGAGGCAGGAAATTTAGTAAGGCATTGAAAATGGAAGCTCACAGGATGATATGCGCCCTCAAGCTGGCAAGAGCCTTGAAAATTTTCTAAGTCTGGAAAAATGGAAGCTCACAGGTCAAAATGCGCCCTTAGCTTGCAAAAGGATGAAAATTTTACTTAGGCATTAAAACTTGATGCTCACCCATGAAAATGCGCCCTTGAGGAAAGAATGAGGGTGAAAATCTTCTAAGTGTTAGAAACTTGAAGTTGCCTACTCCAAATGCGCCCTTGAGGTTAAAGCTTGATGAAATTTTCTCTAAGTTATCAAAATTTGAAGCTCAAGCCCCAAAATGCGCCTAAACTTGCATGTGGAGCTTCAAAATTTTCTAAGTATCAAAAATTGGAAGTAGGGGGTCCTAAATGCGCCCTAGCTTGAGAAGGTGGTTTGAATTTTTTTCTAAGTCTGGAAAGTTGAAAGATCCATGGTGAAGTGCGCCCTTGAACTTGAAGTTGGAGTAAAAATTCACTAAGTGTTGAAAATTAAAAGCATGAGGGGCTAAATGCGCCTAGCTCAAGAGAGGAGATGGAAAAAGTTTCTAAGTGTCAAAATTGAAAGTTGCCCCTGCCAAATGCGCCCAGGAGCTAAGGAGGCCAAGTGTTGAAAAGTTTAAGTATGGAAATTGAAAGCAGACCCTTCCATTTGCGCCCTCAAGCTTGAAGAGCTTGAAAAATATTCTAAGTATGAAAAGTGAAAGCACACCCTCCAAAATGCGCCCTTGAAGAGGATGGAAGCAAGTAAAATTTTCTAAGTCTTGGAAAGTGGAAGGTGACCCTAGTAAATGCGCCTAAGTTAGAAGCATGGGGGAAATTTTTTTTTCTAAGGCACAAATTTGAAGGAGGCACCCCTTAATGCGCCTTGACTCATGAGAGGCTCCATGAAATTTGCCTAAGTGTGGAAAATTAAAAGCAGAGGGCCTCAAATGTGCCTCACCTTGCATAAAAATTTGAAAAAGTTTCTAACTCTGTGAAATTTGAAGTTCATCCCTCCATTTGCGCCCAAGGAGAAGAGAAGGTGATTGAAAATTTTCTAAGGCATTAAAGCTTGAAGTTGGACACCTTAAATGCACCCTTGCCAAATGGAAGTCGGGTAAAATGTCTAAGTGTTACAAATTGAAAGTAGCCCCTCTCATTTGCGCCCCAGCTTCAAGGAAGAGATGGAAAATTTTCTAAGTGGTTGAAAATGAAAGTATAGGGGGTGAAATGCGCCCCACCTTGCCAAGGTAGTATGCTAGCTAAAAGTGTTCTAAGTGTTGCAAAATTGGGAGAAGACCCCTCCATATGTGCCTGGAAAGAGAAGAACTTGAAAATTTTTCTAAGTGTTTTAAATTTGAAGTGCACCCTTTAAAATGCGCCCAACAAAGGAGGGAAGTCCTTGAAATTTTCTAAGTTATGAAAACTAGAAGCTTGCCTAGCCATATGCGCCCTCAAGGTATTAGAAGGAAAGTGGAAATTCCAAGGCGTGATGCATGCAAAGTAAAAGATTCCAAGGCGTTGAGCTAGGAAATATGCTAAGTATGGAAAAATTTGAACCTCAACCCCTTGACTGCGCCTTTGACTAGTGGAAAGATAAAAATATTCTAAGTATGTGAAACTTGAAGTGTGACCCTCTATTTGCGTCTAGACTTGAAGGGATAAAGTTTTCTGAGGCAAGAAGGAATTGGCTGTGAAATATGCCAGAAGGTGCCAGCTTCATGAAATTGTTAAAATTTTCAAGGCCGAGCCAGGAAAATTTGCCCAGAGATGAAGAATGAGGATAAATTTGATTGAGAAATCTTTTTCTAAGGTATGAAAATTCAAAAATTAAATGTACCCCTTCGTTTGGATACACATGAATTCGATGCTTTCTGGGGGAAATTTTCTTCTGGGTATTGGACGTCTGCGATGAGGAATGGATTTCAAAGTCTTCCACAGCTTGCCAGGAATTCTGAGGTGAAGATTTTTGATGTGCACCAGGTTGATGAATTTCCTAAGGAAAATTTGAGAAATTTTCTAAGGCAAGGAAAAATGTGTTAAAAATGCCTTGGCAGATGAATTTGAAAATGATTGCCTAGATGATTTTTAATCAAGTCCCTGATGAAAACATTTTTCTCGAGCCAGGGTTGGATGAAATGTCAGCCGGAAAAGTGAGGAAGATGCGGTTAACACTTTCGAAAGATGATATGTCCTTGAGGATGATGAAATTTGGCTAAGGCATGAAGGATTGAACGCAAAGTTGGCTAGTGAAGACGATGAACCCTTGGATGTTAGAGCGTGAAAATCGTGGTAAGTAAGTTGAATTTATATTATGAAGTGTTTTGATGCTCTTCTCCTTGCTTGTTTTGCAGGTGGAACGTCGAGACTAAATGGTGGTGACTTAAAGAGATGAAGCGAATACTTGGAGAAAATGACTAAGTGTTGAGACTTAGTATGTCCCCAACTCAAGTGACAAGGAGCGAGGTTGAAGAACATCAAAAGGAAGATCGAGAACAGTGTGAACGTGTCCACAAACGGGAATCTTGTAGAAGATGGTGGCCATTAATTGTTCATTTATTGCCCCACTCTCCATTATGGCGGTTTTTAGGGCGAATCTTGTTTAGTGCTGAGGTGGCACAATCTGGGCCATCCAGCCGATTGTAATCTAAGCCGTCCGCTGGACTTGGCCATCTATAAAAGGGGGAGTCCCCCTCATTTGTACCTTCAGTAGAGCTTAGAATGAGACAGTAGAATTAGAGTAGAAGTTAGAATAGAGAGACAAATTAGAAGTAGCTTAGTATAGATTGATAGAGTAGTTGAAGAAGGAAAGTTTTTCCTTAAAACTTTGTAAGAAATTGTTGTGAACACTCTCCCATTAAAAAGAATTTTCATTGATGATGAATTTCGTCTTTTGTTGTGGGTAGCTAGCAAGGTTTCTTCGTCCTTCTGATTCGAGTAGTGACTTAAAGTAGAATAAGTTTCATTTCATGCAAGCAGTAGATAGTAATTGTGGAATGTGGTCTTCAATTTGAGCAAACTTTGTCTATCCATACCACTAGTGTGTTCGCTGATGGTGAATGCGCCTTGTGTGGTCAACTGGAATATCATGTACTTAACTTCGATCATGATTTGTATGTTTATATGTGTCGTTGTGATGGTATTTTCATACTAAGTTGTGATCTGAACACCTTGAGCTACTCCTTTGAAGATTGCACCGGTTCTGTGGAGGTTGTCCGAAGTGAGGCAAAGCAGAGCCTGGTTGAAGCTTGTGAGAATTGATCACCATGTCCACGCCTTAGAGTAGATTAGAGCTCTCTAAACCCTACATTTTAAATTTAGTACTTTCAAGTTAGTTCAGGAAACCCGCGCTTCATAGACAAATCTTTCGAGCATTTGAATTCCTTTCTCCGTTGCCGAACAATTCCGTAAGTCCCCTTGAAATACCAGCAAATCACATCGAGCCAACTGAGACTATTCGCACTGAAAGAACCTTGGAGTTGAACGCATGAACTTTCTTGCAATCTTAGCATGCGGAATACTTTGATCAAGAGAGAATAGGGTAGCCATTGGCGACTTTATTCTGCGTTGGTGCGGTCACGAAAAACACATCAACAAGTTGCTTTCTTATTTTGTTACCAGCTGAAAAGTGGAAGAGGCTGGCTTCCCGCTTAAGCATTTTACTTTCGTTTACCTTTCCTATAGCTTGCTGAAAAGTGGAAGAGGTTGGCTTGTTGCCTAAGCATTTACATTTCCTCTATTAGTTGGCTTGCCGCCAATAGCATTGTACTTCTAGTATTTTCATTTTATTGATATTAGATCCCCTTACATTGTATGCTCTCACCTTTCCCACTCCGAGATCTGGGTGATCAGAATGTGAAGGGTTGCTTTCATATTGTTATCAGATCCTCGTATACTGTATGTTCTCACCTTGCCCACTCTGGGATCTAGGTGATCAGAACGTGAAGGGTTGCTTTCAGTTGGTTATCTTTCTTGGACTAACGTTAATAGGTGAAGTTTTATGTGCTAAAAATTCGGAAAAAACTAAGGGGTCTTGGACTAACATTAATAGGTGAAGTTTTATGTGCTAAAAATTCGGAAAAAACTAAGGGGGATATTTTAGACAAGGGTGGGGGCTTGGGGATGGATCCCCTAGTAGGGTTGAGGTGTAGTTCCCCTTGTAGGGATTTGGAGGTAAAACTCCTTGTGGGTTTGAGAGGTTGTTCCCCACATGGGGTCTGGGGGCAACACCCTTGGAATATTCATCCAAATAAAGACCTTCAAAACCACACAAACCTTCATGGCTCATGCCATTTTCACAATTTTATTACTATGTCTATTGCAACACCAAGTTGTCACTATTTCTAATCAAATCTTCATTCTTGAGAAAAAAATTTGTGACTACTTAGGGTGTGGGTGGGGCTCATAAACCATTTGGGTTAGGATTATTGGCACAAACATAAAAGAAACCCTAATTAAAAAAAAAAAGAAGCAAATTTTGAGGGGAATGACGTGGGGGATGCTCAAGTATTTTTGGTGTGTTGAGAGATGTGACAGAATCCCTGAGGGTCCTAGGAAAGTCTCAACGTCTCCTTGCAATCTACGAAACAGGGGATGTACCTAAAATGTCTACTCTTTGAGGAAGATGTCTTGAAAATGTCCCTTGATAGGTTCTACTAGTGGTGGAATAGTGGTTGGATGTTTCCCCAGAGCTCCTGCATCCTGCAGACATCCCCATCCTAGAAATGGCTGGATTTTTTTTGGGGGGAGGGGGGTTTGCGAGGCACATGCTTGTAGAACACTACTTTCACATGATATAATACAATACTGCTGCACCTATGTTTCTCTAGTGTTGTTTCGATGATGTAGAATGATAGTTAGTCTCTAGTCTTTACTTAGATAGTCAAACCAATACTTGGGACCTTGGTCTTAATAGTTAATGGTTAGCTGGAAGTTTGGGACATCTGTGATACTAGACTACATAAGAAGAGAGCCAACAAGTTTCTTGGCATTTTATGACATAAAATTCATAGTTTTTTCTTCATGTGTCTGAAACAAATTTATTTGTGTATAATTTAAAACCACATTGTGTATACAACATGTTTCTTAGTTTTACTTTTTTGTTGTTGTATGAAGTAAAATAAAGTTTGATACTTGCCATGAAACAGAAAACCTTGCCATTATTCTTTCAATGAACTTTCATTGTGTATGAAGAATGTTCATGGTTGTTAATATCATTCTCTGGTGTATTTTACAGATTGATGCTCGTGGCTTGCCCTTAACTTCAGAGACTTTGTCTTTACTTCCTGCCTTCTCATCAATAAATGTCAACACAAGTGATACAGAGAATTCAAATTCCTCATCTAAAGTTACATGCGCACCAGAACTTGCAAAAACTGGGCTAGGTTCATCAGCTGCTATGACAACAGCTGTGGTTGCCAGCATCCTTCATTACCTTGGAGTTGTTAATGTCCCTACTAAAGCTTGTGCAAAATATGCAGATAAGATGACAGATGCTGATTTGGATTTAGTACATGCTGTGTCTCAGACAGCTCATTGTGCAGCTCAAGGAAAGATTGGCAGTGGATTTGATGTTAGTGCGGCTGTCTATGGGAGTCAGCGCTATGTTAGATTTTCTCCTGATATTCTTTCTCCAGCACAGGTTTTTCATTTATACCTACTTTCTTTGTCTGATGGACACATTATTGTTAGTGGATGTATGTGCTTCCTTGACAAGACTGTTCACTTCTTTTGTTGCATGTGTATTGCAAGTTTTTGAAAAGCAACATTTTTATTTTTAGGATGAAAATTGACTGACATGAAATTAGGATCAAAATTGTCTATGACATGAATTTAGGATGGACGACAAAAAAATTGATAAGATACATGTGGTGGTCAAAAGAGAAGGGACTCCAAATAGTTGCCAAAGTACATCAAACATTTCCTGGATACTGAGCAATAATATAAAAGAACCATAAAAAATTATGGCTATTTCTTATTCCTTAGGTCAGATGACCTCAAAGGATTTCTTTACCAATAGGAAAACAAAGATAGGAAGAAATGGAGCAATATTGAAGAGGAGGCTGGTGTTGTAATAATAATGAAACTTTATTTGGATGCTTTAAAGTTCTGGATTCCATACTTCTGGTGTTCCACAAGAGTACTTACATTGGGATGTTTTGCATTTGAATTGATTCATTGCCTTTCTAAGTGTGATGTTTGCCCCCATAGCTTTTGCAGTCTTGCTGACCAGTTGAAACCTTCATTTCCAAGAATTTTTCCTTTTTTCTACTTCCCTAGGTTCTGATGCTTCAAAAGAAAGAGATTTATTTGGGTCCTCTCTGCCTGCATTTGGAACTGTGAGTTCTGCCTTTTGATCAAACTTGTTGTAGAGATTGTGTAATGTCCCCATTTTCTGGCCCGCCTAAGGAATAATAATTATTTTAATTACTTAATGTTACTAGGCAAAAAGTGCAAAGTTAAAAGGGTAATATTAAATAATTATATTATTATAAAGTGACATACTTTAATGGTAAATTAATAAAGTCACTTTATTAATACTTTTAAAAAGTGACTTAAGTGAAAAATAAAATATTAGGTCACATCAAGGAATATTAAAATATTCTTCTAAAAGCTTGTAAAATACTCTTCTTGGATCTTTCTAGAAGTTCAAAGAGTTCTTTAAAAGGGGAAAGAAGGAACTCATTTCTCTCATGCTTAAAGTTATTTTCTCATTTCTTATGGAGAGCTTTATGAAGCTTCCTTGGTCTGTGGGTTTGAAGACCCTAGGGCACCAATTTTGGTAGTGAAACTATCTACCCTAGTTGGAGATTGTTGAGGAATCCATTCACGGTTTCTATAGGTGCTTCAATGCAAATTTAATGGTCACTTTCAGCGACCAAATTTGGAGATTCACATCGAAATCTGCTTGTCTAAGAAGCAAAGTTTCTGAGGTTCCAATTCAAGGGATTGGGTATTATTCATATTTATGCCTATGAGTAATATTGCAAATCAAGAGTTTTAATTCTGTTGCTACATTGCCGCTACTGTGATTCAAATAGTGATTCATCTTTTTGAGTGTTGGGTATGCTGTGCAAGTTTCTATGCTTGAGGACATCATTCCTTGAAGTTCTCGAATAACCAGGTATTTATTACTAAAAGTGTATTTCTGTTCATTATCTGTTGCAACATTCAAATATGTGTACGTGGAGATAGGGAGCATACAGTTTGGGCGAATCAACTGCAAACTTCAAGCCATTGGAGAGTCAAGAGGGCGATTACCAGGTCTGGGCGTTTATGTTAATGTTTTTATTGAGAGTATTGTACAAGAATTGCCTTAGGTTTTTGCATCTGCTGTTAGAGACAGCCATTATGTTAAGAATGTAATCATGGCACCAATCTACATTGCTGTTATTAGTTCTGCGCACTGTTTCAGTCATTTTTTGATAGTTACATTGGAGAAATCAGTCATATACAATCACTGTGTATTGCTGGTGAAAACTGAATGTTAGCATCTGATTTACATTGCCTTTAAATGTCATTGTTATCAGTATAGAATGAGGTTTCCTGAGTTGTCTCCTTTCTGAACGGTCTTTTTGAGTATTAACTTTTCATAGCAGCCATCCACATTTCTCAGGAAAGGTCTGAAAAAAGAGTCTAAAACTGTAGTTTCTGAGAATGTATACAATATTCATGTAATTGGTTTGTAAATTGGTTTGATATCATAGAATATGATAGAAAAGTGCAACTATATGCTGCTGTAGCAAAACTGCATCTAATATGAATGAATTACAGTTTGGTCATCAATATATCGACAAGATTTTTAGGGTCTAATGTCATAATCTGAGTCTTCCTATCATTGTAATCAGCTTTAATCGTACTCAGAAACAGTGTATTATCTGCTGATAAAGTTTTACTAATGTTACTATGAAAGAATTGCAACAACCATGAAGTGTAAGGTTGGATTAGGGTCTAGAAGGGTGAACTATTTCAGTCACTGCATCTTCATGTAACCATCCCATTGGGCTGCTGTTTATGTAATTCAATAATCAGTGATATGTCTAGTCTTCCATTTAAGTATCTATGTTGAGCATCTCATACTTTATCTTGACAAATGGTCGGAAACTTAGCATGTAAACTCTGATTATACTTTCCTTAATTGACAAATGAAATATGTCATATTAAGCACATTGGGAAAAAATTATCGTTCAATCGGCTAGGGATATTACAGTGGTATCAAAGCTTAAAATCTTGCCAGCCTGTTGGGTGTGTTATCCAAAAAAATTTAGAGTTTGGCAATAAGGTACAAACATTGAATGGAGCCTTTGAACGAAGAATTTTTTTGGGAAATTTATGGAAATTATAAAACATTGGGAGCAGAGTTTCGCACTCAGATTTCATTTGCTGATTTAATGGACCTTACAATAAAGTATGATCGGACATTGCAAAGGAAAAAGGAAAATTTGTGTGGAAAGCTCTACATTGTAGGTATGAAACTTGAAGACCCACATCAATCAAAGGAAGCTCTTCTTAGTACTATGAAGGAAGTTGAAACTTGCTTAGGAATGGTTGGTCAATCACCCTCTCACATAATGAAACTAGTAGTGAGTCCATCAACATATGCCTTGGTTAAGTCAGAACTGTTGAGACATTCAAATGATGAGGTTAAGCTGGTGGTTACTTCTTGTTTGAGTGAAATCACAAAAAATTCAGCACCTGAAGTTCCTTACCATGACAACATGATGAAAGAGATACTTCAGCTGACGGTGGAGAGTTTCCAAGGGTTACATGATGTAAAAAGTCCTACCTTTGGTCAAAAGGTTAAAATCTTGGAGACTATGGCAGAGGTTAGGTTATGTTACTTCTTGTTTGATTTCAGGTGTAATGATTTGATCCTCCAAATGTTCGATTACTTCATTTTCAGAATCATGAAACATCATTCAAATAATGTGAAAATAGTATGCTTAGTATCTTGTCCTTGATTTTAGATGAAGGTGATGATGTTTGCACTCAGTTGCAATCAGAATTGTTGGTTATCTGGAGAAAAGAAGAACATGTCTCAACTGCAACATATGAGTTCGCAAGAAGATTGGTTGAGCAGAACGTGGAGAAGTTCAAGGAACAGTTGACTGCAGAAGAATTAATCTCATTTGATTTACAGGTTCCACTCTCTCTACAGGAAGAATGTAGGCCATCATCTAGTGAATCAGCTGAGTCGGATGATGAGTCCAAAGAACAAATTGAGCCCATCTGTGTTATGACACCTAATAAGGGCATTGCTGATGTTTTTACATGGAGAATTAGCGCTGTCCTAATTCCAAATCAGAATGTATGTATGCAGGACTTTGCAGAAGAAGATAGTTGTGTGACTCAGGCACTTTCGGTACAATTTAATGCTTCTTCATGTGAAGCAGAAATTATTCATACACACCAAATAGTCCACACAATTTGGAGAACTAGTTGAAGGTGAGTGAAGATGAGATTGTGGTAGCGTTATCTTATCATGATAAAATGCACAAGTTGATTGAAACTCATCTTTGGATGGTTCAACTTGAGAGAAGACAAAAGGGAATTGATGCAGAGTCTTCTCATGATAGTTTGCAGATATTCAAAGATGGTTTGGGGGCAATGAAATCAAATTACATACACCTTCTTTCGGATGGAGACCACCTTTTCAACCTTGTTGAAATATATTTAGATGCTTTGAAAAGGAAAGAAGAGGAAGTTCATAAGCTCTCTCATGAGCTTAAGGTTTCTAGGGATTCCTTGAAGAGAACCCAGTTGGCCTTTCAAGAATCCGAGATTCATGTTGATGAACTTCGCTTAGAGTTAAGCTTGGCTCAATGTTCATCATGTACATCAAAGACTCAGTCGTTGTAACATACACCCCTGATTTTTTTTGAAAACCCCTGTTTGCTATTTGCTTGTTCAAGGTGGTGTTTGAGTTTGTTTCAATGTGTTTCGGATGCATATAACATAAAGGAAATAATTGCAATAACAAGAAACACTAGAGAACAATGAATTTTCAATAGAGATTGCAACAAATATCTTAAACATTCATTTTCAGTTGATAATCAGATTATTACATGGAGATATCAGACCTGATATTGAAAGTTTCAGACTTGGTAATAACTTGTATCAACAGCAATGAAGTCCTAATTATTGATGTGTTTTTCGTGACCGCACCAACACAGAATAAAGTTGCCAACGGTTACCCTATTCTCTCTTGATCAAAGTATCCAGCACGCTAAGATTGCGAGAGAGTTCGTGCGTTCAATTCCAAGGTTCCTTCTAAGCGATGGATAGTCTCAGTTGGCTCGATGTGATTTTGCTGGTATTTCAAGGGGACTTACAAAAATTTTCAACAACAGAGAAAAGAATTTGAATGCTCAAAAGGTTTGTTTATAAAGCTCTTGTTTCCTAAACTAACCAGAAAGTACTGAATTAAAATGGTTGCAAGGATAAGAAGGTCCTAATCTACTCTAAGGCGTGGGACATGGTGATCGATTCTCACAGACTTCAACCAAGCTTTGCTTTGCCTCGCTTCGAACAGCTTCCACAAAACCGGTGCAATCTTTAGAGGAGTAACCAAAGGTATTCAAATCATAATTCAACATGAAGACACCGTCACAACGATGCATACCAACATGTGAATCATAATCGAAGTTAAGTCCGCAATGTTCCAGTTGACCACACAAGGCTAATTCACCATCAACAAACACACTAGTGGTATGGATAGACGAAGTTTGCCCGAATCAAACACCACATTCCACTACTAGCATCTACTTGCATGAAATGAAATTTATTCTACTTTAAGATTCTACTTGAATCAGAAGAACGAAAAAAACTTGCTAGCTGCTCACAACAAAAGACGAGATCATCATCAATGAAAACTCTTTTTATTATGAGAGTGTTCACAACAATTTCTTACAAAGCTTTCAAAGGAAGAACTTTCCTTCTTCAAACTATACTACCAATCTATGCTATACTACCTCTAAGCTATCTCTCTACTATTCTATCTCATCTAATCTCTACTCTAATGAGATACAAATGAGGGGGGATGCCCCTTTTATAGTTGGCCCAGTCCAATGGACGGCTCAGATTCAATTACAATGAAGGTCTCAGATTGAGCCACATAAGCCCTAACCCTAAAAACCGCCTGATAGAGACAGGGTTGGATTGAGTCAATCACTGGCTCAATGCTCTGGGTCTCCAGTTGAATAACCTTTGGTGTTTCTCTCCACCACTCAACCTATACGTCCTAAAGGTTATTAGGCACCCCTAGTCTTCTCTGCCAACCCTGCTATCAAATTGCAAATCATTCACCAAGCCTAACTTGATGCTCTTCCTCTCTTTCACCACCTAGCCCTTAATCACCTTAAAGACTAACCATGCTCAAATGTTTCCTAACTCTGTTACAGGGGTGAGTGTTGCCTTCCAAGGCTTCCAAAATCATCTTCTACAGGTGCTTGAACAAACACCAGACTCCAACTCTTCATCATTTTCATAAAATCTCTGTTTTAGGTTTTGGGCAGGGCTACAAGCCGAGCCCCTTTTAGCCCTCTCAACACAAGAAACAGTTTAGAACTCTTTTCTTTCAACAGCTTGTGCCAAACTTTCTTCTGACACTCTGGCTCTTTTCCCAAGCTCTGACAGACTTTTGGTATTTGGGACCTTTCCTGCCCGTACAGAGGTACAATCCAGTCTTGGTGGAAACTAGGGTTTCTTTAGACCTTTCCTTGGTCTGTTTTGCCTTTTCCTACCTCCATTTGATCTGACAAGGACTGCACTCTTCCTGCCAACCTTCTTGGGACCTCCTGCAACTAGTATACACTCTGCTGTGTTAAAAATTTGCCACCCCTGCCACGTTAGGGCTTTGCCATTTACTGTCTTCCCAAGCCAGTATTAGCAACTCGCCTAGGGTAAGACTTTAGCCATGGTTCAAGAACTCACAAAGACTCCTCTATTTACAATATATACAGGGATGGAGTCTAGCTTTGTTTTCATTGCTTCCACACTTCTTGGTACGGTCAGAAAAGGAGCTAGAACTCCATTTTTCTGGATTTTACCAGTCAAAACAGCACAACAGAAAAGCACAGTATTTACACAATAGAAGAAAACGATGGAGAAACTAACTAAAATGCCACAAGAAATGTTTAAAAAGGTTCCACTACATGCTTTTTAACTCAACAAAGTTTTCCTCGATACATTTCTTGCAGCTATCACACGCAAGAAACAGAAAAATCAGAAATTTCACAACAAAAATATCTGTTCTTTTATTACTCTTCTGAAAACTGCCAACATACAAAGCTTCTAACCTCTTCAAAGGTCGAGAATGAGCTTTTACAACGCCTAGAAAACAGTAAGGTTTTCTCTTTGAGCTTAAGAACAGCCAAAAGCTAACTGTTGGAAAACACAGTGTGTTTTGCCACTTAGTCTATTGCTTAGGAAACAACCCAACAAAAAGACTCCAAACTTATTCCACTTTTACCTAAGAACCAAAAGGTCCTCAAACACAATCTAAATGGTGTTAAAGACCCTACATAACAAAAAGAAATTGGTTTTTAAAACAAGACTTCAAAATATGCTTGCACCTTGGCACCTTGGCAGGTGCTCCTGCACCATTCTCCCCCTCTCAGCACAAAGATCAAGGAACTTGAGGTGGTATCAGTGATAGATCAATACCTAGCTTCTTAAAGTCAGCTTCCTCAACCCATGTAGCCTCTGATTCATGTTTGTTCCTCCACTTGACAAGGTGCTCCATGTATACCTTGTGTCTTGTAGCTTTCTTCACCCTGGACTCCAAGATCTTCTCTGCCTGAGGTTTCTCTTGATTTGGAAGGGGTATATTACTGATATCCTTAAAGATTTCTTGACTGTTTTGAGCTTCATCACTGACTGTCCCCTTGTACCTGACCAAATCAACAACGTTAAATACTGGAGATATGCCCAAATCTGGTGGTAGTTCTACCTTGTATGCATTCTTCCCATACTTAGCTAACACCTTGCATGGTCCTACTCTTTTCATCTGCATTTTGGTTGACATTCCTGTTGATGTGTTTTTCATGACTGCACCAACACAGAATAAAGTCGCCAACGGCTACCCTATTCTCTCTTGATCAAAGTATTCCGCACGCTAAGATTGCAAGAAAGTTCGTGCGTTCAACTCCAAGGTTCCTTTAGTGCGAATAGGCTCAGTTGGCTCGATGTGATTTGCTGGTATTTCAAGGGGACTTACGGAATTGTTTGGCAGTGGAGAAAGGAATTCAAATGCTCGAAAGATTCGTCTATGAAGCGCGGGTTTCCTATTTTAACTAGAAAATACTGAATTGAAAAGGGGTAAGGTTAAGAAGATTCTAATCTACTCTAAGGTGTGGGATATGGAGCTCAACTTCAGCAAACTTCTAACCGGACTTCGCTTTGCCTCGCATCGGACAGCTTCCACGGAGTCGATGCAATCTTCAAGGGACATGACTAAAGATGTTCAAACCACCACTTGACATAAAGATACCATCACAACGACGCATACCATTATTCAAACTGTGATTGAAGTTAAGTACATGACATTCCAATTGACCACACAAGGCGCATTCACCATCAGCGAATACACTAGTGGTATGGATAGATGAAGTTGCTTAGATCAAACACCACATTCCACAGTTAACATCTACTCGCATGGAATGAAAATTATACTACTTTGAGCTACCATTTGAATCAGAAGGACGAAGAAACCTTGCTAGCTACTCACAACAAAAGACGAAATTCATCATCAATGAAAATTCTTTTTATTGGGAGAGTGTTCACAACAATTTCTTACAAATTTTTAAGGAAAAACTTTCCTTCTTCTTCAACTACTCTATCAATCTATACTAAGCTACTTCTAATTTGTCTCTCTATTCTAACTTCTACTCTAATTCTACTGTCTCATGAATGTACAAATGAAGGGGGACTCCCCCTTTATATAGTTGGCCAAGTCCAACGGACGGCTCAGATTACAATCGGCTGGATGGCCCAGATTGTGCCACCTCAGCCCTAAACAAGGTTCACCCTAAAAACTGCCACCAAGAGGAGTGGGGTAATAAATGAGCCATAAATGTCCATCATCTTCCAGAAGATTCCCGTTTGTAGATGCGTTCACACTGTTCTCGATCTTCTTCTTGACGTTGTTCTTTGACCTTGCTTGAACTTCCACTCTTTTCTCCATTTTGAGTTTTGAAAACGCTCCTTCTTTGTCGCTAAGTCTCAACACTTAACCACTTTTCGCAACTTTCTTCCTTCATGTGAAACTCATAACTTTGTCTTCCTCCGAAGGTTGCAATATCATCGTGCTCTGGCCTCCACGTGCATCCTGCAAAACAAGCAAGGAGAAGAATCTTAGAACACTTCTTAATATAAACTCAACTTACTTACCAAGATTTTCAAGTATTGATCTCCAAGGGTTCATCATTTTCCTCCAGCATAACTTTGCTTTCTTCATGATTTTCCAACATCTTGACTTCAACTGTATTCCCCTTTACTTTTCCAGCTGAGGTGCTCACAACTTTGATCTCATTCATCTCTGGCTCAGGAAAATTATCTTCATGAAGAACTTGAGCAAATTCACATAGGCAATTCCTTTCAAATTCATCGTCTGGAGTATTTTACCTTGAAAACACATTTTCTTCACTTTGCCTTAGAAATTTTTTTAAATTCCCTTAGGAAAACTCATCAATCCTGTGCCCGTTAGAATTCTCCATCCTAAACGCCTTGGCAAAATGCAGAGGACTTTAAAATCCACTCCTCGTTGAAGATCTTCAGTACCCAGAAGAAAATTTTCTTCAGAACCTGTCGAATCCATGGGTATACAACGAACGGGCTCATTTAATTTTTCTGAATTTTGAACCTTAGAAAAAAAAAAATTTCTCATCAAATTTATTTCATTTCTTCACCCTTGAGCGCATTTCCTTGCTCTGACTTAAAATTTCTTATTGATCCTGTGAAGCTGGCATCCACTGACTTCATCTTTGGCGATTTCATCCAAATTTCATACTTCCAGGTCTAGGCGTGATTTTCCTCTAGAGGTGGAATTTAAATATTTATACTTAGAAAAAAATTCTATCATTTCATCACTAGCTTGGGCGCATTTAAGCTTTTGTCCTACCACTTGCAAACACTTAGAAAATATTTCTGGCTTCCTTCTCATCTAGGGCGCAATTCATGGGTAGTGCTTCCATTTTGTTACTTAGAAAATTCTTCAAGCACTTCTCTTCAAGGTAGGGCGCATTTGGGGAGTTAGACTTCAAATTTCTATGTTTAGAACATTCTCTAGCTCTCCAAGAGTTAAGGCGTATATCACAGGGGGCCCACTTAAATTTTGTATGACTTAAAGATTCCTTAACAGCCTTCTCAAATAGCTAAGGCGCATGCATAGGGTCAAACTTCAAATGTAGAACACTTCCTTCAAAAGTCAAGGCGAATGGGATGGGGCCCACTTAAATTTTGGATGCCTTGATTCTTTGTCTTCATGCATGCATGTATTCTTGTCCTCAATTGGACGTATCTTGTCCTTTTCCTCCTTTGCATGCATTTGCTTTGATTTTGTCGTCATATGTCTTGCATGCATCTTAGGCGCATATGGGTGTGCCTACTTCAAATTTATAACACTTAGAATATTTTCTAAGTCTTTATGCAAGTCAAAGGCGCATTCAGGGTGCTGAGCTTCCAATTTTTCACACTTAACCATTTTTCTATCACTCCAAGCATCTAAGGCGCAAATGAGAGGAGAGGCTTTCATTTTGAGACACTTAGAATACTCTCAGGCCACCTCCTCAACTAAGGCGCATCTGGGGTCTTCTACTTCCAATTTAAAGCACTTAGTGGAATTTATACCCTTTCCTCCAGCTTGGGGCGCATTTCATGGGTGATACTTTCACTTTTTGCCACTCAGAAGCCTTTTCCATCTCCTCTCTTGAGCTGGGCGCATTTGGAGGGTCCTGCTTCAAATTTTGTATACTTAGAAAAAAATTTAATGCCACTTTCCCTCCAAGGGCGCATATGACCCATGAAGCTTTTACTTTTCACGCCTTAGAATCTTTTCAACCTCTTTCACTCCAAGGGCGCATTTCACCCATGGAGTATCAAATTTTCATGACTTAGAAATTTTTAGGGTCAACTCATTACCTAAGGCGCATTTGAGGCCTTCTACTTCCAATTTAGCAGACTTAGTCAAATTTCCATTACCTCCTCCTCCTCAAGGCGCATTTTGACCCTAGAGCTTCCAATTTTCATACTTGGGAGAATTTTTTATAAGCTCTCTTCCCTCAAGGGCGCATTTTGCCATAGGAGCTTCCAATTTGTAGCACTTAGAAGATTTTCAAGCAGCCTTCGGCTTTTAAAGGCATTTTTCACTAGCTAGACTTGAGAATTTATCAATTTCAGTGAATTTTATGCCATTTGTCAAATTTAGAGTGACTTGTTCGTGCTTGCCCTAATTTGCTATTTTTAGAAAGTTCTTCAAATTTCGTGCTTTGAATTGACTTCTGACCCTTGAAAAGCCTGATTTCGCCTTGTTCCAACTTCGGGGTGTGATCGTGCTGTCGGGGCCTGATGTCTGTTTACACCTGCTATTTTTAGCAACCTGCTAAAAATAGAAATTACTCAGAAAGTCTCCAAATTTCATGTGTTGAATGCCTGAAGCATGGTGATCGTAACTGGATGTTGTTTTTGCTTGACAGTCCTGTTCTGCCCTTGATCTTAGGAAACCCTGATTTCTCTGTCTTGACTTGCTAAAAATAGCAATTATCTGATTTCTCATTCTCTGCAACTCTGTTTGTCTTGAAATTCGCGCCACGGATCCCTCAGCACATGTTTGACTCGTACCTGCTGAGATTTGATGTCGGCCTGCTATTTATAGCCGCTTCTAAAGTGACTTACTATTTATAGTAAGTGCTTGTTTCTGAGACTTCTTTAGCTCCGTTTGACTTGAAATTTGGTCAACGTACTCCTTGTTGGTGAATTTGCCTATTTGTGCTGGCGCCCGAGATCAACTTTCTATTTATAGCCTGCGTCGAGAATACCTTACTAAAAATAGTAAGTGCTCCGATTGTCTTCAAATTTTGCCAGCAGATTCTCTGAAGGATACTGATCATGGTGGATACTTCAGTTCTGGACATTTTGATGCCTGATTCCTCATTTTTAGCCCTGAAGCTCGAAACCCTAATTTTCTGCATGTTCCTCAAATGAGCTCCGTTTGACCTCGTTTTAGTTGCATGACGATCAGTTCGTGGTTTTGAAGTGCTGAGCAGCTGCCTTGGTGGTACTTGCTAAAAATAGAAAGTGGCCGGAAAGGTGACCGTCCAGCTGCTTGATGATTTTGCATGTCATACTGCTCGAAAAATCTCGAAAAACCCAGAAAAATCTTTAACATGCAAGCACTGGCTAAAAATAGCAAGTTTCCGAAAAGTGATCAGTTTCATTTGCATGTTACACCGTTGCGAAGCTCTTTGAAAACCCAGAAAGAATATGCCGACATGCACAGAGAAAATCTGCATGCAAACCCTAATATCGGCCTCCGAAGGCCGAATGCTGAAAGTCGTCGTCTCGCTTTGCATGTCATATCACTGCGAAGGTCTCGAAAAACCCACAAAGAATCTCCAGACATGCGTTGAAAAACTCTGCCTCTAAGCCCTAAAAATTGCCTCCGAAGGCAAAACTGCTAAAAATAGCAAGTTGTCCGTTTTAGTTCAAATTTAACCTATGAGTAGCCTGATGTGCTCTGGACGCAATGTGATTGTCGGAATCTCAAAAATGCTAAAGGATTGCCTGTAATTGCACACTTACTAAAAATAGTAAGTAGTCAGAATCTGATGAAATTTCAGTAGAAACCTGTCAGAAGTGTGGTGATCATCAATGTTAATCTCAAAACCCAATTTATTCACCTCGTTGGACTTCAAATTGGCTAAAAAGTTCAAAACCCTAATTTTCAGACTTGGCCAAAAGTTCACGTTAAGGTTCAATGGCGGGCCCATCCGGAAAGACAGATAGCAGAAAAGAGAGACAACAACAAAACGACCGAAAAACAAAGCCAAAATTACTGGGTCCCCATTTGCAATGGGGCGATGTGTGAAAAGGTCACAACACTACCAAGGGCTTGGTGAACTGCAAACATTAACTTAAGTGTGAACGAAAATAAACAAATAAGAGAAAAATATGAATAAAAATTAAAACATAATGTAGAATTAAATTTTACCTTCACAATCTCTGTCGATGGTGCCCAAAAGCCTAGCTCATCAAAAATGTTATTTGTCACATCAATCCCTATAGTGGTCATAGCATAGGCTGAGAAATTCCACTCCTCACCAACAAACATACACCTCAAAGCTTCCTTTGACCGAATCAAGGATTGTGATGTGATGAAATTAGTGGCAAATTTGATGATGCCAAGATGATCCAACTCCCTCAACCCTGTGTATTGCCTCACTATGCAAAGGACCCATGTGTGATTGTATACAAATTTGCAAATGTTTTTGGCAATATCTACACATGTTTTGATCTAAGGAAGCTTTCCAAGATCCTCCAATATGAGGTCAAGGCAATGGGCGGCACATGGAGTTCAAAATATAGGTGGGTGCCTCTCCATCAATAGTTTACTAGTAGCAAAATAATTTGTTGCATTATCGATCACCACTTGAACCACATTATTTTTTCCCACCTCAACTATGACCTCCTCTAAAACCTCACAAAGGTATGTGGCATTTTTTACATGGGCGGAAGCATCAATGGGCTTGATGAACACAGTGGCACCTGAAAAAGAAGAAAAGTCAATTATTCAATAAATTAAAAAAAAACAAAATTAGCCATATTAATCATTAAATCAAATTCAAATTTCAAATTATTCAATGCATTGAGGGAAGTACAATTACCTGCGGAGGAAACTAGAAAATTAAGCAGCGTCCTATTTCTCCTATCGGTCCAACCATCGGTCATGATGGTGCAACCCTTCTTGCTCCATAGCAAGTGTTGCTACTCTATTTGGGCTTTTACATCAGCCACCTTTGACTCAAAAGTGGGCCCTTTAATTCATCTTCAGTAGGGTCTTTGAACCCCACCCCACAAATAGTTATGGCATCAACCATATTTTTCCAAAAAGGAGAACTAAAACATGTCATAAATAAATTAAATAAGTATTGACAATTGTAAAATGGAGAGTTTAACTTTAAATTTGAATTCGACATACATCTAGATTCTAAATATAAAAATTCATGAGACAGAAATTAAGAATGAATTATCAAATTATAAATTTTAAAACAATTAAACAAAAACGAATTACCTAGCTGCATGGAAGGGAATGGTGCAATAGTACCAAAAGTTTGCAATTGATTGTTTGGCTGCATCATGTGCCTCCTTGTTCCAACCCATGCTCTCAAGTGACAATTGCGAACCAGGAGTAGTGCATGGCACAAAATATGAATCCATCCTAGATTTACAAACTCTAGGACCAAAGCTAACATTCCCACTACCACTAGTAGTAGCGGCACAGGTAGCACAAGCACTACCATTAGCACCAACACTAGCACTAGGACGGTATGGAGGCATGGAAGAAGCATCTCCAACACCACCAATGTTAGCCAACTCCTCCCTCTGCCTCTTTTTATTTCTTTTTACAGTTCAAATGATTCTAATTGCATTTGCACCTCATGAATAGCCTCACGATGTGAATGAGGGCAGCCCGCTACATCATGCGTGGGTATGTGTGCAATATGGTATTTCAATCTGTTTATGCCTCCATGAAAAAGTGTTTTGCAATATTTACATTTGGCGTCTCCTTTTTTCTGCTCGGGAAATATTTCAGCATGTTTCCAAGCAGTCTTTTCTAACTAGGGTTGTAGACATTGTGAAAAATATGGTTTGAATTGCAAATGAAGGCTATTGCAATAACAAGTAGGGTTTCTAAATTTATTTCAAAGAAAAGTAGGGCTTGTAAAAAAAGAAATGCAAACTCAAAAAATCAATGAAATTATTGCTTAAAAAATATAGAAAAACAAAAAAATCAAGCTTACCTCTTAGATTAGGCTTGAAATGAAATGCAAACTCCTTCCACTCAATGCATCTCCTTGCTGGTATGAAGCTGCCCAAATGCAATTTGATGATGGATTTACCTTCTACCTCCTTGTTGGTTGCCCTAGTATGCTCTCTTGTTTCTCCTCACAGCTCTCTTTTCTCTTCCTATTTTGCCAACAAAATGAAATGAAGTTGCTTTTAGGGCTGTGGAGGAGATATAAGTAAAAAGAGAAACTAAATTTAACTTAAGTTTTATGTTTTTTTCTTGCTTTTTAACTCAACTTGCGCTAGCCAAGTCTAGGCGACAGGGCTCGCTCGGACTTGGCGAGTCTATCCTGAACTCAGACGAGTCCGAGTCTAAGCGCCCCCCCCCCCCGACTCGGTTGGGGTGACTTGACCTGAGACTCACCGAGTCTAGGCGAGTCCGGGTGAGTCTCATTACTATGGCCGAAATAGAAGAATTTAAAAAAAATCCCAAATTTGTTGTAATAGAACCAACTGGGTGTGACAAACAATTAAATTCATCTTAGGTTTGCTTGGGTTCATCCCAGACAAACCCATAGGGTTGCGATGACCCTCTAGATGGCTCCTAGTGTAGACTAGAAACCCAGACCCATATATACATTGAATTGGGCATGAACTGACTAGCTCAAGGGGCCAAAATAAGGAACACAAATTCTTTCTTATAACTACCCTTCTTTGAACTTTTGACACCAACTATGTTTCCATAGGGGAAAGGAAACTCAAGATGTCATTTACATACAATGCAAAAGTTGTTTTGGGGTGGAAAATAGAGCATTGTTTATGTGCACCATTAATGTGATAGGTTTTGAAGTACCAATGCCTTACCAACATCTCATGTGATCCTTGTTCCTATAGGTTTCCTTGAATCTTCTATTACTCTTTCATCCCTAGACATTCCCTAGTCATTTTGCTTAAGAAAGGACTGAAAACATTTCTTCTTTGGAATTTGAGGCTATATACTCATGTAGTTACATGGTATAAGAATATGATAGATACTATGTTCCATGGCCTTTTGGGGATGGGGATGGGGGGATGGCTAGGGATGCGTTTCCAAGACGTTTCCTAGGGGCCCATTTTTAGGGGACGGTAGGGGACGGCAACATACAAAATACATATATATATGATTTTTTCAAAATTCATTAATATATTATAGACAGAGAGAGGGAAAGAGAGAGATATATGTCAATAAATTAATGATTGATAACAACAATATCAATATATAAATAAATTGCGAGAGTAGTAGTATAACAACATAATAAATGTCATTAAAGCATTAGAAAATTTATCATAGCAATATCAAACATCAAAAAAACCATGGTCTATCAATATCCAAATGTTTCAAACATGCATCCAAAAGTCTCAAAGTTCAAACATGAAAATCAAAATACTAAATACATTGTCCAACAATCTATGAAATTAAGCCTCATTCAGGCTATGAATATCAAAAGACTCAGAACTATCTGAGTCACTATTATCCTCTGGCAAGAGTGGATCATCCAATGGTAGCCCGACCAGTCCTAGTTGCACCTCATCCTCATCAATTTTCCTAATGTCCTCAGGATCAACATCCCATCATGCTGTTGGAGTCTGCCGATACTCAGTAGTTTTGTGACCTTTTTCACACATCGCCCCATTGCAAATGGGGACCCCCTAATCTTTGCTTCGTTTCGGTCTTTTGGCTTTGCTTTTGGTTAGTTTTCCTTTTGTCTCTCTCTCTTTCGGTCTTTTTCTGATGTTTTCCTTTCCAAGGTTGTGCCCATCTGTAAGCCTAAACGTGAAATTTTGGCTAGGTCTGAAAATTAGGGTTTTGATCTTTCCAACCAATTTATGGTCAAACGAGGTGAGTAAATTGAAATCGGAGATTGACATTGATGTCAGTGTGCTTCCAGCAAGTTTCCACTGAAGTTTCATCAAATTCTGGCAACTTACTATTTTTAGTAAGTGTGCAATTCAGGGTGTTCCTTCAGCATTTTGAAGTTTCGGGAGTTACACTGCATTCAGAACACATCAAGCTGCTCGCCTGCAGTTTTTGAGCTGAAATAGACAACTTGCTATTTTTAGCAGTTCAACTTCCAAAACAAATTTTAGGGTTTATACGCAGAGTTTTTCAGTGCATGTCTGGGGATTCCTTCTGGGTTTTCGGAGACCTACGCGATGGTATAACATGCAAAATGAGATAATGACTTTAAGAGTTCAGCCTTCAGAGGCTATTTTTAGGGTTTACATGTCAGGGTTTTCTTTGCATGTCAGGTGATTCTTTGTGGGTTTTTCGAGACCTACGCAGTGGTGTGACATGCAAAGCAAGATGATTGGTATTTAGTGACTTACTATTTTTAGCAGGTGCACTCTGGCAACTCTCTCCCAGCGCATCAGAATTACAAACATGGCGAAATGCAACAAAAATGAAGTCAAATGGAGGTCGTTTGATATGCATGCAAGTCAAATTAGGGTTTCTAGCTTCGGGACCCAAAAAGAGGGGTAAAAAGTCAGAATTTCCAAAAACCGGTGTATCCCACTGTGTTCAACATCTTTCAAGCTATCCACCAGTAAAATTTGAAGGCAATCAGAGCACTTACTATTTATAGTAAGGCGTTCCAGAAACTGGCTAAAAATAGTAAACCAGTAGCAGGCGCCAGTGTCAATGGGCAGGTCACCCGATGAGGATCACGCCATTCAAATTTCAAGTTAAATGGAGTTGTGGAGACCTCAGAAGCAGGCAGTTACTATAAATAGTAAGTCACCTTCAGAAATAGGCTAAAAATAGCAAGTCAGCTCAGGATAGTAGTGTGAACAGGTTGACAAGGTCATGAGGGTCCTATGCCTAAAATTTCAAATTGATTCGAGCTTCAGAGGTATGGAAATTAGGGGACTTAGTATAAATAGCAGGACACAGAGAAGCTGGCATGAGATGAAAATTTTGCTAAGTCTGGATTGATATCCTGCTTCACCTTCAAAATGTGCCTAGCTTGCCTTCAAGATGATTGGAAAATGTCTAAGGCATAAAGTCTTATCCTTCTCCACACCTCAAATGCGCCCAAGGGAGGAAGTGTTGATGATAAAAAAATAAAATAAAATTCTAAGGCGTGAGGTTTATCCTCCTACACATGTTAAATTCACCCAGCTACAGGAGGCATCAAGAAAAATGTTAAGTGTGGAGTTCATCCACCTCCACCCTTAAAATGCGCCCAAGGAAAAATAGGGAGATAAAAAAGTTTCTAAGTGTTGAGGTAAATCCTCCTCAACATGTCATATGCGCCCACCTCTCAAGGTCAAAGGGGCATTGGAAACTTTATCCTCCTCCTATGCTCAAATGCGCCCAAATGAGGGCATGTAAGGACAAAACAGGGGAGCTCAAAGGTCACATGTTGGGCGTTGAAAGTTTATCTTTCTTCACACATGATATGCACCCATCCTCTTGCCTAGGAGATATGCGCCAAGTAAAGAGTAAGTGTGGTGGTGACATAAAATAACTAAGGCGTTGGAATTTAAACGGAATTATATCCCCCATGAAATAGGAAATGCGCCCATCCTCCTCATATGGCCAAATGCACCCACCTCAAGCTAGAAGAAAGTCAAAGAGTCAAAGGTGTTTCGTGATTCATCCTTCACCATGTAGAGAATGCGTCCAAGTTTCAAAGGTGGTCAAAGACATTGAAATGTTAATCCCTCTACACATAGGAAATGTGCCCATCTTCTTGAACATGTGATATGTGCCCATGCAAGTTAAGAGGGATATTCCAAATGTTGACTAGCCACCACCACCCTTTGAATGCGCCCAAAGGAAGCCATGTGAAGACAAAACGTGTGCATGCAATCAAGGAGTCCCATGGTGTTGAAGTTAAGTCCACCTCATTATATAAAATGCGCCCATAAGGTTGATGGACTTAAAAGAAAGTCAAGGCGTTGAAGATGTAAGGTGATTTGAATGAGACATAGAATAAAATATGCTAGGCGTGGAAATAAATACCCTCTTCAAGTGTGAAATACGCCAAGGAAAGGTGAAGTTGATAAAGTGCCAGGCGTTGAAATTAAAATATCTCTCATGACATCCAAAATGCGCCCAAGGCATTGGAGAAAATTGTGCTAAGTGAGTTGATAAAATTTCTTCACAGGGAGAATGATTGAAGTTGAATGAAAATTTTCTAAGGAAAAAGTGCAAAATTTGCTAAGTGATTTTAAATTTTTATAAGGCACAAAAAGTTCTTCCTTAGGAAAAATACGCCCAAGTTGGAGGGATGTGAAATTTTTCAGAGACACGAGTGAAATTGCCAGTGGAGAAATCGGAGGATGTTAGCTTCACAGGGTTGATAAAAAATTCAAGTCAGAGCAACAAAATACTCACAGGAATGAAGAACAAGAATAAATTTGTTGAAAATTATATTTTCTAAGGTGCAAAATTCAAAAAAAATAAAAATAAATGAACCCGTCCGTCATAGACCCATGAATTCAACGCGTTCTGAGGAAAATTTTCTTTTGGGTATTGAAGATCTTCGACAAGGAATGGATTTCAAAGTCCTCTGCACATTGCCAAAGCTTTCAAGATGGAGAATTTGATGGGCACTTAAATAATGAATTTCCTAAGTAAAAGTTTGAAAACATTTCTAAGGAAAGAAAGGAAAAAGATGTTGAAATATGTCGCCTTGGCGGATGAATTTGAAGGTGGGCACCTAGATAATTTTTTATCAAATTCTTGATGAAAACATTTTTCTCGAGCCTGAGTTGGATGAAATATCAGAGTGAAGTACGCCCAAGCAGAATACAAGATGGGTTGGAAATTTGGCTAAGGCATGAAGAATTTGAGGATGAAGTTGGTTAGAGGAAAAACGATGAATCCTATCAGATGAAGAGATCACTCAAACCTTAAAGATCAAAGCATGAAAGTCAGGTAAGTAGGGTGAGTTTATATGATGAAGTGTCTTGATACTCTTCTTTTTGTTTGTTTTGCAGGGTGAACATCGAGACCAAGCGGTGATGACTTGAAGAAATGAAGCAAATATTCCAAGATGATGAAATCATGAAGGAAGAAAAGTTGCAAGAAGTGGCTAAGTGTTGAGACTTAGTATGTGCCCAGCTCAAGTGACAAAGAAGAAATGTTTTCAAAGCTCAGGATGGAGAGAAGAAGGTCACCATCAAGTACTTCAAGGTTGAAGAACAACATTAAGGGGAAAAATCATCGTCAAGCAGAAGAATGAGGCTGCAGTCTTGGAATTTCAAAATGAGAACGTGCCTGCCATGCCAGAAGTTGAAGCGGTTTGATCAAGTCCGCAGTCAAGAAGAAGAACAGTGTGAATGCCTTTCAAAACTAGAATCTTCTAGAAGATGGTGGCCATTAATTGCTTATTTATTGCCCCACTCCTCTTGGTGGCGGTTTTTAGGGTGAATCTTGTTTAGGGCTGAGGTGGCACAATCTGGGCCATCCAGCCGATTGTAATCTGAGCCGTTCGTTGGACTTGGCCAGCTATATAAAGGGGCATCCCCCCTCATTTGTGGATGATTAGATTAGAGTACAAGTTAGACAGTAGACATAGAGTAGAGGAACAACTTAGAAGTAGCTTAGTATAGATTGATAGTGTAGTTGAAGAAGAAGGAAAGTTTTCCTTTGAAAACTTTTGCAAGAGATTGTTGTGTAAAACTTTCATAATAAAAGATCTTTTCATTGATGGTGAAATTTGTCTTTGTTATGGATAGCTAGCGAGGTTTCTTCATCCCTTCTACTTCAAGTAGCATAGAGTAGCGTAATTTCCTTTTTATGCAAGTAGATGTTAGCTGTGGAATGTGGTGTTTGATCTAAGCAAGCTTCGCTTATCCATACCACTAGCGGGCTCATTGATGGTGTGTTCGCCTTGTGTGGTCAATTGGAAACGTTGTGGGGCCTAACTTCAATCACAGTTTGAATGATGGTATGCGTCGTTGTGATGGTATCTTCATGTCAAGTGGTGGTTTGAATATCTTTAGTCATCTCCTTTGAAGATTGCACCGACTCCTTGGAAGTTGTCCGAGGCGAGGCAAAGCGAAGTTCGGTTGAAGTTTGCTGAAGTTGAGCTCCATATCCTGCACTTAGAATAGATTTAGACTCTCTAAACCCTGCAACCACTTTAAATTCAGTACTTTCCAGTGAGAATAGGAAACTCGTGCTTCAATGATAAATTTGTTGAATTGTGGAAACCCCTTCCTCTGCTGTTGAACAATTCCGTAAGTCCCCTTGAAATACCAGCAAATCACATTGAGCCAACTGAGACTATTCGCATTGAAAGAACCTTGGTGTTGAACGCACGAACTCTCTCGCAATCTTAGCGTGTTGGATACTTTGATCAAGAGAGAATAGGGTAGCCGTTGGCGACTTTATTCTGCGTTGGTGAGGTCATGAAAAACAAATCAACAAGTAGTCTGTCGGTCCTGAAGTCTCAAGGCACTATGAACTGCAACTAATTTCTCAGCTCGTTTTGAAGTAAGCCTGTTCCTTCTAATGGAGTGGATGAAACCATAGGTGGACCAATTCCTCTCTGCAACAAAGGAACTAGCAATCTATGAGAGCAAATGAATGGCAAGTTGTTTCAAATCCAGTGTGTCCTTCCAATGAAATTTCCACCATCCAATGGGGTTGTTCTGTGCAATGGTGGCCCTATCTGTCCTAGCCTCCGGTTTGCTAAATGTAGGACCCTAAAGATCAACAAACACAAGCCACTGCTCTCTAATTATGGTTGCCATCTCATTGGTATACATTTTACGAAGGGCTACTATAAGCCCCTCTATCACCTCGTCATCCTCAGAAGGAAGCATTTGGCCAGGTCTAGGTACATACCACTTCGTATTAAAAGCATAGGCAAGCATATGAAGAGGGGTATTCATTGTGTTCCACCTCTTTGTCACAATAGGCCCAATATGGCCCTCATAAAAACTCAACTCAAGTTTCTTTTGACGAATAGCTTGCTTCATTTGGTCAAGCATGCTATCAAAAGTCTCATATATCTCTCCCAAGCTAGGAGAGTCTATATCTACATACCGGACTACCCTCACAGTTGGTGATATGAAAGAGCAAATATACCTACAAGCAACAAATTAATAATTAGAACTTTTAAAATACAAACTACAAAGTAAAACAAAGTGTAACAAATTCAAAATTTCAAAAACAATTTAAATTTTCAGATTTCTTACTTGATAGTGGCCCACCAAGTTTCTTTAAGTACTCTATCTCTCACTTCCTTGCCTTCATTTGTCTTCGACAGATTCCACCTTTTCCAATCTGCACAAACAACCATGGCTTGTAGAGCATCCTAGACCTCCAACATCCTTTCCAACAAAATATAGTAGCTAGCATATCTAGTCTAAATTGGTTTGAGGAATTCTTTCTTTGAATAAGACCGGAATAGTGCGTGTGAAGTGTGATGGTTGCATACAAACATTTGTATGCCTCTAGCCTCTGCAACTGCTGCCCTCACCCAATCTATTTTTCCAATGTCTTTCAAAGCATGTACACAACATAGAGTCCAGAAAATATGTTTGTAAGCATTCTCAATCATCAAACTAGCTAGCTTACAAACACGAGCTGAATCTGTCACAACCTACACAACATTAGAAGGCCCAACCTCCTCTATGGCCTCCCTCAAAATGCCAAACTGAAAATCAGCATCCTTACGCTTCCCAGAACAATCAACAACTCGAAGAAAGTATGAACCAGCAGGGCATGTAACAATAACATTAATGAGTGGCCTATGTCGAATATCAATCCACCCATCCATGGCAATGGAACAACCAGTCTTAAGCCATGTTTGCCTCATCTCCTCCGTCAACAAGGTAGCTTTTTGAATATTGTTTGTCAAGGAGGGAGGTACGCAATCTATGTTCTCCAGGGGGGGCATAAGAGGGTCCAATTGACAATATTTCTTTCACCATAGTTTTGAAATAAGGTGACCTTTCCAGATGAAATGGAAGAGCATGTGCATAAAAGAATTTGGCCACTGCATCATCAGCTTGCTCACGTTTTTGCACATTCATCAACCCCATGATTGAAGTTTTCTCACTTTCTTTCTTCTTCCCTCTATCACAAGTCTCTGAAACTGATACATTGGAAGAAGCTTGCAAATCAGCTAATGGTCGTTTTTTATTTTGAATGGTAATGATTTGGTCATCACTACATCCAACCAACTTTGCAAATTGAAGCTGCTGCTCCAATGTTATTTTTTCACAAACTCTAACACCCTTTCCAGTGTCACCCACTAGATGGCCTCTAATCCTAATATAGCTCCCATGGTAATTAGATTCACAAACATGACAAAGCCATTTCCTGCTGCCCCCTGAATTTTTTTTCTTGTCGACAGTCACATCTGTGGCAAACTGATGCAATGGTTTGTTGTGGTTGAAAGGGCCCTTTTGCAAACCTTTGAAGAGTGGGTATAGGGCATGCAAAATGGTCTAAAGAAGCATGGTATGGATTTTCAGAGGTAGAAGAAGGGTCTATTGACATTCTTTGAACTTCATTTTCACTATCACTACCCTCACCCTCATGACTGTCACTACCACTGCTGTTGCTGCTCATTTTGAAATTTGTATGACTTTTTTTCTTTATTTTTTAAAGTATGAAGTTTGTATGTTGGTTGAAAATCTGAAAGTTCGTAAAAATGATAATAAATCATTTAATCAATGAACCATTGAACATTGAAAACAAAAAAATGAAAATAAAAAAGCAAAATTTAAAAATTCAAAAAAGTGATAAAGATAATGCAGAAGCAAAAAAATTATTTAAATTTAATCTCAAACCTGGAAGTGGTAGGAAATGGAACTAAGTAAGTGCAGCTCCCAGCTCCTCAAGGCATCCCAAACACAAACAAAATGCAACTTGAGTGAGGAAAAAAACACAGTCAAATAGAGGCCCAACCGCGACTTTACCCTAAGCGTGAGAAATAAAAACTTGAAGAAATCTGTTTGATGCCTCTTTAAAATGCAAAAACGTCTCTTTTAAATGCCCAAACGCAGGAGCAAAATGCCAAAAAATGATTTGGACTGAGTTGAGACAGAGATTTTTCCCTGTGCTATGTTGTGTGAGAGTCATCGCTGCCGTCGCTTGCCGTGAGAGAGCCCAAATAATGATCGATTGATTTATGAAACTTTATTAAGTTTCATTTAAAATTTTCTTTTTAGACTTTAGACAAACATTTTATGTTGTTGTGGGCCCCGCAAAACATTTATTTAAAAAAACAAAATTTATATATTTTTAATTTTTGGAGGCTCCATGTACGCGGGGGACAGTTAGCCATACCCGGGGATGGGGAACCATTCCCAGCCAGGAGGAAACGTTTCCTATTGTTTCCTATCAATTTTCCTAATTCGGGGACGGCAGGGGACTGTCCCCGATGCGTCCCCCTATCCCCGGGGCAGATGGGGACGAGTACAGGGGGTTTTGGGGCAGGCGACGCATCCCCGTGTAACACAGGATAGATATATCCATAGCATTATAAAAGCATACAATCTTCCTGATTTTATTTTTTTCAATTTTCATGTCAATTTTTTTCACCACTGGCTATTTCTTTGTTAGCAATATATTTGCTTAGATTTCAAATAATTGTTATTTTTAACTCTTCTATGATTTCATTCACTATTACCATAAGTTTTCCTTATAATCCCAGACAATTATGTGTATAGGAAGTTAACCATAGTTCTAGTTCTTTATATATGTTTTATTCAGTTTTATTTACTATTAGATAAAAGTTCAAAACTGTTGCGTGTGTACATCTTTTGATCTTTGATTCAGTGGCACTGAAATTCTTGTTTCTGGTTGAGGTCTGTTACTGTTTTGTAACCAATTGATAGCTACAACAAGTAAGATATCTCTATTGAATCCACTTGATACATCTGGAGTTGAGAATTAGATTAGATGTAGCTTTAACTATTCCAAACTTTGTTTGCAAAAGGCATTTGTTATTTTTTTACTTTTGAAAAATGCAGGATAGTAAGCAAAATAAATCATTTTTGGAGGCTGTGACTGAGATCCTAAACTGTACATGGGATAACGAGAAGATTGAGTATGCTTTACCTCCATTTATGGCCTTGGTGAGTCTTTTTGAGCCTTCAATTCACATTATGGTGAGCATTTTCAAGCAAGCTGTTGCATGAAGAGACTAGGGATTCCTCCAATTATGATACAATGAAGTAGAAATCATCCGACATACTTAAAGGGAATAAAGGAGAATAGGTTTTGTTTTTCACTATCTTTTACTTTTCCATTTTATGTTTTAGATCTAACAGTCAAACATGGCAACTATTTATGCAGCTACTGGGGGAACCAGGATATGGTGGGTCTTGTACACCATCTATGGTAGGTGCAGTTCAATCATGGAGGAAGAGAGATCCACAAAGTTCTCAAGTAATTTGGAAAAAATTAGCAGAAGCAAATTCAACTGTGGAGAGAGAACTTCTTTTCTTAAAGCATATAGCTGAAGAGCAACCAGAGAATTATAAAAAGGTTACAGAGAATTGTAGCAAAATAATAGCAGAAAAGGTGCATATAAATTTTTTTGTACCACTCCTAATGATCTACATTTATATAAATATGCTGAATGCTTTGTTTGCCTAAATATGCTCAATTTCTTTTTCCCCCTTGAAGGGAAATTCTCAACATTTGGCAGTGGAAGTAATTCTCAACATATGGAAGTTTAAGATTGTATGACAATTAACAAATTAAAATATTGCAGCATTTGAACTCTGTAATTATCACAATGATTAATCAAAATAAGTAGTTTCCAACTTTCCATTATTTAGTCAGGTCTTTGAATTCAATTGTTGATTTTTTTCCATGGTTGCTTCATTTACATCATAAGTTAGAAGTGTTGGTACTGCTACACCTAAAAAAATTGTGTTTAATCATATCTATACCCAAATGTCAGGTCATTATTGTCACATAAAAGTCAACTATATTATCTTTCCTGTCAAAATGCTTTAAGTCCTTAGATGTTGGTCTGCCTTGGTCTACTAATGATGTATATAAGTTGCTTGTCTTGAAGATTATCAAGTTTATGAATCTTGAAGGAGACTCCAACACTAGTAGAGGAAATGAGGAGAAAAAAGTGAAGTTCTAATAAGGACTATGATGGCAGATACATAACACAAATAGGTAGGATTGAGGCTAAGACAAATTTTCTCCGGCACTGTGAGACAATCATATATGAGGATTGTCCTCCAAACATAAAGTTGTCACTTTGGAGGGCCCAATATTCAAAATAGGACATCTCATTGTATGCCAGAGATCAACCTATCCCCTTTTAGAAAATGTTGATTTTTGCATTTTGCTTTCTTGTTGTGTCTCAGATTGAAAATTTTTGTTTGTTTAGAAAGTTTTTTTTTTGTTGCTTTTCCTACTTTTTTATGCAAAAAGCATTGGATAGTAGAGGCAAAAATTTATTCTAGAGCATTTTCAAGCTTCGTCATGTGAAATTGGAATTTAGAAAGATGAAAGGCAATGAGAAATGGAATTTTATTAAAGTTAGTGCTCAAAAATGAAAAAATGGAATAATTTTAAAAGAAATTCATAGTTGTGATCTAATCATTCAAAACTTAGCATTGATGGCAAAAATCTCCAAAAGTTCCACCTTTTGGCTTCAAGTGGAGAAAGTTGCACCTTTTGGTGTCAAATGGAGAAAGTTCCATCAAGTGCCAACTTTGCTAGTTTTCACAACTTGGTATTGATGGTAAAAAGCTCCAGAAGTTTCACTTTTTGGGTGTCAAGTGAAGAAAGTTCCATTCGGTGCCAGCTTCACCAATTTTTACAACTTGGCAACTATGATGTGAAGCTCCATTGAGGATCAAAAAGGAACATTTTAATTGTTAATCAAAGACAAAAAGTTTCAAAGGCCTTAATTTGGGATATATATATATATATAACCCATACCCATACCCAAGGGAAAATAAAATTTTGTACCACCATACCCGATACCCATACCCACACCCACACCCGTACAAGAACCAATAACTTGGGATTTAATCATTTTGGGTGAGACTCATTACAATATTTCAGATTTGAGTATCTTTACATAAATATTTAGTTAAGGATCATTACAATGATATTGCTGATTCCTCTCCTCTTGCTTTGGATGTTGATACAACCATGTATTAGCATCCATTTCTAGCCTTGGCCTTTAAATAGTCAAACTGGTCTTTGTCTTAAATTGGTCTTCATCTGCTTAGTTTTTCCCTTTGACAGCCTCTCCTCACATTGCTATTCATACTTGTAGATGTTTATTATGATTAGGGTTCACTTCTTCCTTTTGATTTTTTTGGTTTTAGTGATTAGTCTTAATTGCTCAACTTTCGGCTTCTAGGGTTATTGTTTATCCTTGTAACTTTCTATTGGAACTAGATGTACATGATTCTTATTGATCTACATTGGTCACTCGTGAACATGAACATAATTTTTTTCTTTCATGGTTCATACTCCAAAAGGTGGAGTTTATTCATCCCAAGTCCTATAGAGGTAAAAGAATTGCTGCTGCTAATGTCTGCTAAAATACTACATATTATTTTGGGATGTTTCTTAACTACTAAGATAGTTAGGAGTGGGTTACATAGATAGATATTCAAGACCAGTGCTTTAGCTAGGAATTTTGCTTCTAGGAATAGACTTAAAAAGTGTGCTTCTCTGTGGTCTGCAATTATTATTTTCCATGTGAGCTGAGGCTTAACTCCTAACCATAGTTACCAGGAGACGCATCTCCTACCCCCTGAGATGCGTCTTTGGCACTTGAGATGTCTCCAAAGATGCCTCCAACAGCATTGAGACACGGATGAAGACTCCTGACGTCTCTTGAAGTCTCCCACTCAGGAAAGTGTTGTCTCCTGCGCATCTCCCGTCGCATAAAAGCCAAAACACATGTATTTTCTATAAATTATTAATTTTTTTTTTAATTTATATTAAAAAAAAAGATGGCATCTCCAAGTACCCCCGTCTCCTATTTTCAAAAAAAGTTGTACCGGTACCGGTACCAATCTCCCATACCAGTACTAGTACCAGTACTAGTCTCCTGGCAACTATGCTCCTAACTATATGCTTGTGGTACCAAAAACATATGAAGAAAATATAGGGGTTATGCAATTTACAAGATTTATATTGTTTGTGATACAAACAAGCCATTAGGGACATGCTCTATGCCAACCAAACCTCTTTGAGAAATCATCTAAATCATTATCATACATCAAAACAAAGTGAATAAGCCTCTGCTCACACAACATTCAATCATATATTGATATAGTTTACCCTTAAATTCAGTTGCTCACGGTGTCTAATCACAATTCTCACCATATAGAGTTAATGGTAGATTTCAAACTAGTAAATATGGCAGACATCGCTAGTTTATTAGTGGGGTAATGGGTGCTGTGTAAAGACATGTAATTGTGTTATTTTTCAATACACTTGTACTGGGTAGAAATTTCTATATGCAAAACTTGGTGAAGCCCAACTATCACACTTAGACAAACCTATTGAAATCAACAAATATAGATTTTCTGCCACAACAGTGATTTTGAAATAGATATTTTAGTAGCCAAAGATGAAATGGTGATAGCTTTGAACTTCAAGAAAGTTATCTTGGTGCAATCTGATTAATCATGTGTTAGTTTCTTTTCCTTTTTTTCTGTA
This sequence comes from Sequoia sempervirens, assembly GCA_007258455.2. Lineage (NCBI taxonomy): Eukaryota > Viridiplantae > Streptophyta > Pinopsida > Cupressales > Cupressaceae > Sequoia > Sequoia sempervirens. The sequence continues at coordinate 179,426,990 of VDFB02358134.1, read as the reverse complement.
ATAATTGTTCATGTTTGACAAAGGGAGTTATTCTATTATATATGTGCATACAAAAGTTTTCAGCTATGCTAATAATGTGTACTATGTAGTGGATGGATCATCACAAGGATGATTTTAGTCATCATGCAGCTGTCAAAGCTTTGTTGGGAGCACGACAAGCTATGCTGGAGGTTAGAAATCTTTTGAGGCAGATTGGAGAAGCTGCAGGAGTTCCAGTAAGTAACTCTTTTCTGTTTCATTTACTGCAAAGATAAAGTCACCTTTTAAAACAATCTGTGCTGTACTATTATCTTTTTGATCTCTCGTGTAGACAACCTATCTTACCTTCTCATAAAGTAGTAGGATAACTCATGATACCGGAGATGTCTAATGTACCATCATTCTTCATTATTTGTTTTATCTTCTGGTAAATTATATATGATAACCCATAAGACTAGAGATGTCTAAAGCATATTTATTCATCATTATATATAAAGCTTGTTTGAGGGTAGTTATTGCTATCTTACATCCACATAATCTATAAAAATATTCATCTCAAAGTTCCTGTTTTGTTTGAATTTTCTATGCAGATTGAACCTGAATCTCAGACTCGTATGCTAGATAGTACAATGACTATGGAAGGTGTGCTTTTGGCTGGAGTTCCTGGTGCCGGAGGTTTTGATGCAATATTTGCAATTACACTTGGAAGCACTTCCAGAGATCGTGTTGCACAGCACTGGAGTACAAATGGTGTGCTTCCACTCCTGGTAACAGAAGATCCAAGGGGTGTTACTTTGGAGGATGGTGATCCTAGAGAGAGAGAAATTGCTAATAAGATTCATTCGATAAATCTGAAGTGAATGAGTTTACCAACACATGACAACAGTCATTCAATTTAACTTTCTTGAACTTTTGTAAGTGACTTATGGTTGGCTCGCATTCATGTCACTGTTTAGGTATTAGCCCATAGATGAGGAGAAAATTTTAGTTTTCTTATCTGGCCAAATCTTTCTGTATTGGTTGAAAGAAAAAAATACATGAAGCTAAGGGAGACAGACTCCTCTATATTGGTTACGAACTGATGATGATAGTGCTGGCTAAAGGCTGTACCCAGTCCTCCCTGCATTGCTATCTCCATTTGGAGATTCTTGGAAGCTGGGAGTAAATTTTGATGCTGGGCCTATAGTAGCATGCTTCTTTAATTGTCAACAACATATGCTCAACAAAATCTAGCAATTTTATCCACATGAATTTACTACATTGTTAGAAATTTGAAATTTTGGTGTTGAAAGTTCAATACCAGATCTTAACAAGCAATGTCATGCTTCTGTCTCTAAACCATGGATGTAATTGTCCTGTGGAAATCTGCAAGGCAATTCACCATAAAGTTTTTTTCTCCATTAAAGCAGGAGAGGTTGTATTGATGAATAATTCAAATATGTTTTTCATGTCCATTTAGAAATGCATTGGCCATAATGAGAAGCTCCGTGCATTATCTCAATATCATTGTATTAAGAGAATCCATGCAGTACCATTCTTATCCCCAAACTGGAGATGGTAAGTGAGTCCTATATTAATTTTGGTTGCTACTTTTTAAGCTTTCTAGACTTGAGGAAGTAGTTTGAGTTATGACCAGTGTACATCTCTCATATTCTTTTTATTATGACAAGGATGAATACTGAATGGTCTTTTAGCTTCTGATATCTAGAAATTTTGTTCTCAGCAAATAAGCATTGTTGTTCCTTATCTTCCACATAATTAATTGTTGTTAAAGGGTAATTCTGGCTTCAGTATCAGATGTTGAGTTCCTTCTCCCTTACCCTATTTTTCTGTCACTAACTGCCCCTTAAGTTCTCTCATGAGGTATAACTTTTCATGATATTCTGTACTGTTCTATCAAGCAAGCATTGCATTTTTTCGGTTCTATCCTTTGACATTCATCTTGAACTGTGTTGTATATTAAAAGTTCTCATTTCTTTGTAATCTTTCCTACTTTTTTAATTTGGCCATGGCACAGAATTTACCCCCTAGGAGACCATATGTATTCATATAACATTCTTGCATGCCATTGATAACAAATTTTAATCTTGTATGTTGAAGGGATGTAATGTCCCCTTCTCAGTAGCCACTTCGGAGGATCATTTAGCCTTTATTATTCCCGAAGGCTAAAGGAGGAATAAGGGAATAATGTTAAATTAATTATTTATAAAGTTACCTCAATAAATTAAAATAAAAAAGGTAACTTTATTTTTAATTAATTTAATTAAAGTGACTAAAATAAAATAATAATTTATAAAGTTACTTTTGGAAAATATTAAAAAATTTAGAAGCTTTTTGGAGGATCTTTCTAGGTGGTCAAAAAGTTCTTTATAAGGAGCTGTGAGCAAGCCATTTGGGCATGTCTTGGATTATACTTTTCATACTAGTTTGGCGAGAGCTTGAATGCTTGCTTGTCCGAGGGTTTGAATACTCTAGGATACCACTTTCGGTTGTGAAAGATCAAGCCTAGCTGGAGAAGTGTGGAGGGAGACAATTCAGTTTTCCTACAAGGGCGATCATTGCAAATTTAATGGTCTATGACCAAATTTGGAGCTCAAAAGGGATCAATTTTGTTTGGAGAAGGCATTTAGCATTTTTGGTAAATCACATTCAGCTACAGCGATTCATTGGCAGCTATTTATACTTGTACAAATCGTGGTTTTGGTCCATTCTCAGGTGCACCATCTCTTCATCATTGTCCACTTCCAGCAGTTTGATTTGGAGGGTTTCCTCTTGGTTCGAGCTTCTAGTGTTGGGACAATATCATGCTGGGAGGAAACGACTTCAAGCAACCAGTCTAGGCGTGATTATTAAGTGCTAAGTCATGGCTGCAAGGAACTAATAGTCGGTGCCATTGTCATTGCTTTTTCAAGGCATCTACCAGGTTCTTCATTACATTGTATAAACTTGCATTTGGAGTTGCATTTAGACATCTTTGTATTGCTTTCATAACAGCAGTCATTATCCATTCATTATAGCTTGCATTTCACAGGAGAAAATTATCCACGTCTGCACTTGTATGGCTGCCATAGAAGTCTGAGTTTGTATTGTCATACTTGCATTGTAAGTCATCTCTTTTAGAAAGTGACCTGCTATGAGTATCATTGACAGTTGTTGTAATTAGTTTGAGCTGCAATATTATACACAATGGAGTTTTGGAGTTGTATGACAATTGTTTGTCAAAATGTCTCTCAGCTGTAACTGCTCATTTTGAATAATTGCATTTCATTTCAGTCATTATAAAGTCTTGAAAACTCAAAAAAAAAAAAAATTGCATATCTCTTGCATTTTCAGTCATTAGCATTCTTGTTAGAGTCTTTTCTATGAATACTTTATCATCATATGCAAAGGAAACAACTTCTACACTCTGAAAGTGGATTGCAAGATAATTGTTTGACAAAATTACAAACCACTCAAAATTGAAATTTAAGATCAGAAATTGCAAGGGTCTTTACAATGGTATCAGAGCTATGAGCCTGCCAGCCTAGAGGGTTTAGAGTTAACATATGCAGCCACCAAAGGTGGGTCCACACAGGTAGTATACTCATAAAAGAGCATAACAGCTAGCAAATGTAATTGCAGATACACAACAGGACACAATGGGTGATAGAAGAGGTAGCAATCCAAATCGAGAAAAACAAAGAAGAGAAGAGCCAACTGGTGAAGCGCTCATGACTGCAGTTATAAATGAGCATAGGACAAAATATCAAAGAATAACACAGGTGATGGAGCTTCTGACAAGAAATATGCTCAACAATAATAACAATTTTAATGGAGGCAACAATGGTTGGGGAGACAACTCGGTTAATAACCAGACTCCTAACCATCGGACTACTCAAGTGGGATCAAGACCCATGATGCCACTCTTCCCAACCAGAGTTGAGACACAAGAAGATAATGAACTCACATTGATCGAGCTGCAAAAGCAACTTAGTTAGGATTGGCTTGATGCTGGACCAAGTTTTCAACATGATATTTCTCTCCGGGATTACATAGATTTAAGAATCAGACACAGACCCAACAGGGGTAACCGGGAGCAACACGGTGAACTCAGAAGGAAAGTAGGCAAATTGAGTTTTCCTTATTATGGTGGATCAGGGAAGACATCAGCACGAGCTTGGGTTCAGACAGTTGATACTTATTTCCAGCTAAATCCTATGCCCGAAGATGAAGCAATCAAATACGCTACCATACATTTAGATGGAGTTGCTCATGAATGGTGGCATCACGAAATGGTCACAATGGGCCATGACCAAATCACCTCCTATGCAAAACTCACTAAAATATTGATTGAGAGGTTCGATATTAAGGACCCTGAACTCCATGTCAAGGAGTTAGTGCAGTTAAAGTAGTGGAGGTCATTGGATAATTATATTGTTGATTTCCAGAGACTTGTTGTTCTATTAATTGATATCTCAGAAAGAAGGTTGCTCATTCTATTCATGGATGGCTTGATGTATCCCTTGAGAGGTTGGGTCAAAGCCCTTAATCCTACCTCATTACAGGAAGCAATCAAGAAAGCAAGGGATATGGATGCTAGCAAACCAAAGAACAAGTTCCTGCCCAAGAGTTCATCCTCTAAAAAGACAAGGGCAAGAAACCTACTCAGAAGGAATGGACTAAGAGGAGCAAACAAGAGGAAGAGGATGGCTAGGAGTGCAAAAGAAAGCAAATATACTATCATTGTAGAGAGCACTAGGAGCCTAGTCATCGTTGTTTGCGTAAAAGAAAAGTTCACTTCATTGAAGTTGTATCAGACAACGAGGACAGTGAGATTGAACAAGGCAATGAGGATAGCAGCTCGGAGGAGGAGCAACCACAGGAAGAGGTCAAGAGCAACACCATCGCTACTCTATCAGGTACCCCAAGGTTTAACTCCTTCAAGTTCAGGGGAGTTTTGTAGGGCCAGCATATCACAATGTTGATTGATAGTGGGGCCACTCACAACTTCATTGATGCAGCTTTAGTAGCAAAGCAAGGGATACCAGCACAGGACTTTGAGGGTTTTAATGTTATGGTTGCAGACGGATACAATATGTCATGCACACAGAGGGTTCCCCAGTTACCTATCACATTGGGCAATTACACAGTTATAGATGATTTCTATGTGGTGGATTTAGGTGACACGAATGCCATCCTTGGTATCCAGTGGTTACATTTGTTGGACAAGTATTCACAAAACTTTCAAACCATGGAGCTTAAGTTCAGGGTAGCAATGGAAAAAGAGTGGTGCTTAGAGGAATGGAAAATGGGGCACCAAAGATAGTGTCAGCTAAATGGATGGAGATCATCTTCCGTCATGGTGATGTGGCATGGGCAGCAGAATGTTTGATTATGACAAAGGAGACTCTAGACTCGGATCAACCATATCACATTGACATTCATGATCTATTAGAAAAGCATGACAAAGTGTTTGGAGAGATACCACCAGGATGACCACCAGATAGAGGATTTGAGCACACCATTGAGTTGGAGGGGGCCAAGCCTGTCATCACCACCCCTACCATCATCCTAAAATGTTTAAGGATGAGATAGAGAAGGAAATCAAGGAGTTGCTAGACATGGGCCACATTTGACCAAGTTCTAGTCTATTTGCTTCTTTGGTGGTCTTGGTGAAGAAGAAAGATGGAACGATGAGGATGTGCATCGACTACAAAGCTCTCAACAAAAAGACTATTAAGAATAGATACCTGATACCTAGGATCAATGAGCTGCTGGATGAGCTACATGGTACAGTATACTTTTCCAAGATAGATCTTCACTCAGGGTACCATTAGATTAGAGTTAGAGAGCAAGATATACACAAGACAACTTTCAGATGTTACTATGGGCATTATGAGTTCTTGGTCATGCCTTCGGTTTGACAAACACACCTGCTACATTTTAGTCATGCATGAACCAAATCTTCAACAAGCAGTTGTGTAAGTACCTTTTAGTGTTCTTTGATGATTTGTTCATTTATAGCAAGACTTGGGATGATCACTTGAGGCAATTAGATGAGGTCTTGACTATCATGGAGGAGCAGTCGTATTCTAAGGCCTCGAAGTGTGAGTTTGGCCTTAAGGAGATTTTGTACTTAGGGCATGTGATCAGTGCACAGGGGGTACAGGTTCACCAGGAGAAGATTCAGGCAATACTCGATTGGCCAACACCCAGGACACTTACAGAGCTACGAGGATTCTTTGGGTTGTGCAGCTATTACAAGCGCTTTGTGAGAGGGTTTTCCCAGTAGGGAGCACCTTTGACAGACCTTACCAAGAAGCGGTACATTCAGTTGGTCTGATGAGGTGCAGTGAGTTTTTGACAAGCTCAAGGAGGTGATGAGTAGTTGCCCAGTCTTGGCACTTCCGGACTTCACCCAGCCATTTGTTCTTGAGTGTGATGCTTCAGGTGAAGGTATAGGAGCGTTTTTGATGCAAAACAGGCACCCCATTGCTTTTGAGAGCTGCAAGTTGAGAGGCCCTAAGAAACTTTACTCCATCTATGATAAGGAGATGCTTGCCATAATGCATGTATTGGCGAAGTTTAGGTAGTATTTGGTTAGAGGAAATTTTGTGGTGAGGACCAACCACAATAGTCTCAGGTATTTCTTGGAGCAGAAGGATTTGAACGAGAGGTAGCAGAAATGGGTCAGTAAGATACAGGCCTATGATTTCGACAGAGTATGTGAAAGGGAAGAAAAATGTTGTTGTCGATGCCCTTTCCAGGAAACCTGCAAATTGTTCACTTTTAGAGATTTCAGCTGATTGGAAGTCTCTCTTGCTAGTTGAGTACTCTAAGAATAAGTTTGCATGTGAGGTGATGGATGGCCAAGTGCAGGATGATAGACACAAGGTTGTGGATGGCGTTATCTTCTACAAGGACAGGATCTATTTGGTGCCAGAGTCAAAACTGAAGGAGAAGATATTGCAGGCTTCACATGACACTCCTTTAGTAGGCCATCAGGGCTACTTTAAGACATATAGATAGGTCAGAGAGAGGTTCTCTTGGAAGGGCCTCAAGGAGGATGTTTTCAGACATGTCAGGGAGTGTATGAATTGCCAGCAGAACAAGACTAAGCATTCAAATCTGGCAGGTCTTTTGCAACCATTACCCATTCCAGAGTAGAGGGGAGCATTTCCATGGATTTCATCACGAGTCTACCCAAGGTTCATGGGAGAGATTGCATCTATGTGGTGGTGGATCGATTGACGAAGTATGCCCACTTCTTTGCTATACCTACATAATACAAGGCACTGCAGGTAGCAGAGTTGTTTTTCAGGGAGATCTTTAGGTTGCATGGGTTGTCGAGGTTAATAGTTAGTGATAGGGATAGTAGGTTCATGAGTGCCTTTTGGCAAGAGCTATTCAAATTGGCAGGTATTGAGTTGACCCCGAGTACAAGCTATCACCCTTAGATAGACGATCAGACGGAGATTGTGAATAAATGGATTGAGGGTTACCTACGCAATTACATCTCAAGATATTAGAGAGCTTGGATTAAGTGGTTGCACTTGGGGGAGTATTGCTATAACACCACTTATCATATGTCGATTGGGATGTCACCTTTTCGAGCACTGTATGGGTATGATGCACCATCATTCATGGAATTGGCTTTTGGGTAGAGTAGAGCTCCTAAGGGTAAGGATTGGATTCAGGAGAGCCGGGACATTTTGAGGGTTCTCAAGGATAATCTACAGATGGCCTAGAATCAACAAAAGACATGTTGATAGGCATAGGGTTGAGTGCAGTTTTGAAGTTGGAGACTTGGTCTACCTTCATTTGCAGCCCTATAGGCAGTCTTCTTTGAAGAAGAGCAGCGTAGAGAAGCTCAAGCCTAGATTTTATGGACCCTACAGGATCATCAGGCGTGTTGGGGAGGTAGCCTATGAGCTAGAGTTTCCAGAGAGCAGCAAAATTCATAATGTATTTCACGTTTTGTGCCTCAAGAAGGCAATTGGACAACGGGTTACTCCTTCATCAGAGCTGCCCCATTGGATGAGGAGGGGCATTTGGTCCTAATTCCTGAGGAGATAATTGATACTTGGGAGAAGAGATTGAGGAACAGAGTGGTTAAGGAGTTCTTGGTGAGATGGAGAGATTTGTCAGCAAAGGATGCCACTTGGGAAGGAGAACAGATTTTGCAGCATCCTAGTTTGCAATTGCTTGTGGGCAAGCAATTTCGAGAAGCGAGGACTGTAATGTCCCCTTCTCACTAGCCACTCTGGAGGATCATTTAGCCTTTATTATTCCCGAAGGCTAAAGGAGAAATAAGGGAATAATATTAAATTAATTATTTAAAAAGTTATCTCAATAAATTCAAATAAAAAAGATAACTTTATTTTTAATTAATCTAATTAAAGTGACTAAAATAAAATAATAAATTATAAAGTCACTTTTGGAAAATATTAAAATATTCTAGAAGCTTCTTGGAGAATCTTTCTAGAAGGTCAAAAAGTTCTTTATAAGGAGCTATGAGCAAGCCATTTGGGCATGTCTTGGATTATACTTTTCATACCAATTTGGTGAGAGCTTGAATGCTTGCTTGTCCGAGGGTTTGAATACTCTAGGATACCGGTTTTGGTTGTGAAAGATCAACCCTAGCTGGAGAAGTGTGGAGGGAAACAATTTAGTTTTCCTACAAGGGCGATCATTGCAAATTTAATGGTCTATGACCAAATTTGGAGCTCAAAAGGGATCGATTTTGTTTGGAGAAGGCATTTAGCATTTTTGGTGAATCACATTCAGCTACACAGCTATTTATACTTGTACAAATTGTGGTTTTGGTCCATTCTTAGGTGCACCATCTCTTCATCATTGTCCACTTCCAACAGTTCGATTTGGAAGGTTTTCTCTTGGTTCGAGCTTCTAGTGTTGGGATGATATCACGCTGGGAGAAAACGACTTCAGGCAATCAGTCTAGGCGTGATTATTAAGTGCTAAGTCGTGGCTGGAAGGAACTCACAGTCGCTGCCATTGTCATTGCTTTTTCAAGGCGTCTACCAGGTTCTTCATTACATTGTATAAACTTGCATTTGGAGTTGCATTTAGACATCTTTGTATTGTTGTCATAACAGTAGTCATTATCCATTCATTATAGCTTGCATTTCACATGAGAAAATTATCCAGGTCTGCACTTGTATTGCTGCCATATAAGTCTGAGTTTGTATTGTCATACTTGCATTTAAGTCATCTCTTTTAGAAAGCGATCTGTTGTGAGTATCATTGACAATTGTTGTAATTAGTTTGAGCTGAAATATTATACACAATGGAGTTTTGGAGTTGTATGACAATTGTTTGTCAAAATGTCTCTCAGCTGTAACTGCTCATTTTGAATAATTGCATTTCATTTCAGTCATTATAAAGTCTTGAAAACTCAGAAGAAGAAGAAAAGATTGCATTGCATATCTCTTGCATTTTCAGTCATTAGCATTCTTGTTAGAGTCTTTTCTATGAATACTTTATCATCATATGCAAAGGAAACAACTTCTACACACTAAAAGTGGATTGCAAGATATTTGTTTGACGAAATTACAAACCACTCAAAACTGAAATTTAAGATCAGAAATTGCAAGGGTCTTTACAAGGGAGTTTCTGAAACTTAGCTAAGATTATTTCTCTTTGAATTTTTTAAAAGAAAAATAAGGAGAGTTTCTATTAATCTGTGATTGGGATGGATAGTTTATTAATAATTTTATAACATGAATCTTCATTGCTTAAAGAAGAATCAACACAAGAATATACCCTCGAGAAATCCAATGTGGGAAAACTCCAAAAGAGTCGAGTTGTACCTCCTCGTCTCCACTATTCTCATGCAAGATTTACAATCCAACTACTTCCACATATTTTGTGGTACTTTTGCAACATTACTACATTGGTTTCCTATGTTTTCCTTGCTATGGAACTTACCTAGACAACTTGGTTCACTACCCTACTTAGTTATACATATGTCCAACTCTACATTTGAGAAATACATGATTCCAAGGGATTCACCAAAGTTTGAGAAAATAAAATTGGTAGTGATCCAAACACCAAAAGACCTGGAAAGATGGAAGAAAAATGTTTGATCATACATTGTAGTGCTTGACTATGATATTTAATCTTATATTCAGCTTGTATGACTAATTATTTAAACGTTGTGGACTACAGGGTCTCCAAATCTGTTGTATTTTACGGATCTATGACAATTGCATTGAATGCGTAACAATTACAATTTTAAATCCAACTTAATTCAATAGAATTAACATCCGAACATAAATAAAAATAATGGAAATAACAAAGTGGTGAAAACAGAATGAGAGAAAGAGAGAGAGTTGCAAACAAAGTTGATAACGGAGTTCGTCATAAAAACGACTGTCTCTGGGCCCCTCTCCAATGAGTGGACCAATCCAATTACTTCTCCAGAAAATTGGTACAACATGTTGGCATAATCTCCCCTTGGTTTACAAAGAAATTTGACAAGCACTCCTTCAAAGTGCGCAAGAGCAACCTCCTGAATAGCACGGAAATCGAGCAAAATTTCTCCAAGGAATTTTCTTCTCCCATCACACTTAGTTTCCATCCTGCCCTTCTACCCCTTTTTATACACCAATATTACTCCAATTGGTTACTAACCAATTGATTTTACAATATTACCCATACAAGTACAAATCTCCCATAATCTCTTTTTTTTTTACATATGAAAACAATAACCCCCCCTTAAAATAATCTTCAAATCTTCAATAATTCGTTAAAGCCCTTTAACATGTTATTCTCGGGCCTTAGAGGTTTTATTTCAACCTCTTTAACAAATTGGAGGATTACAAATTTTAAATATTTGGGTGAAAATTTAAAAATAAGAGATTTCGGTTTTCGGCTTTTATCAAAACCAATCAATGCTAATATAATTTTAAAGCCATTAATTTATTTTAAGCCTCCTTAACTATCATGTAACGGGCTTCTAAAATTTTAAAAGGATTAAAATCCTCATTTATAGGGATTATTATATTTAAGAGAATAAAATCTTATTTAAAGATTTATGTATACGAAGGGATTTTCCTTTTCATAAAGAGTGCAAAGGAAAGAGGATTTTAAGGCATGGATTAAGGGATCAAATCCCACTAAATCCTCCTTATTATATTTATTTTTATTTTTATTTTTAAACCATATGTTTTTTTTTCTAATAATTATGGTTTAATCCTTATTTATACCAACTCACTACTCCTGTCATGTCACATGCCATGTGTCCCGCCAAGTGTCAAGTTTTGGTGATGCCACGTCATCATTTTGACCAAAACTTTGGCTACCCATAATTCCTTCATATGGTTGCGTGAAATGAACGTCGTTGGAAAGCTCTCGACGAGCTCTTCGCATTGATGTCAACTTTGACCACTTTTGATGATGTTGAATTTTGACATTTTTTTGGTCTAAGCCCCTGAGTTGACCGACAGTTGACCAAGCATAACTTGAGCGTCATAACTCCATTTGACTCCGTTCAAATTGTGTTGGAGTCAGAATTCCAAGCTCATTTTGATGATGTTGATTCTAGAGAAAAATGAGAAACTTCAATTTTTGGCGAAGATCCTCCAGATCAAAATCACCTTTGAGATTTTTTGCATCTATCTTCTTACTACCCAACATTTGCATCCATGTCTTCCCAATTTTTTTCCTCTTATTGCACTACATCTGCATCCATGCCTTCCCAAAATTTGTCTTATGGAGTGAGTATGGGCATGTTTTAATTGCAAAAACCATGAAGTCAGTTTAAATACATCAATTAAATTGAACTACAATTTGCTTAATGATTATTTTCAGATCACATATATCCATTTGAGAGACTTTAGGTAGCCAAAGGCTTAAGGACTTAAATGATGAGGCAAATCCCCCTACTCACCAACTCCCTTTCCCCGTCTCCTCCTCTCCCAACTCATCTTTGGAATACCATTTGGCTTTGCTTGACAATTGACCCTTCAATGCTGCTTGTCAACTCCACTTCTCTCCTTTCTCCGATGTCCTCAACTTTTTCTGCACAACATCCATGTCCAACTTAGCTTGAGCATTAGTTGTAAGATCTTCAATGCAAGGCAATAATAGCTTGTTTCTTTAAATGATTCAAAGAGACAAAAGGTCCTAAAATTCACAATTGAAAATATATGCATGGAGGCAAATCTAATATGAAAGCATTGGTGCTTATTTGTTCAACAATCTCAAAGGGACCTTGCCTATGTGGTTTTAGCTTCTTTGCTTTACCATCAAGGCTTTCTTGCTTAAGTAAAGCCATAGTGTGTCTCCAACTTAGAACTTGTGCTTGTCTCTATTCTAATTATGCTTGGTTTTGTACTTAGCTTGAGTCTTCTTTCACTCTTCTTGCACTTGAAGACGTACTTGGTTAACTTATTAATGAATTTTTATCCTTAGATCTTTCTAAGTCAATTTTTCTTAAAGATCTTACTTTCTTTGTGGTTGTCCTATCACAACATAAAATATTAGGAGGAAAGTTAAATAAAACAAAATAAAACACAGTAAATGTATACTGAATAATATGTGCAATTTTCATTCTAAGCTGTGGTTTGCTGCATGATACATCATCTCAAGAGAAATGTTAGTTTTCTATTGAGTACTTAAGTTTAGAGGATGAAAAGTGGTTGAACTATTCAACTTTGTCTCCATTCTCTCATATAATGTGCTCCAAAGTTTGCCCAAGGATCTTGACTCCTATAAGCGATGGAGCTGAGCAAGCCAAAGTGAACTCGAATGTTAGTGATTTTTTGTCACGTTGTTGCCCGTTAGAGTCTTCTTTCATTGAATGGGTATAAACATTTTGTTAAAGATATTTAGAATGACAAAAAATCATGCACTTCCTTTAACATGAGAAAATCTAGTGCAAAACCCATGGAAGTGCCTTCCCATTTACTAGAAGGAAATACTTGGCTTACTTGTGTTTCAAAAAGCATTGTGACCAAAAGATATACTTTTGCGAATTTGTCATGGTCTTTGTCGCACCTAATGACTACCTATTTCTGAAGTATGAGCCTCATTAGCAAAACTCTTCCATTATTTGGAACACAAAGTTTACTCAACTTGGCTCGACACATCTCACAAAAATTGGCATCATGTTAATACTATTTAACATATACCCCATGGACAAATGGTTGAAGCTTAGTCATTGTACCCAATTTGAAATCAAAGATGGTATAGAAAAAATATCAACCAACTTGTTAGTCATAACCATCTTTCATAACTAAATCAAATTGTTGTAATAACACCATTCATTTCTAGTGCCATTCTTGCTGTAATTTTGATTATTATTGCAAATATTGACGGTTGATTATTCATGTCAAAAATAGTTTATTTGCTCATTGTATAGTACTTCCATATTTAACCACTTGTACAAGTGCATTAAATTGTTGTGCATGCAAATTATTGAAAAAATGCTCAATGGAAAATATCATGATAATAAACCAACTTATTTCATTGCAATAGGACATTGCTCATAGTATATTCACTTACATTTGTTTCCATCTCAAATATAGCTTCAAATAAGGTATTTCCAAAATTGTTGGATTGTTGATTTTATGTTTTGATTTTAAATGTATGTTATTGCTTTATACTCATGTTGTCATTATGGAAAATAATTTTATGAACCTTCTCAAGTACTGGATACCACTTTCATAGTTTCTTGCTTGTATAATAAGACTCAAGTTTCGTCACAATAAATTTCATGTATGTTGGATTGAATCTAACTCTAGTCTACACATATGTTCTAAATAGACTAGTGAATATTGTGGAAACTCAATGTGCCTTTTAGTGAGCAACACTTTTTATTTTCAAAAATAGCAAGATATATCTCAAATGCATTTGATGTTAATCATGAGTTTTTCAAAATCTAACATGTCATCCAAATAGATGATGGCACTAGAATTTGGGGGTGGTCTTATTGTTTTATCTCTCAAGATCACAAAAGTAGCAAGAATATTAGACAAACTAAAATGAAGTTCAAGTCATTCATGCAAGCCTTATTTTATTTGAATATTGTTTTGTAAACATCCTCTCTTGATGGAACTTAATTTCAGACTAGATACCACTTTCATAGTTTCTTGCTTGTATAATAAGACTCAAGTTTTGTCACAGTAAATTTCATGTATGTTGGATTGAATCTAACTCTAGTCTACACATATGTTCTAAATAGACTAGTGAATATTGTGGAAACTCAATGTGCCTTTAGTGAGCAACACTTTTTATTTTCAAAAATAGCAAGACTTATCTCAAATGCATTTGATGCTCATCACGAGTTTTTCAAAATCTAACATGTCATCCAAATAGATGATGGCACTAGAATTTGGGGGTGGTCTTATTGTTTTATCTATCAGATCACAAAAGTAGCAAGAATATTAGACAAGCTAAAATGAAGTTCAAGTCATTCATGCAAACCTTATTTTATTTGAATATTGTTTTGTAAACAACCTCTCTTGATGGAACTTAATTTTAGATATAACTTTATCAAACTTATGGTATGTAAAAACTAATCTAACAAGTTGCCCTTTTGTGGAGGCTGGATGTTCTTGATAATTATTTCATTCAGAATACTATAACCAATATGCTCTCTATAAACCATCCTAAAAATTAAGAAAAATTATATATATATATATATATATATATATTATTATTATTATTATTATTATCAAATTTTTGACATGTAAAAACTAATCTTACAAGTCACCATTTTATGGAGGTTGATCATTCTTGATAATTATTTTATTCAGAATGCTATAACCAATACCCTTTATAAACCATCTTATATATATATAAAATGTTGGAGAGATGAAAATATAACAAAAAAAATAATCTTGGACCCATTTGTAAAAGCATTACATGTAGTGCATAGGGGAGAGGGGTCCATAGTGGAGCACCCTAACTTCGCGTTTCTCAAAATCCTACGTACCTCTAACCAATTCATTTTTCTCTTGTAGTTGCATGCACTCTTTGTACCTCTATCTACTCCACTCCATATAGCCTTTGATGTGTTTATGCATATCTTGCATGTACTCAACAAAATCTTTAACTTATACACTCTTGGAACTAGTTCTAGTTGTATTCAACTCTAAAAATCTTCTTGGATATTAACTATAAACAACTTCGAGTGGCATCCTCATTGTGCTACTATTCACATGTTCTAGGTAAATTTTACATGCACCAAGATCAAATCTCATTATTTGGGCTTATCCTAACTAAACATCTCAACAAATTATCTAGGCTTTCATTGACTATCTCAATCTATCTATTTGTCTTTGGATGGTAAGTTGAATTGTTGTCAAACTTAACACATATTTTCTTCCACAATGTGCTCTAGAAATAACCAACAAATTTGGCATCTCTATCAAAAACAATGCTCCTAGAAAATCCACGCAACCTAAAAGTATCCTTGAAAAATAAACTTGCAATATGGGATGCATCACTATTCTTCAAGCAAGCAATGAAATGTGTCATCTTAAACATTCTATCAAGAACAAAGGTAGAATCATTACCTCTCTAAGTCATTGGCAATCCTAATATAAAATCCATATGTATATCTTCCCATGATCTCTCTAGAATAGGTAATGACCTTGATGGAATCTTGTGTTTGACTTATCTCTTTTCCATGCTGACATACAAGCCATCTTGCACAAAATTTTGAACATTCACTATGCTTTTCTCTAATCAAGTTCTTCCATAGAACCTTAAGGTATACATAATTGATGCTTTTTAAACAAATTCCATCTTGAATGAAGTAATCCAACCACTATGCTCTATCTTGGCTAACTAGGTTTTGGCATATTCTCCATACTTCTTTAAGGTCCAAATATTTGAATCCAACTCCTTCATTGAGTTGAATCCAGTTATTTCCTATCTTAGTTTTATGAGCAATGCAACTCCTTGTGCTTAAAGAATCAACTATTCTATTT
The DNA here is from genome assembly GCA_007258455.2 of Sequoia sempervirens. Taxonomy (NCBI): domain Eukaryota; kingdom Viridiplantae; phylum Streptophyta; class Pinopsida; order Cupressales; family Cupressaceae; genus Sequoia; species Sequoia sempervirens. Next base: position 179,411,073 of record VDFB02358134.1, on the reverse strand, counting down.
AACTTCTCACTTCTAAGCTTGAAAATAAATGGGTACACGTAGAATATAAGGTGTAACTAAAAAATGAGATATGTTAAACTCTATGCTACAAGTTCTTTAGTAATGATAGAACATAATTGAAATAAATGTACCATGTGATGCAATGACTATGTGAACAGTACCAAACTAACACAAAAGTACAACCTGCGGACGTTGAATAGTCCTTGTAGGATTCCTTGACACCTACTGATGCCTGTAGATGGTACAATGAGGTAGGGTTAGTTCAAATCTGTATTGTATGGATTTTGTACAATTGTATAGAATTTTTTTTGCCAAAAATTCAAAACCCTAAAAAATGGCCTAAAACTTTGTTCCCAAATATCAAGTATTTTATATGAAAATTAGGGTTTTTGGGCCTTTTGGATTCAACCATGAGGTTCATTTCACCCCAATGTGCACCTAGCAAAAGCTCAAGCCCAAATCACCCTCAAATCTAAGAAGTGGTTTAGCAAATTTGAAGCTTTGATACCATGTTAGAGTCACTTAAGGAATCAAGCCTCTAGGATCACTTGCAAAAATAAAACAAAAAACTTTTACAAGAGAGAAAGCAATAACATGAATTTGCAATAATGGATGCAAGATAATGGCCAATATGCAATACTCAAGATTGCAATGATATTGGATTGGAATCAACTGGAATAAGATGTACATATGGTTCCTTGCTTATAAAGGCAAGAATATGAGATAGAATTGGACAAGATCTTGACATGTGTCTTAATCCTATATAATGAGACAACTACCTCAACATTTTTAAATGACCTAGGACACAAGCATTAAATAAAATCCAAACAGATCTAAGATATGATAAGATCTTATCTAGTCAACTAAGACTTCTAGAAAAAACACCTAGGACCTACTAGTGAACTAGATAGGTGAAACACCTATTTACACCAACACCTTGATGTGAAACAAAGGCCCAACTCTATGCTACAAAGGTACCTTTATGTGAAACAAAGGTGCCACTTTATAGTCTATGACCTAAAAACACTTTCTACATCACAAAAACTTGTGAAATTTCACTAGAAATGGTTTAAATGGGACATGGTTCCTCTCAAGCATGCTAAAATGAAGATGGGGAAAAGATTGAAGGAAAACAAAATGGAAGATAAAGCAATACAACACACAATACCTTCACCCATAATCTTTGCTTCACTCCTTAATGAGTGGAAATGGAGTGCACCCTTATTCCATTTGATTTTCTCTTTGACGTTGATATTGTAAGGAAAGCTAAGGTGTGGAAACAACTCTCCTAACATCAAAACCTCAGGGAAGAATGCAGAGATACTTTTAAATTTTCAATTACAATCCAATTAAGATACACTTGAAAGCAATAACAGAAACAGAGAAATAATCATACACAGATGAACACCAGATTTACGTGGGAAAATCCTTATGGGAGAAAAACCCACCACACCAAGAAAATCCCCTTTGTATTACAGTAATGGAATTACATACAAAGATCAAACTTATCTTTTTGATGTCAATTTACAATAGCATAATCCTTGATCAACCTTGTACAGAACATTCAAGATTCAATACACTCAAAATTAAATTCATTGATCACTCATCGAACTGTCCATCCAACTGTTACCGAACTGATCACAATCTTCAATCTTTGAGTATATCCATGAGGCCCCTGGTCTGTCGATCTTCCTCTCAGTAATGGTCGCAACAGTCCAACTACTAGTGGTTCCCATTCTGCTCCCTGATTGGTCGAGGACAAACCATGTAGGATGGTCAATCGCTCAAAGGTGTTCAAAATGTATTTGCATGTCGGTGAGACACTAACCGTGTCTCCCCGATGCCACAAGACTCAACCATCGATGTCACCAAGAGTCATCACTATCAGCAAGAGGTTACACCGAGTTCAGAAAGTTGTCGCTCATACTTCGCCTTGTCGCCAAGACCTCATTCCAATGATCATCACTTGTATCACTATTCTCCAAGATCATCGTTTTCGATGAGACATCATACCGAAGTTCCAAAGTCACATAGACGTTAGCATTTCCATCAGCAAGACTATTGTCATTCGCCAAGAGATCACATCGAGCCTTCAAGTCATACCGAAAAGAACCCTTGTCAGCAAGACTTAGGCTATCGTTGAGACGTTACTTCGAATGTTCACACCTTTTGCCGAAGACTTCAGTCGCTAGGAGTTTCACCGAAGACACCTAATAACAAAAATACAGTGTCGGAAAGACTTACCGCTATTGCCAGGAGATTACACCGATGTTCATACCTATCGGCAAGAGAACCAACCATCGGCAAGACTTCTTACCAAGGCTTCCATGTTACCCCGATGAGCATCAGTGAGACAAACATATGTCGCTAGAATTTCATAGCAAAGCCTCTATGTTACCTTGAAGACTCCAAGAGTAAAGCAGTCGGCGAGACTTCTCTTATCGATATGAGACATACCGAATGTCCAAGTCTCTCCCCGAAAACTTCTTTCGCCACAAGTCTCCTCGATCACCTTTAGACACCAATAGTCAGTAAGAGATCTCCACTCGACAGAGAGCTACAACGAATGCCACAAGTCACAGCGACAACACCAGTCAGCAAGACAAAAGCATTGTCTCAGCGACTTGTACAAACCACAAGGTTACTAAACTGCCAGTCATCTACACAATATGGATGTCACACCGACTTAGCTCTTTCAGAGGTTTCAGCCTATGGGATTGAGACACATATTTCCAACAATCTCCCACTTGATGAAGATCGCACAGGCACCTCCAGAGCAAAACAAAACTACTGAAATTCATGGGCACTGAGGCCCATCGAATTTGCACACCACCTGAACTTGTATGTGCTCATTGGCTTCGTCAATGCATCTACAACATTCTCCAGAGTATCCACTTTTTCTAATGAAACCTTTCCATCCTCCACCATATCCCATACAAAATGATACTGTACATCTATATGTTTCGTTATGGCATGGAAAGTAGGATTTTTTTCCAAACAAATAGCACTCTGACTATCACAGTAAATAGTTATTTTCCCTTCATCAAAACCAATGTTAGAACACAAATGTCTTAACCAGATTGCTTCTTTACAGGCGTGTGTTGCTGCCATGTATTTTTCCTCTGATGTGGACAAAGTGACTACAACATGCCACTTACTCATCCAACTAATTGCACCACCATTCAACATGAAAGTATATCCATTGGTGGATCTTCTGCTGTCAATGTCCCCTACCCAATTAGAATCCACATAGCCTCGAATACTGAGAGTCCTCTATGATTCAACCAAGTTCCCATGGTAACACAAAGCATATTATGAAGTACCCTTCAAATATCCAAATACTCTTTTCACAGTATCCCAATGTGTTCTTCCAGGATTATCCATAAACCGACTAAGTACTCCCACTGCTTGGGCAATGCCTGGCCTTGTACAGACCATTGCATACATAAGAATGCCAACTGCACTAGCATAAGGCACGTTGGTCATGTCCTCCATCTCAGTAGGAGATTTTGGATAGTCTTCAACAAATAGTTTCATTCCTTGCAAAACTGGAACAACTAGCTGCTTGCAATCATTCATACAAAATCTCTCTAGAACAGTCTTAACATACTTACTCTGACTGAGCCAAAGTTTTCTACTCTTCTTGTCCCTGGTTATTTCCATTTCCAGAATATACCTTGCTGTACCAAGATCTTTCATTTCAAACTTTGTACACAACTAAGACTTAAGATCAGAAATCATTAACTTACTATTGCCTATGAACAACATATCATCAACATAGAGAGCAATAATAAAAATTTGATCACTTTCAGCTTTGTAATACACACAATGATCAAATTTTGATCTTACAAATCCCAATGACAAAACAAAAGTGTCAAACTTCTGTACCACATTCTAGGAGACTGTTTTAACCCATAAAGAGATTTATTCAACTTGCAAACCAATCTTTCTTTACCTTTTTCCACAAAGTGCTCAGGCTGGGACATATAAATCTCTTCTTCAAGATCACCATGAAGAAATGTTGTCTTCACATCCATCTGTTCGACCTCTAAATCATACATTGCTGCAAGTGACAAAAGAAATCTAATGGATGTCAGCTTAGCTACAGGAGAAAAAATTTCCCCATAATCAATTCCCTCTACATGGGAATAACCTTTCGCAACCAACCTCGCCTTATATTTTTTCACATTGCCATCTAGACCAATTTTCTTTTTAAATACCCATTTGTAGCCAACTTTTCTGCCTTTAGGCAAGGGCACCAAACTCCAAGTATCATTCTTTTCTAATGATGCCATTTCTTCATTCATGGCTTCCAACCAAGAGTTTGAATCAGACATTCTAAATGCCTCTTTCACAGTCCTAGGCTCATCAGTGCTAGAAATTAAAGCATAGGCACATGTAGAATCTATCAAAGAAAACCCATACCTATCAAGTTGCTTTCTTTCACGAGTTGACCTCCTCACTTGTTGAGGCTAAGGTTGTTGTTCTTCATCAGAACTCTCAGAACTACTTGAGCTCTCCTCAATTTCAGGTACATTTTGAATTTTCAATTCTTCTTTATTTGGTGTCGGAGGAATTTCAACTACATCCTTTTTGTTTTCTGATTTTGTCTCTGACTGCAGATCCAGGGTAGAAGGCTTCAGCTCATGAAATATAACACTTCTGCTGTACAAAACCTTCTCCGTATCAGGATTCCAAAGCTTGTATCATTTTATGCTAGCACTATAACCAATAAAAATACATTTGACAGCCTTGTTCTCCAATTTAGAACTTTTCTCATATGACACATGTGCATATGCCTCACAGCCAAAAACACGAATATGTCTTAAAGAGGGCTTCTTACTAGACCATGCTTCCAAAGGTTTTTTCTCAACAAGAGAAAATTCAAGAACGATTTATCAAGTAACATGTTGTAGCAACCTCAGCCCAAAACTTCTCTCCAAGCTAGCACTACTCAAGATACTTCGTGCTCTTTCCATCATTGTCCTATTGAACCTTTCAGCTCCATTTGTTGTGGAGTGTAAGGTGTAGTTTTATGTCTTTTAATCCATTGATCTTTCTGACTTCTCTCAAATCATAAAAATTCACCGCCATTATTAGTCCTTAAACATTTTATTTTTCTTCCATTCGATTTTCTACAAGGTTCTTAAATTCCTTAAACTTTAGCGATTTACTTTTGAAAAAATAAACAAATGTTCTTGAATAATCATCAATGAACATACATAGTACCTTGACTTAGACAAAGAAGGAACATTCACTGGACCAAAAACATCATAATGTATATAAATCAAGCAAACTATAAGATTTGTGAGGACTAGAATAAAATGAAACATGGTGTTGTTTACCATATATACAATGTTCACAAAACTCAAATTCGAGGTTACAATCTTCAAGCCCCTCAACCAGGTTTTTATTCTTCAAGGTTTTTAAACCTTTCTCACCAATGTGGCCTAGGCTATGATGCGAGCATAGTCTTTTCTCTGGAAGTTTAACTTCCATAGAGTTTACACTATCAGGAACTTTCTTCCTCTTTTCCTCCATGAGTAGCTTTCTGTGACTTGGCAGAGACACTATTGCTTTGCACAACATGTGCATCAAGCTTATACAAGGTACCAACACGAGCACCTCTTGCTAGCACCATAGAGCCTCTAGTCATCTTGCAGCCATTTCCAGAGAATGTGACTTGCACTCCAATATCATTCAACATACTAACAGAAAGTAAGTTTCGAGCCAGACTTGGTATATGCATTACATCATTAATTCCCTTCACTCTTCCATCAGGGAATTGAATTCTGACTCTTCCACGGCCAACTATTTCCAATGATGAATCACTTGCCAAATACACCTTTCCACCATCGTATTTTTCATACTTCATGAACCAGTCTCTATAAGATGTCATGTGGAAAGATGCTCAGAATCAGTCAGCCAGACATCATCTGATGCCTGTGTAGCCAAGGCTGCAATGAAAGCGTTTGCATCACTCTAAGAAGAATCTTTGTCAGAAGAATACTTCTTCTTTTTCTCCTCTTTACAATCCTTTCAGACATGACCAGGTTTCCCGCAATTCCAGCACTTTACCTTGGACTTCTTGCCAGGAGACTTTGATCTCCCCTCTGATTTCGATTTGGACTTCTTGTCCTTCTTCTTGCCTTTTATCTTTCAATATGCCTCTAACAGCAAGAGCCTCCTTCGCCATCTCAGAAGATTTCCTTCTCATCTCTTCTGATAACAAAGAAGCAACAACATCTTCCATCTTAAAAGTGGATGCCGTACTCCCAATAGCCATCACCAAGTGATCCCAAGAATCTGGCAAAGAACCTAATAACAGCATACAACAATCCTCTTCATCAATCTTCACACCCATAGATGTTAGCTGTGCAATCAACATGTTGAATGCATTCAAATGATCAGCAACAAACCCTCCTTCTTGCATTCTCAAAGAGTGTGGCTTCTTCCTCAAGAACAATTTATTCACCAAGGACTTGAATTGATAAATAGCTACTAGTCTTTTCCACAAGGAAGATGCAGTCTTTTCTTCATGAACATTCAGAAGAATAAAGTCTGCTAAACAGAGCCTTATCAGCCCCTTAGATTTTCTATCTACAAGGTCCCAATCCTCTTGCTTCATGCTTGTAGGCTTCGTTCCAGACACAACAATCCAAAGATCATGATCAACCAACATATCTTCCATTTTAAGTTTCCACAACTCAAAATTGCTGCCATTGAATTTCTCAATTTCAATCTTTCCTAATGTGCTTTCCATCTTAACCTATAATTCGAATTACCAAACTTCTACAAGATTCCCACTAAACAGAATTGACTCAAAAAACCCAACGTACCCACAAGGATAGCACAACTAGCCAGGCTCTGATACCACTTGTAAGGAAAGTTAAGGTGTGGAAACAACTCTCCTAACATCAAAACCTCAGGGAAGAATGCAGAGATACTTTTAAATTTTCAATTACAATCCAATTAAGATACACTTGAAAGCAATAACAGAAACAGAGAAATAATCATACACAGATGAACACCAGATTTACGTGGGAAAACCCTTACGAGAGAAAAACCCACCACACCAAGAAAAGCCCCTTTCTATTACAGTAATGGAATTACATACAGAGATCAGACTTATCTTTCTAATGTCAATTTACAATAGCATAATCCTTGATCAACCTTGTACAGAACATTCAAGATTTAATACACTCAGAATTAAATTCACTGATCACTCATCAAACTGTTCATCCAACTGTTACCGAACTGATCACAATCTTCAATCTCTGAGTATATCCATTATGCCCTTGGTCTACCAATCTTCCTCTTAGTAATGGCCGCAACAGTCCAAATGCTAGCGGTTCCCATTCTGCTCCCTGATTGGTCGAGGACAAACCACGTAGGATGGTCAATCGGTCAAAGGCATTCAAAATGTATTCGCATGTCAGTGAGACACTAACCGTGTCTCCCTGATGCCACAAGACTCAACCATTGATGTCACCAAGAGTCATCACTATCGGCAAGAGGTTACACCGAGTTCAGAAAGCTATCGCTCAGACTTTGCCTTGTCGCCAAGACCTCATATCGATGATCATCACTTGTATCGCTATTCGCCAAGACCATCGTTTTCGATGAGACATGATACTGAAGTTCCAAAGTCACATAGACGTTAGCATTTCCATCGGCAAGACTATCGTCATTTTCCAAGAGATCACACCGAGCCTTCAAGTCATATCGAAAAGAACACTCGTCGGCAAGACTTAGGCTATCGCTGAGACGTTACTCTGAATGTTCACACCTTTTGTCGAAGACTTCAGTCGCTAGGAGTTTCACAGAAGACGCTTGATAACAAAAATATAGTGTCGGAAAGACTTACTGCTATCGCCAGGAGATTACACTGATGTTCATACCTATCAGCGAGAGAACCAACCGTCGGTAAGACTTCTTACCGAGGCTTCCATGTTACCCTAATGAGCATCGGTGAGACAAAAATATGTCGCTAGGAGTTCATAGCGAAGCCTCTGTGTTACCCTGAAGACTCCAAGAGTAAAGCAATCGGCGATACTTCTCTTGTCGATATGAGACATACCGAACGTCCAAGTCTCTCCCTGAAAACTTCTTTCGCCACAAGTCTCCCTAATCACCTTTAGACACCAATAGTCGGTAAGAGATCTCCACTTGGTAGAGAGTTACAACGAATGCCACAAGTCACAGCGACAACACCAATCGACAAGACAGAAGCATTGTCTCGGCAACCTGTACAAACCACAAGGTTACTAAACTACCAGTCGGACAGACAATATGGATGTCACACCGACTTGGCTCTTTCAGAGGTTTCAACCTGTGGGATTGAGACACATATTTCCAACAGATATGCGGATTGCTTAATGCTCTAGCATAACCTTGATTTGCAAGATAAGAGATCAAAATGACATGTAGATATGATAGATTAATAAGTGGTTGTAAGAGCTAGAAATGAAGGATGAGAGCCTCTAGATATAGAGTCATGAAGAGAAAAAAACAATGACTAGGAATGATTGATGATGGATGTCTAAAATTGGAGGATTAGGTTTAAGATCAAGGATGTAGTCATGTGACAAGTGGCACATGTGGGATAGGGTTTAGGTTTAGGATTGGGATAAGGATAAAAATCCTTATGTGAATGACTAGGATTAAGAGGTTTAGATGAGATGAATGGATAAGATGAAAAGTTATTTTGAATTTTGGGGAGGTGTTTAGGTTCAATAAATCTAGATAAGGAGGTAGTTAGGCATGTGAAGGGAATTCTACAACCTTAATATTAGAGTATATTAGAGTACAATGGGTTATGAATAGTCGGATTGTGGCTATCTTAACTCTTAATTAAGTCATATTATCATTATTGTATTGTTATTTAATTATTTAGGTCCACCTAAGGCTTATATAGGGGTTATCTCTAGAGGCCAGCTTGGATGATATCCTAGGCACAAGTATGGTATATAGGAGGTATAGGTAGGTTATTATCATCATGTTGAGTATTGTGTTGTTATTGAAGACTATTGGAGGTATCCCCCTCAAAGTGGATTAGGAGGTTTTCCCCTTGAATTGGAATATTATTATCAAGTATTTTCATCATATTTCAGATTATACTATTATTGTGGAAGTTGTTTTATTACAAATGGTATCAGAGCATAATCTTGCATTGTAGAGGCTAGGTGTTTTCTTAATATTGGAGGTCATTTTGGGAAGAGCATGTCTCTCTGAATTTGATGTATTTTTCTCTAATTTTTAAATGGATTTGAAGAACATATTTAAGAAGATACAGTCCAAATTTCAGATAAATTGGAGCAAAATTGAGCGAATTATTGCAAAACTAGGGTTTTTGCCCAATTCTTTTGGAAAGTGCATATCTCCAAAATCTTAAAGAATTGGTTACTTATTTTTAGTGGGTTGTTGCATACATAGTATAGGAGGCTACAATCCAATTTTTAGAGATATTAAAGCATAAATAAGTGATTTGTTGAAAAATTAGGGTTTTCAAAAAATTCACTCTCAAGCTTGCAACTGCTAATTTTTTAGAGTTTTTTCTAGGTAAGTGGTATCTTGGCTCTAGTAATTTAAAGTAAAAATTTCATAAAATCTAAGTTTCATTTGTGTGATTGATTTCAAAATTGTTAGTTTTCATCAATGGCAGGGCCTAAAACAAGAGACAAAAAGAATGTTGTCACACCGGGAAAATCTCCTGACAAGGATGAAGTAATAATAGAGGATATTGCTCTCAATGAGGAAATCAGAAAGGTCAAGGAAGACATTTCATTAGTGTATAGGGATATGAGTGTCCTAAGAGGAGCTATATCGAACATACGAAGCATGTTAAGTGCTTATATGAATGAACCAAGAAAGGAGGTCTAAATCAATCAAGGTGAATCATCTAGGTCGGCTACTCTTGATCCAAATATTAATACTCATATGGGATCTAGGAATTTGATACCAAAGGTGGATATGAAAAAGTCTGATGGAAAGGATTCACTAACATGGATAAACCAAATGGAGAAATTTTTGATGTACATCAAGTCCCAAATAGACAAAAGGTCACAATGGCTTCCCTATATATAGAAAAAATAAATTCATTTGGTATAGATTGCTTCATACTCATCAAAAAAAAAATGGTATCACTGTCTCATGGTCAATTTTTACAAAGGAGCTCCAATCATAGTATAGCAACAGTGTGATAGACAACTTCTTCAACTAGCTAGTTAAACTTCAACAATAGCATCAGTTAAGGATTAAATTCAACAATTCCAAAATATATCCTTAAGAGTGGATACAATTACAAAGGATTTAAATTGAATGATTTGTTTTGGTCTCAAGGATCACATTCAACATGAGGTATGCATGTTTAGTCCTAGCTCTATATTTGAGTCATTTATCTTAGCATGTAGGATAGAGGAGAAGTATTTCATTCCTAGAAAGCAAGGGGCTAATGTGATAAGAGAGAAAGGATATTCAACACCTTATCTCCCTCAACCTACTAGGTTGACTCCAAAACAAATTGAGGAGAAGAGAGAAAAAGGTTTGTGTTTCAATTGTGATAGCAAATACAGTCGAGGACATAAATGCAATAAAAATAAATTGTTCTATATTGAAGGTCTGAGTGAGGAAGAAGAGGAGGAACCAATATTAGAGGGTGAAAGGGAGTTAGATGAGAAATCACATGATTCCCAACCAATCATTTCTTGTCATGCACTTTCAAGTTTTAGCACTCCACAGACACTCAAGGTAGTGGGTTACTTAAAGAAGTAGAAAGTAACAGTGTTGATCAACTTGGGTAGTACTCATAATTTCATCAACAAAAGGTTGTCTACTCGTCTAAATTGTTTTATATATCTAGCTCCACAGTTTTAGGTCTTGATTGTATATAGTGATATTGTTATTTGTTCTGGAAAGTGTCATAGCATTAAATTGTCCATGGGGGATTATCACCTTGATAGCCCAATGTATGCTATCTTCATGTGTGCAGCACTTATTGTTTTGGAAGCTCAATGGCTTACTACTTTAAAAATTAAGATGAAGTTCCATGAATTGTTCATGAGATTTGAATCAAAAGGAAAGACAATAGAGCTAAGAGGGCTAAAGGAAAAGTCCCCAAAAATGGTAAGCTCTCATCAAATGCAGAAGTTTCTTAAGAAAGAATTTGATGGATTTGTGGCCTAGTTGTGTTAATTAGAAGTCTCTCAATCAATATTACCTAAGCTCGATGAAGAAGGAAGATTCATATTAGAACCGGATTTTATTCTTCAGAAACACACAAGGAAGCTAAGGATCGGAACACTCACTCAGCAATCTCATCCAATAGAAGAATTTTCCAAATGAAGATGCCACATGGGAGGATGAGGAGTTATTTCAGAAGAATCCAAAATTGCTTAGCATTGAGGATAATGCTTCTTTGAAGAGGTGGGGCATGCTACGCCCTCAATATTAGAGTAAATTGGGTTATGAATAGTCAGATTATGAATATCTTAACTCTTAATTAAGTCATATTATCATTAGTATATTGTTATTTAGTTATTTATGTCAGCCTAAGGCTTATATAGGGTTATCTAGGTTGATTTGGGTGATATCCTGGGCATAAGTATAGTATATAGAAGGTATATCTAGGTTATTATCATCATGTTGAGTATTGTGTTCTTTTTGAAAACTATTGGAGGTATCCTCCTCGAAGTGGATTAGGAGGTTTCCCTCTTGAAGTGGCATATTATTATTAAGTATTTTCATTAGATTTCATATTATATTATTATTGTGGAAGTTGTTTCATTACAGGGAACACTTGTCACATGATGGCAAAGTAGATTTTGATCCATGTGAACAAGATGGAGGGCTATGATTAAATGAAAAAGGATAAAGGATAAAGGAGAATTAATTAAATAAGTATTTATTTAATTAATGGGATCATGTGAAGGGAAAAATAAGTAAATAAATAATAAATATTTATTTAATTAAAAATTAGGATAAATATGGGAAAATGATGGGAATAACTAAATAAATGATAAATATCCTATTTAATTAAAGGCTTTAGATAGGATAAAATTAGGTGTGGTTGGGTAAGGTCATATTTTAGGTGTCTACAATACTATTTAGTATTTGTTCTCTAGTGAACCCGAGGCTCACAAATTTTGGTATAGAATCTTAGACTTTAGATAAAGAAACACCCAAATAATTATTCATTGAGCTGCTTTAACTCTTGACGATGTTACTAGATGGAAAATATCATAGCATGTTAGTTCATACTATAGTATATATTATTAAAAAAATACAAATGTATCACTATGTATTAGGGGTAGAGAGGGTAACTATATTGATACATTTCTTACGTATTTTTGGTAAGATAATGGAAGGGGTAATAGGTTGGGCCTAGGGGATAGGAATTGGAGTAAAAATTATATATAAATATAAAATTATCTCTCTTTACTTTTATCTTTCATTATTCCAAAAAGAGGAATTGGTTATTCTATTTATGTAGGGTGAAATGATGTAGGTGTTTGCACACCATAGAGGAAATAAAATTTCTATTCAAAGAGAGGGATTTGACTTATATACACTTGATAGGATAATATAAAAGGTAAATGGGAAATGACTCTCTTTGTGGAAATCCACCCAAAGGATAGCATACATCAATTTTTTGTCTAACTTATAAATGATAGGAAAAGCATATTTACATTTTTCTACTATTTTTAGATATTTTTTATAGTTGTTAATAGACACCTTATTTAAAGGATTATAAAATGATAAGACTGTAGAGATTTTTTTTAGTTTTAATGGGTAGATATTAGATATGTGAATGCTTTTATTTCTAGTTTCTTACAATTATCCTATTCACAAATATTTATTTATTTTCTTGATCCAAACATGTAAAAAAATTTATAAACAAACACATGTACTCACTCCAATATTCATTTTTTTATCTATATATTTAATTATTATAGTATAAATATATTCCTACTATATTTAGGTGTGATACTAGTAAAAATGAGATGTTTAGTTGGATATTTGATGGCTATAAATAAATAGGGTATAAAAATATCATTAAAAAAAGGAACTTAAGATATAGTAAAAAGAGGTGATATTTTAATAGGAATCGTTACTAGGAATGGAGTATAACAATTCAATATATATGTAGAAATGAAAGTTAGGAGTATCATTTAAGATTATATGATTGAATGAAATATAGGACAAGTTTACTAAGTGAATTCCTTAGGGCTAAAAAAAGTGTGGATATTTTAGTCAAGACACAATATATAATTAAATTTTCATATTGCATAGACTTCAAGGATGAGGTAATCATAGATATTAGTCATTTGTATATTTATGCTAGAGTGTTTGGAAGCCCCTATCCCTACTCGTATGAATGGGATGCACCCTTCTATAGGAGGTTGAAAAAGTACCATTTGGTTAAGAATGGAAAAGAAATGAATATAAAGATATAAGAGGGGGGAAACAAAGTATCAATTATAAGTGTTTCCCAAGTAAGGTATCTAATACATGTAAGTGGAAAGTTTGTATTATTGATGTTGAGGGGTAATACGAAAGAAAATAATATGGTGGAGGTTCAACCAGTGCATGGGTTGTATAAAAAACATAAAAAAGAAGGTGTGGACCAGCTCATATGTCAATTTGAAGATCTTTTTAATAATTGCAAAGGCTTGTCCCTTGTAGATCCATAGACCATGGCATACAATTAAATTGGTCAATTTTCCTCTTCCCATCACAGGTCTTCATTAACATAGCATATTAGAGGATACTAAAGTGAAGGAGAAATATTGTACATTGTTAGAATGTTGTTTTATAAGAGCCAACATGTTAACATGCGGTTCTCCTGCACTAGTGATACCAAGAAAGATGGTTTTTAGCACATTTCTGAATTCAATGTGTTAAGTAATATCTTTCAATAAATAATAAATAATTTATAATATATTATGTTATTCAATAAGTTGTATATGAGGTTTGGATATCATCAAGTTAGAAAAAATTAAGAGGATGTATGGAAAATGACATGCAAGACTAGATAGGGTTTATTTGAATGGTTATTACATTCGTTCAAATTTTCTAATGTACCCAAAAAAACTAAGACTAATGAATGAAATTATACAACCTCTCATTGATGACCATGTGCTTTTATACTTGGATGGCATTCTTATTTTTAGTCAAACATATGAGGAACATGATGCACATCTAGAGAAAGTGAGGTAGAGTTTGAAGGAGAATAAGCTTTGATTGAACCATAAGAAGTGTGAATTTGTTAAGAAAATTATATTTGTTCTTTGGTATGGTAAATAAGATCGTGTAGTTGATATAGACTTAGAAAAAGTAGAGGCCATAGTGAGCTATCCCAAGCCCAAAATTATAACTAAAGTAAGGACCTTTATAGGGGCAACCAAATATTTAAGAAAAAATAGTAAAAACATTTTAATCCATAAAACCCTCTACATGCAATGAAAACTCATGGAAATAGTTTTGAATGGGGTAATATGTAATAAAAATACTTTAAGGACTTTAGGAAGAAAATTAATAATGTACTTTGTGTTGGCTTTTCCAAACCTACAATAACCATTTGAGATGAAAATAGTTACTATATTTTATATTATGCTATGGTGGTTATCCCAATGCAAGGAGGTATATGTGGCTTTCCAAGGTCATAATAAAGAATCAACTAGAGATTATTATTGAAATTTCATTCCCACCTTATGGCTCATCATTTACAAAAAATCTAAGAGATCTTACCTGAGTCATCTTGCATGATTTTATGCCGCTAGATGTTGCATTAGTCCCTTAGTCCTTAGTTAATTACCCTAAATTGAGAAATACAAAAAAATGGAAAATTGTAAGGGTTATCTGAGTTTCCTATCTTGTAAAAGGTCCATATGGGTATCTTCATTTCGAATTTGGAGAAAACTGGGTAAAAAAAGACTAAGTTATGCTATTACAAAATTTATGGGGTCTTCAAGATATTATGGAAGTTTTGGTGGCATCAGGATAAATCCACATCAATGCCAAAGTTTCACAATATCTAGAAGGGTGTTAGATTAATGCAAATGGACAAAGTAATATCCAAATGGGGCTAAATTTTTTGCAAGATGTTGAAATGGTTGTAAAAATCCCAAGAAATTTCATCAATGTTGTAACCACTTCTGCAACTACCAATTTTCACAAATTCTAAGGGGGAGATGGTGCCCATTTTTCATTTAATGATTTGGAGAATCCTCTTTTTTCATAGGGCCATCTATAACCATATTTTTCAGTAGATTTTGTGAGGGTTTATGTACTTTCATGGATTCATAAATGTTGAGGCATTACTTTTTGGCATATGGTTTATGTGGACATGGTTTTTGGCTTCTAGTGTTGTCATTGATGGCAACTGAAGTCATCGTTTTGGTCTGCAGTTATGCATTCAATCACCCAGCAGATAAAGTGAAAAACTATGTGTTACCGGTAGAGTACTCATGGAACAAGGCATTTGGTCTGATAGTTTCACTGGATCATCATTTTGTGCTGTGAATCATTGAAATTGTTTGTTAAGCACGTGAAGCATCTTATTATTGAATCTTGTAATGTTACTTTTGTGGCTATGTAGTTTTGAAGGTTCGGTAGGACATTTTCTGTCTATTTGCTTGATAGAGTCGACTTAGTGTAAATGGTGTGTATAAAGTCAAATTATTTTAAATATCTTCAAGTTCAGATGTTTGATTATTGATCCTAGCTATTATGTAGCCAACTTGTTTGGATATGCATTGAAATTATTTATGTTTTGGGCCGACTAGTTGCAAATATTATTAAGTTTTGTTGAGCCAACCTGTGGCGACTAATTCCTAGTGAGCGGATATATTTAGATGATTGATCACATCATTTGGATGCATGAAGAAGTTGTGTGTGTGTATGTTGTGAAAGTCTAAGGTGTATTTGAGCGATGTCATGTGCAGTTTCACTTGCGCATAAAGATTTTGTGTGCGAACTTGAGTAGAATATAGCAGAAGTTCAATATCAGTCATCAAGACAAAACTTTGACATCAGAGCTAAACCAGAACTACAATCAAGCTTTGGTAGATGCTATCTATTTAGCTCATTTTCTTTTGGATCAATTCTAAACTATTGTAAGGGCAGTGAGACCCCATCTTTTAAGCAGTGAGCTCTAGGTAGTGAGCCTGGATGCAAGTGCATTCCCATTTTGTAATACTTCTTTTGAGTATACTCATAACTTATTATGGATTGGCCATCCACCGTGGTTTTTTCCCTTACAGGGTTTCCACGTAAAATCCTTGTGTTATGGTTGTGTGGTTTCTTGTTTTTTGTTCCTGCATATTAACTTTGATTAAATGTGTTAAGTGGAATAAAGATCAAGATAAAAGAATTAATTTTTGAAAAACACTGATTCACCCCCCCTCTCAGTGTTGCTTGTTTCCAACAATTGGTATCAAAGATTGTTCCTCTAAAGAATTCTAATAGCTTGGGGAGATCTTGGAGATTCATGGATACAAGCAGTCTTCAACAACAACTCGTGGTGGCCTTGGATGATCTTGACCATCAAAATATGAGATCCGGGAATTGCAAGAAAATCTTGAAAATGTAGAAAAAATCATCGTCATTGAAAGACAAGATCGATGAATCAAGGGAGAAAAGAAAGGAATTATGTGGTTAGCTCAAGCATAAGAACAAAACCAGTGAAGATGAACAACTCAGTCAAGCCCTGAAGGAGAAAATAGAAGAATGTGAAAAGTTTTCCCAAGAGAATGCTACCTTGAAGTGTGAGACATAATCCATCATGATGAAGATGACTAAAGAGTTAGAGGACAGAAAGAGAAATGAAGAAAATCTTGTACAATCCTTGAAAGAAAATTATAAACAGTGCATCCGACTAGAAAATGAATTGGAGCAATCCAAGAACAATGAAGAAGAGCTTGAAAAATAGCTTGATGATCTCAGGGATGAACTTGCTACAACAAATGAGTTCAAGGAGAAATTCAAAGAAAGCTCAGCCAAACTTGATGAGTTAATCAAGGGACAAATAACTGATGCTGACAAATGAGGTCTTGGATATGAAGAAGGAGAAAGCTCTAAATCTGCACAAAGGAGCTTTGGACAAAGGAATTCCAGACAAGGAAAATTCAAACAAGGAGACCGGATGAATGAACCCAAAAGAAGTCTGGTAAGGCAACCTAATGCTCAAAGATTTAATGGTTATTGTTATACTTGCAACAAATTTGGTCATATGGCTTCCTAGTGTAGTAGGGTGAACACAAGTACAACATCATTCTCAAGTCAGTGCTTTAATTGTTATAGGTATGGTCACAAGTCAAGTGAATGCAGAACTATGATGTATAACCCTCATAGAGATGTCAAATGCTATGCATGCTATAGATTTGGACATGTTGCTAACCAATGCAGATCAAGACAAAGTTAGCAAAACAATTGGCCTAGATAGAGAAGTGTCGTTTGCTACAGATGCAACAAATTTGGCCACACTTCTAGATTCTATTGGAATAGAAGAGGTCCGGTAAAATAGAATAAGCAACCAGATGTTGAGGGAAAAGGAAAGATCACTACTAATGAGATCAAGAAGCAGATGCAAAAGAAATGGGTGAAGAAGAATCCCTCTACAAAAGAAAATGGATCCTCACCAGAAGCCTCTTCTAGTAACATTCCTGGAAACTAGTTATAGGTTTTTGCATTAGGGAGCACTGTCAAGAAAATCCTCTAAACCCCCTACAAGTGATCAGTACTGGAATTCAGATGAGTCCAGTAGGAAATCAAATATTCTTCAGTCATTGTGGAATGAATCTAAGGCATCAATGAATATTATTATAGATCCACACAAGAATTGTTTTCCCTAGAATATAAAAAGTCTAAAAACCTATAGAATTAGGGCAAGAGCATTTATTGCAAAAAGTAAAGAGTTAGGTTCGATGAAAATAAAAGAATCGTTTTCACTCTCATTTGTTACACTACATTCGAGAGAAAGAAGTCTGAAGTACTTTGAGGTGATCCTTTCCAAAGTGAAGAAGAGAATCTGTGATCAACTTCCATTTCATCTCCAAAAGGCATTTATAGAAAAACCTGTAAATTTGTGTACTCATAATTATGTCTACCCCTCGCTTAGTTGAAGTCAAGGACAGACCGCGCCCTAAATTCAAATGGCATCCATATAAATTGGTAGACACTGAGCCCTTAGGATCATTTTCTTCTGTGTCGTACGGTGTTATGCACAATGAAGATATTAGGGCATATGTGCATGCGAACATTGAAGATTTGGGTAGTGCGCAGCTATTGGAATTATATTCTAATCACATAGTGCAAGAATATTTTTCGGTGAAACCTGAATTCAAAACCCTAGTGGACAATAAATTTGCACAATTCATGAATTTTCCCATATCTGAGGAGGATGAGTGGGTTTGATACATTCTAAGTAGAGTGCATGATAAGTTTATGTGGCTAGATACACCATTTAAAATTACCAAGGAAGCTATTTGTGTAGTTACAGGCTTAAATTCTTCTGGAAAACTTCCAGTATTGAAGTCGACAAAGAATGGTGATGTCACTAAAGTGACTGGATCGCAGTGGGACAGAAGGGCAATGACTATAAGTCATATTGTTGAGGTTGATGTAAGATTTTCAACCATGATCATAGGGTATAATATTTATCATTCGAGCTGGGAAGATTATGTATCTGGCACTGCCATTTACATAGCATATGAGATGATCAAACAAAATGTGGATTATGATCTATGTGAAGTGCTCAGAGAGAAACTCTTGGAGAATCTGAAGAAAATCAAGAAGGAAAAAAAGAATGTGTTCACGTTCAAAAACTTGTTAATCTGCCTGTACTTTTACTTCTCATGTGAGGTACCAAGAATTGGAAAAGTTCAATGGGGAAATGATGTTTCGGTAGCAGTATAGATTTGGGACATGTTATGTAGTCTTGGTGACCGGAAAACTCGTTAGACAATCCTATGGGGTCATTTCAAAGGCTTTCAAAAATAGATGCATGTCAGAGAGAGGATCCTTGAAGCTGTAGTAGAACAATATAAAAATTATATATGCTTCATGGTGGACATTGATCAATGTCACATGGAAGTGACTAATCTAAGAACTGTTTGGATCATGCCTATGGGCTATGAAGTGGATGAAAATATACTAAGGATGTTTGTAGAACATCCACTGAATTCTCCATTGGATCTTAATGAAGAAAGGTTTGGCACCTATGCAAAGAAGAGACTTCAAGTACATTCAGAATTGAGGAAGCCAGTGACAATTAGAAGGGTAAGAAAGGAAATGGGTCTCCTAATTGAAAAACTGAAAGAAATCAGAAGGAAAAGAGATGAAGTTGAAGCAACAAAGAAGAAGGAAAAGGCAACAATAGCTGGTCTGAGAAAAACTGCTCCTAACACCAGAACAACTAGGAGTTCCCCTGCAACATAGCCAAACAAGGCCGAAGCCTCTAGAAGAAGAAAGAAAAACAAAAGTTTAAGGACCTATAAAGCTGCATCCGCAGATGAAGAAGAAGAGACAGACTCAGAAGAAATAGTAAGAGAATTGAAGGCTACTAGGACTCATGTGGTCAAGTTGAACAAAAGGAAGCCTTCCAACAAAAGTGAAGAATCCTAGAAGAAGCCCAAAACTAAAAAACCCAGCATGTCAGTGGAAGAAGTTGAAAATGCATTAGTAGTTGATGGTAATCTCAAGCCACTCTGTGATCTATATGAGTTCTTTGATGATTCTGGTAAGAAGACTCTCAAAAAAGTTGCAGTTAAGCATTTGAAATTTTTCAATAAAACTCTAGTTGAAATCATGTTTGGCTTGCCCACAAGCCTATACAATGCTATTGAATCGAGAAGGGAGAGTGCTAGAACATAGGAAGAAAACATGACGAAAAGAGTTCTTGCTTACTTGTGCCCGGAAATGGAAATTGAAGAAATGGATCTACTTCTTCTGAAAGTTAAAAAGGAATTCAAAAGCAAGTCAAGAATAAATAAAATCATGGTTGGTGACACTAATGTTGTTATGAGTGAGACAAAGAAAGTTCTAGAAGAGTTCTTGTCAAAAGAGAAGGTAAATATTGAGGAAGTCAATATTGATCAGGCTCAAAGTCATGAGGAAGTGAATGTGGAAGTGAATAAGTCAGAAGAAGGAAATGAAAATGAGGAGAATATGAATGTATCTGATCCTCTAATATTTGAGGATATTCTAACTTCCCCCAATGTTGAAAACACTAAGACGCATGTTGTAACTAAGGACCAAAGTGAGGAGATTGTTGAAGAGAAAGAAGTGTCCAATGAAGAAAAAGAATTACCAAAAGTGATTCTAGAAGCTCAATCTAAGATTGACAAGGGAAAGAATCAAGATATCAATCCAAAAGAGGTAAAAGAATCCTTGTTGGAGTAGGAGGTAGAGTCAGATTCTAAGTTTGATGGGAGTTCAATCAAAAAATACACCTTATCTCCAATCCAGATGTTGAAAGTTTCCAAAATAGCTCAAGATAAAGCCAATGAGAAAATATTGAAATCTCACATTGAAGATAGTGAGCTGATGAAACTTGCTTATGAAGTTTTTCAGAAATTGATGCATACCCATGTTATGGATCCATTAGGATCCTCCTCTGGTGATTTGAAGATATTAATAAGCTATGTAGATTCTCATTTCCAGTCTTTTTAGTTTTCATCTCGGCTTGAAGTGAAAAAGGAATTTAAGGAGGAAAGAATTAGAAACCTGATCAAATTAATTGCCAAGGACAAGAATCTGCAAGCAACTTGCATACAAGATATCCAAGGTGCTATAACTGAAGGAGGAAATGTGTACAAATCCTGCCTAATCTTGTCAAAATTTACTGAGGCAAATGAGAAAAAGATAAAAGATATTGAGCAACACTTGGCTATTATTTCCAACACCTTTGATCCTTTGACTAGCAGTGTGTGTCATCAAGATAGTTAGGTAATATCTTTGCTTGACCAATTAAAGACTTTGAAGTTTGAAAATGAAAGGGTTATTAGCAAAGCAAGTGAACTCAGGGGGTTGATAAGTCCAAAAATTGAGATGATAGCAAATGTTCTGAAAGAAGCAAAAAGTGTTGTGATCGCTCCTGATCTCGAAAGCTTGGAAGTTACAGAAATCTTGTCTTATCTTCTATGTGGCCATATTACCATTTTGGAGAGTTTAAGGAGTATCTGGGACTCAAACTTAGGAGGACTGAAGAATGTCTTTGCAGACATCTTCAAATTTTTGTAAATCTTCGGATATACTCGTATAGCTTTTGCAATTTTGGTTTCCCCAATTTTGTCATTGATGTCAAAGGAGGAGAGCTAAACCAAAATTGCAATCAAGCATTGGTAGATGCTATCTATTCAATTCATTTTCTTTTGGATCAATTCTAAACTATTGTAAAGGTAGTGAGCCCCCATCTTTTGGGCAGTGAGCCTAAATGTAAGTGCATTCCCATTTTGTAATACTTCTTTTGAGTATACTCAGAACTTATTGTGGATTGGCCACCCACCGTGGTTTTTTCCCCTTCCAAGGTTTCCACATAAAAATATTTGTGTTATGGTTGTGTGGTTTCTTGTTTTCTATTCCTGCACATTAACTTTTATTAAATGTGTTAAGTGGAATAAAGATTAGGATAAAATAATTAATTTTTGTAGAACACTAATTCAACCCCCCCTCTCAGTGTTGCTTGTTTCCAACATGACTATGGTGTCAAGAATGCTTCCTCATGCCTTTAGCTCAATATTTCATGGGCGCATATTTGCAGTTCATTGGATTGCGTTGAGACTAGGGTTTCTACCTCTACCACATGCTCTTTCTTTCTCTTGTGCCCTTCTAAGGTTTAAAAGGAACTTTTTTGCTCATTGTAAAGGGTTCTTCCATTAATTTTTGGAGTAAATGTTTGTATTTTTGACACTTTTATAATTGTAAATTGGCTCTATGCCTCTAATTAAATAAAAATATATATTTTTACCTCTCCTAATTTTGGATTGGTTGTGTAAATTTTCCTTACCTTCATATCTAAATGAAATTTTATTATTCTTATATGTTCATATGTTTGTGTTAAATTATTTTTCAAGGCTAACAATGGATCATATCTTTCCACTTTAGTTCCTATAAAACCCTTAACCTGCATATAAGCTTTTAGGAAATGTATAATGAAGGATTGTGTAAGCTCTTTGACATTTTAATTTTTTATTGTTTTGTAATGAGAAGGGGGGAACCATATTCTAAACATTGGTGCATCACCTTCATTTTTTTCTTATTCTTCTCTCTTTCCTCCTGAAAGATTCAATAGTAGGATTAAAATTTTAGTTGTAGGTATGTGGTATTGAGTTGGATCAATACTTTGCAATTAGTTTAGAAAGGGAACCAACCCTTAATTTTTATTTTTGGCTTCATTTAGCAAGGTCCCACATCTTGAATCCATTCCCATGTTTTCCATAATCAGTTGAATTTTTCATTCAATGGAGGTTGCAGTTCATATTGACAATGATTTTTGGCATGCCTGATGAGACTACTCGACTCTAAGTTATAGAGTACTTGATGAGAAATTGGTGCTTATTTCAACATATCACAACCTTGAAGAGGAATTCTATGAAGTACCTAATTAATTTTCAGGAAAACTTTGTATATTTTGGTTCCATATCAAACCTAAAATTTCATGCCAAGGATTCATACTAGAAATTATTCAAGAGGTAATTTGAATTCATCGATTTGCCTTATTTTTTATTAAGAAAAAGAAATGAAAATTCATTATCCCCACAAAGAAGAAGGAATAAAGGTTTCACAAGACCATCCCCTAGAGTGTAATCTACACCTCCTTTCATTAGGTTACTGTTACCCAATTTTCACCTACGGGCTCAATCAAAGGAAATTATGTTTCAAATTCGCACATGGATTAAATGTGGTTCCCATAAGGGTTGAGCCTAGCGTGCAGGTGCTTGGATTTCATTGGGAAGGTCCTTATCTGATGCTTTTTCGCAAGGAAGTCTATTGGAAAGCCTCGCCTCAGTCAAATTTGGCATAAAACTCATCAGAGAAGAAATTCAGAAAGACCCTCCAGTTGTCTTGCTGACTGGCAGTTGTGCTATATTCATTCAGAATCCTTAGGTCACTGGGACATTTTGGTCGCCATGAGTTTTCTTCTCTCCCCAACCGAGGAATGTCTCCCTAACATTTGTTCACCAGGCCATCATTGGAGATAAAGTTTTACATTTGCCATGAGGTCTGACCGAACAGTTGAAGTCTCAACAAAGGAAAAATGCCCTCGGTGTAATGTCTCGCCGACCCACTAGTGTCCTGCCGAAGTGTTCTCAGTTTTCCGAGAGGGATTGGTATCGGCGTAATGTCTCACCAAAGGCCGAGGGTCTCACCGAAGAAATAAGAGCTAGGGGAGATATCTCGGCGACTAGTGGAGGTCTCAGTGAAAAGGTATGTCAACAGAGAGAAAGGTGGGCCTCGCTGTAAGGTCTCACCGACCAAGCGATGTCTCCCCGAAATGAAGTACAATCTCAAAAAAAGTTTTGAGCTAGATATGAGGTCTCGCTGACTGCCGGATGTCTTGCCGAAAGGAAGTGAGCTCGGCGCAAAGGAAGGTAGAGTTTCCATGATGTCTCAGCGAAATGCATTTGGTGTAATGTCTCACCGACGGAGGAGCACAATGGTATAATGATGGGGATTTGGCATGAGGTCTTCCCGACTTGCCAGTGTCTTTCCGAAGGAGGGACGTTTGAGCCCGAGGAAGGTGGTTTGTGTTCGCTATGAGGTCTCACTGACCAGGTAGGGTCTTGCCGAGATAAAGCAAGCTCGCCAAGAAATTTTGACATTGGTATATCGTCTAGTCGATGGGGGGAGATCTTCCCGACCCGATAGTGTCCCACCGAAGGATGAAGGGGATTTCCTTCGGCATAAGCTCTTGCCGACAATGGAGAGTCTTGCTGATAGCGATCAACTTTCCATGGAAAAATATATTGGTAGGACTCTTAGCGTTCGCTATGACCTCCTGCCGACTAAAGATCTCTTGCTGACCCGATGTGTCTCTGATAATAGTCTGGGTGATGATGAGGGCGAGATTGGTATGAATTTTTCATTCAATATAGGGTCTTGTCAACTATCGACTGTCACGTTTCCTGCCGATAGCTACTACTAGGTGTACTCGCATCGGGGAGACACGATTAGTGTCTCACCGACATGCGATCCTGATGAAACAACCTTTGACCATCTAGAATCTATGTGGCATGAGCTCAACCAATCTGAAGGAAACTAAAGGCAAACCATCAGCCATTTGACTATTTGACTCCCCCTGTAAGAAAAGATCGATAGAATGTGTGCGGCAGGATCAGCTCAGCGAAGCAATGGCTTTTGAATCTAACAGGGTAAATTTGATGTTGCTTCTCGAAGGGGGTCAACTTGCTGAAAGATTTGGAGCAAGAAGAAGGCCGAAGAAGAAGAAGTCATGAGTCACAGTGATATTTGGGATCACTACTAATAAGGGGGCATCGACATTAATGATAATTCTTTAGAGCATTCAAAGCAAGCAGGAATAGGAGGCTCAAACTTGGACAGCGGGGATATGCATTCAATGTTGAAGTAGCTCCATTGGAAAAGATTTAAGGGCAGATCTTTCGAAAGATTGATATTTTTTGTAAGCCCTAGGGCAAGGGTCGGCACAATTTTGGTATATATGGCATTTTTGCCTTTTTGTAAAGCAATTCTTGGTTAGGAGATTACTGAAAGAGCATTATTCAGCCTTTGTAACTCATTTTCATAAATACTACAGACTTGTAACACAGAGACTTTTTTCTCAATAGAAAGTCATTTCCTTCACAGATTTTCTTTGTTGTTTTAGTGACTGGTTGTGAGTTGCATGATAAAATTCTGTGTGATCCTTTATTTTATCAGATTCCTTCAATACTGGATGCAAAGAACTTTATGTCATAAAGCAAGTTTATGTTAGTGATCTCTTTCTATTGTGTTTATATCTGTGAAAACATCTTTGTTTTCCTTGTGTTAAGCATTAGAACAGTCGGAACCTTACATAGACTAGTTTTTATAAACATAAATCTCTGTATTGTGAGATTGTTTAGCTCTATTGAGATTTTCTATGAGCTTTCTGCAGTATTGTCATATTTTTATCTTTGGTGTATCACCTATTAGTGATAGGTTTTAAATTCAAGTATATCCTTCTTACTCTTTTCCTTATCATTCTTTAGTTTTCTCAAGATAACACAAAGGGGAACCAACCCATAATCTGGAGGTTCACTTCATTCCCAGGTCACCCACAACCTCGAAGTGTTCCCATGTGTCAATAGGTCGCTATAGTTAATAGGTTAGCAAGGGTGCAAATTTATTTGACAACAGTTTTTGGCACGCCCGGTGGGACGGAGAACTATTTTTAGTCTCAAATAAAAATTATTATAATGCTGTTTGGTATGTGCAGCAGAAATTGCAATCTTTAAGAGACAAATTTTAGCATACTTGGTGACTTCGAGCTCAGATTTAGCAGTTCCAGTGCATTACTGCTCATGAGAAGAGTGTAGACGAGGAATAGCTCACCTGTTTTTGAGTATTTGCAGTTGTCCCCACCTAGAAGAAGGGGCAGGGAAATCTAGAAGGTTCAAAAGACAGTCGTTTATTTTAGAAGATCTAAGTCAAATCCTTCTGTGAGAATCTATACTATAGTTCCTATTGTTATTATCAAGAATATCCCGGTGACAATGATTCCAGGAGTGAGAAATCAGCCATTTGTTGCTTTTAACCAAGGCAGCCCACTGAACATGACTCAGCATGATGAGATTCATGTCGCTACCTTAAAAAGTTTGCCATATTTTCATGGTGAGGATCATACCACCCCAACAAAGCATATAAAATATGTTGCTAACATGTGTGTTGTTCACCATGTGATTGAAGAAAATGTTGCACTCAGATTGCTGGCGACATCATTTAAAGGAAAAGCCTTACAATGGTTCATAGGCCTTCCTGTCAACTCCATAGCAACATGGGATGAGTTAGGCAGTTAGTTGTGCCAGTTTTTTGAAGATAAATTAGACCACTTGTCATTGGTGGAGCAACTATCTACAATCAAGAGGGCTCCACATGAAGTTATGTCAGATTTCAATCACCGTTTCCAGAGGACGTGGGATAGAATTCCACAGACGGTAAGGCCTATTGCTAATCATGCCTTTTTATACTATTTAAGGGCTTTAAATAGTGATATTTCTGTAATGATTCAATTGATGGGAGGTGATACACTTCCTGCAACATATGGTGTAGCTATTAGAGCTGAAAAAAACCTCATACAGGCTGGTAAGATTGCCCCAAGACCACCTATGCCAATATTTCCTGCTTTTCAGCCTCCAACCCCTATACAGTTACCTCCTTTGGTTGTTATTCCAAGTGCACCAACATTTCCAATGCCTAATACCCAGCCTAATGGTCAATCAAATGTATTTCCAGCTCAGTCTAATGAACTGCAAGAGATTAAAGACCTTCTAATGACCTTTGGTAATGAGATGGTTAATCTAAGAAAACAACAAATCAAGGTTTTAAGTCGTATCAACCCTCATTTCAGTATAATTACCAACAAAATTAGACCAATAGACCACCTTATCATCCTTATAATCAAGGCCAAAAGTTTTCTCCTAACCCGAGGCCACATCAAGCTTATGACTCCAACACTGTAAGCACTTCCAAAGAGCTTGCACCTATCCAAAACAACTTAGTTCAAGATTATGAATGGTGCTTTTTGTGTAGTCAACCCCATAATCATAATACCTGTGTCAATGGGCTGCTTAACCAAACCTTGATGGTTTAGAACAGTTTAGTAATACAGTCTAGTGTTCCTGTACCAACTGAAGTACAACAGCAAGAACAACAGACACATGAGTCTACATTCCTAAACTGGAAAGGGGAAGAATTATGTGGAGTGGTCCACGCTGATTCTTCAATTTCAAACAATACACGTAGTAAGAAGAGGGAAATAGATGAAAGACATCAACCTAATACAGTTCAGACTCAATCGAAACAAGGGCTAAACCAGAATCAAAATGCTCCTGGCTCATTGAAAGCTAACCAGATTCGAATGTTACCAAGGGGCCAGCCTTTGGTAGGCAAGCAATAGTCTAATTCATCAGCCCAGGTGCCTTCAGTTAAAGGTGATGTTATTCCTCCCAAAGGTCAAGTTAAATCTGCTACATCTTTCAATATATTGGAGCATATGAAGAAAATAAACGTACCCATGTCAATATGGGATTCTTTGAGTATTCTGGGTCAAATGAACCTACTTCAATTTGCTTTATCAGGTTTAAGTGTCTCAGATGAGCCTAGTGTAGAAAAGGAGAAGGTTGCATTGGCCAAAACTACTGTTGGTGATGAAGAGCAGCAAGCTACTAAGGCCAAGCCACCTCCTTTTTATTTGTCATTGATCATAGGGGATCATATGGTTCATAATTGTATGATTGACTCAGGGGCTAGTATTTCAGTCATTCCAAACAAATTGTTGATAAGTTGGGAATTGAATATGAGCCACTAGAAAAGGGGGTAGTACAATTGGATGGTACTGATGTTAACATAGTAAGGGTCATTAAAAGTTTAACCTTAACTCTACATGCCTGTCCAAATTTTACAATACGACATGATATATACATTATTGAGTTGCCCCCGCACTTTTCCCTTTGTTTATCTAGGGATTTTATGGCCAAGATAGGTGGTTACCTATCATCTGATTGGTCTCACATGCTATTCAGAACTAGATATGGCACTAGAGCCACTATTAAATTAGAACCCATAGCCAAGGTTCATATTGAAGCTCACAATCTATCTCCTATCAATGCCAACTTGTTTACAAGTGTACAAGTGGAGCAGCCTGTTGTTCAAGAGGCAGAGATTCAAATAGAAAGAACATCAGATATTATTCCTAAAGAGTGGGCACTTCAAGCTCATGAGGTTGGCACAGGTGAGCAGTTGGAGGAGGTTGGCATCGGTGTTTATATGATGGATGAGACTGATTCTTTTATGCCTAATATTGAGAAGAACAAGGAACAACATAGTGAGCAGCATGAAAATGATCTGTGGGAGTTGTATGTTGATGGCTCAAGGAGTAGGGTAGGTGCTGGCGGTGGATGTATGCTGGTGTCACTAGAAGGTCAGAAGTACTATCTAGCTTTCAAGTTTTCTTTAGTTGTTCTAATAATTCTACTGAATATGAAGCTCTAGTCTAGGGCTTGGAGTGAGTGAGACAGAGAGGTATTAGCTATGTAAAGGTTTATGGTGACAGCGATTTGGTTGTCAATCAGGTGAGAAAGCTTAATGCTATTAAAAATGATATGCTCAGGTCTTACACGCATAGGGTATGGGACCTCTTAGAGGGATTTGAGGCATTTAATCTGATTTCCATTCCTAGAGCTCAAAATAAACATGCGGATAGATTAGCTACTGTAGGAGTTGAACACGATATTCCAAAGGAGATTTGCAATGATAAAACTAATCAGCATATCAAGATTGTAGTTAGGCCCGCTGTGCCTGATAATAATATACATTGGCAAGTCTTTGATAGTGACCAGCATATTGTCAGTTTTTTAAGAGATGCTGAGTTCTCACATACCAATTAGGAAAAGCTACAACACTAGTACAATGACTAGATTATCCAGTTAAAAAACAACAAATTGCCCAAAGGCCTGGTCACCTTAGAATCCATTTTTAATACTGATGATGAAGCTAGAAAACCTAAGGGGAGTATTCAGGTTCAACAAGATCACTATGAAGAGGTTGAAGTTTTCAAAGAAAATCTTCTTAAGTTAGGCAAGGTATGTACATCTGAAGAGAAGCATGTATTTATTCAGCTTTGTCAAGAATTTAATGATATCTTTTCCTGGCAATATAGTGATTTAAAGGGATTTAATCCCCAGCTTGCTCAACATACCATTGAACTTGAGCCTAATGTCAAACCTGTTAGGAAAAAGCAAAGGCCCTTGAATCCGAAGTTAGAACCGTTGATGAAAAGGGAGCTAGATAAGTTGATTGAAAGCAACATTATTTTCCCCATCAAGCATACCTCATGGGTTTCAAACCTAGTACCGGTAAAGAAGAAAAATGGTGAAATAAGACTTTGTGTAGATTTTCGTAACTTAAATAGGGCCTCCTTAAAAGACTGTCATCCTCTGCCCTCTATGGAGCAGATACTTCAGGTAGTTTCAAGGTCTGAAAGGTTTTCCTTATTAGATGGCTATTTTGGTTACAACCAAATATTAGTGAAAAAATAGGATCAGTACAAGACAACCTTCACCACAAAATGGGGAACTATGGCCTATCAAAAAATGCCCTTTGGTTTATCTAATGCTAGGGAAACCTCTCAAAAGGGGATGTATATGGCCTTTCAGGGATTAATGTACAAGATAGTCTTAGTCTATCTTGATGATATCACTATTTTTTCTAAGGAGGCTAAGGATCATTTGAGTCATTTGAGGCATATTTTTGAAAAATGCAGGGAATTTGGGGTATCACTTAATCCCAAAAAGTGTGTGTTTTCTATTCACAAAGGAAGATTGCTTGGTTATGTGGTATCTAAATAGGGTATTACTATTGACCCTAAAAGAATAAGTGCTATCTTAACTCTTTCTTTACCAACGCACAAGAAAAGTCTGCAGACTTTTATTGGTAGGATTAACTTTGTTAGGAGGTTTATCCCTGACATTGCTAATTTATTAAGTCCACTAACTCATATGCTGAGAAGGAATGTACCTTTCAAATGGACCAAGGATGGGACAAGAAGTTTTAATCTTATAAAAGAGGCATTGGCAACTACACCTACACTTCTAAATCCTGACTTTTCTAAAGATTTCATTTTATGTGCCTATGGAAATATTGATTCACTATCAGCTATACTTGTACAGTGAAATGATGAAGGATTTGAACAACCCGTGGCATTCTTCAGTCAGGGAATCAAAGATTATGAGATCAAATATAATTTTGTAGAGAAACGTGTTCTCGTTGTCATAAGAAGCTTAAAGAAGTTTAGGCACATGCTTTCCAATAACAAGATTATACTGATGGTTGCTCATCCAGGTGTGAAAGAGTTCTTATTAAACAAAGATTTGAGTGATAGAAGAGCTAGTTGGGTCACTAAGGTAATGGAGTATGGCCTTGAGATAAAGGTTAACAAACTAATAAGAGGGAGAGGTCTCTACAAACAGCTTACTGAGGATAGCAACAACAAAGTAAAGGAGGGGGAAAGTTCTATTTTAGTACTCCAAGATGGACAACAAACTGCTATACCTGCTCCTACTAGTTGGATTATAGAAATGACACATTTTTTATTGACTGGTGAGTGCCCTCATGATCTGACTAGATCCAGAAGAAGATATTATCGACTACAATCCATACTTTATGTTTTTTAAATGTTTTGTTGTTTAGAAGAGATTTCCATGGTGTCTTGTTAAGATGTATTGAAGCTGATCAGATTGATAGAGTATAGTATGAATTCCATCAAGGGTCAACTGGCGGACACTTTTCTCCGAGAGCCACAACTCTTAAAATAATGAAAGGAGTCTATTACTGGCCTACCTTATTCAAAGATGCTCATGCATGGGTAAGAAGGTGCGAAGAGTGTTCTATTTTTGCTGGAAAAGAGAAGTTGGCAGCCCTTCTGCTGTAACTGATTCAAATTGATCAGCCCTTCATGAAATCGGGTTTGGATTTCATTGGGTTATAAACCCGCCATCAAGTGCAGGCCACAAATGGATACTCACAGCCACTAATTATTTTTCAAAATGGACTAAAGTTATGGCACTCAAAGAGGCTAATGAATTTGCTGTCTTGAATTTCTACGAAGAGCTAGTTACTAGATTTGGTATCCTAGATTCTATTGTGTCATAAAATTCCCTTGCTTTTGTGAGTGTTAAAATTTTTGATTGGGCTATCAAAAATGGTATATATCTGAGTACATCCTCTAATTACTATCTATAGGGCAATGGATAGGCTGAGTCCACTAACAAGAATCTCCTGAGGATCATTAAGAGAACTATGAAGGACAATAAAAAAGCCTAGCACACCAAGTTGAAATCAGCCTTGTGGGCTGATAGGATTATGCCAAAAAGGTCTACATGAATTTCTTCATACATTATAGTGTATGGAAAAGAGGCAAGACTTCCCATTTCAATTGAACTCCCAACCCTCAATCTATTAAACTAGCTTGATATGATTGAGGAGGTGCCTATGACAACAAGGTTAGCTCAATTAATTGAGCTTGAAGAACTTAGAGCTGAAGCAGTGAAAAGGACTGAGCAATATCAGGCTCAAATAAAAAGGTCATTTGATAAAAAAGGCATCTCCCAGAGTGTTCCAAGAAGGTGACATAGTGCTAAAGTGGGATGAATTAAAAAATAAGCCTGGAAAGCACTCCAAATTTGATGCACTTTGGACTGGGCCATATATCATTACTGAGGAGAAATAGCATAATGCTTTCCAGCTATCTAGGTTGGATGGTATAGTGGAACCAATCCCAGTGAATGGGATTCACCTCAAACATTGCTTCTAAGGTATGGACCTAAATCTGTACATAGCTATTAAAATTCTAGAGAATATGTGCAGTTTTCATTCCCTAAGTGTTGTCCCAGCACGGTAAATAGTTTCACTTCGGTTTTTTCCTATTTTCAATAAGTTTTTGGCAACCTATTATGTTCTATGAGTCTCAAGTGAGTTACAACCATGTGCAAGATACTTTAGATCTGTTTCTGAGTTTTCCCCAATGACTCCATGCCCAATGGACAAGTTTTGGCTACTGGTTTCCATGTTTAGCAGGAAAACATCTAGCTGAGGTCGCCAGAAATGTTACCCAATTTTCACCTATGGGCTCAATCGCGGGAAATTATGTTTCAAATTTGCACATGGATTAAATGTGGCTCCCATAAGGGTTGAGCCCAATGTGCAGGTACTCGTATTTCATTGGGAAGGTCCTTATCTGATGCTTTTTTGCAAGGAAGTCTATTGGAAAGCTTTTCCTCAGTCAGATTTGGCATAAAACTCATCAGAGAAGAAAATCGGCAAGACCCTCCAATTCTCTTGCCGGCTGGCTGTTGTGCTATATTCATTCAGAATCCTCAGGTCACTAGGACATTTTGGTTGCCATGAGTTTTCTTCTCTCCCTGACTAAGGAATGTCTCCCCAATAGTTGTTCACTAGGCCATCATCGGAGATAAAGTTTTACATTCGCCATGAGGTCTGGACGAAACAATCGAAGTCTCGGCAAAGGAGAAATGCCCTCAGTGTAACGTCTTGCCGACCTACTAGTGTCCTATCGAAGTGTTCTCAATTCGTCGAGAGGGATTGGTATTAGCGTAATGTCTCGTCAAAATTCAGGGGTCTTGCCGAAGAAATAAGAGCTCAGGGAGATGTCTTGACGACTAGCAAAGGTCTCAAAAAAAAGGTATGTCAATAGAGAGAAAGGTGGGCCTCGCTGTAAGGTCTCACTGACCAAGCGATGTCTCCCCAAAATGAAGTACAATCTCAGTGAAATTTTTGAGCTCGATATGAGGTCTCGCCGACCGCCGGATGTCTTCCCGAAAGGAAGTGAGCTCAATGCAAAGGAAGGTAGAGTCACCATGATGTCTCGGTGAAATGCCCTCAGTGTAATGTCTCGCTGACGGAGGAGCACAGCGGTATAATGATGGGGCTTCGGCATGAGGTCTTTCTGAATTGCTAGTGTCTTGTCGAAGGAGGGACGTTTGAGCCCGGGGAAGGTGGTTTGTGTTTGCTATGAGGTCTCATCGACCAGGTATGGTCTTACCGAGATAAAGCAAGCTCGCCGAGAAAGTTTGACATCGGTATATCATCTGGCCAATGGGGGGGAGGTCTTCTCGACCCGATAGTGTCTTGCCGAAGGATGAAGGGGATTTCCTTCACCATAATCTCTTGCTGACAATGGAGAGTCTTGCTGATAACGATCAACTTGCCATGGAAAAAGATATCGGTAGGACTCTTAGCATTCACTATGACCTCCTGCCGACTGAAGATCTCTTGCTGACCCGATGTTTCTCTAAGGATAGTCTAGGCGATGATGAGGGCGAGATTGGTATGACTTTTGCATTCAATATAGGGTCTTTCCGACTGTCGCGTGTCTTGCCGATAGCTACTACGAGGTGTACTCGCATCGAGGAGACATGATTAGTGTCTCACCGACATACGATCCTGATGAAACAACTTTTGATCGTATGGAATCTATGTGGCATGAGCTCAACCAATCTGAAGGAAACTAAAGGCGAACCGTCAGCCATTTGACTGTTTGACTCCCCCTGTAAGAAAAGATCGACAAAATGTGTGTGGCATGGATCGGCTCGGCAAAGCAATGGAATTTGAATCTAACTGGGTAAATCTAATGCTGCTTCTTGAAGGGGGTCAACTTGCTGAAAGATTTGGAGCAAGAAGAAGGCCGAAGAAGAAGTCATGAGTCACAGTGACAGTTGGGATCACTACTAGTAAGGGGGCATCAACATTAATGATAATGCTTCAAAGCATTCAAAGTGAGCAGGAATAGAGGCTCGAACTTGGACAACGGGGATATGTATTCAATGCAGAAGTAGCTCCATTGGAAAAGATCTAAAGGAAGATCTTTTAGAAGACTAATATTTTTTGTAAGCCCTAGGGCAGGGGCTGACACAATTTTGGTATATATGGCATTTTTTCCTTTTTGTAAAGCAGTTCTTGGTTAGGAGATTGCTGAAAGAGCATTATTCAGCCTTTGTAACTCATTTTCATAAATACTATAGACCTGTAACACAGAGACTTTTTTCTCAATAGAAAGTCATTTCCTTCACAGATTTTCTTTGTTGTTTTAGTGACTGGTTGTGAGTTGCATGATAAAATTCTGTGTGATCCTTTTATTTTATCAGATTCCTTCAGTACTAGATGCAAAGAACTTTATGTCATAAAGCAGGTTTATGTTAGTGATCTCTTTCTATTGCATTTATATCTGTGAAAACATCTTTTTTTTCCTTGTGTTAAGCATTAGAACAATCGAAACCTTACATAGACTAGTTTTTATAAACATAAATCTCTGTATTGTGAGATTATTTAGCTCTATTGAGATTTTCTATGAGCTTTCTACAATATTGTCATATTTTTATCTTTGGTGTATCACCTGTTAGTGATACGTTTTAAATTCAAGTATATCCTTCTTACTCTTTTCCTTATCATTCTTTAGTTTTCTCAAGATAACACAAAGGGGAACCAGCCCATAATCTAGAGGTTCACTTCATTCCCAAGTCACCCACAACCTTGAAATGTTCCCATGTTTCAATAGGTCGCTACAGTTAATAGCTTAGCAAGGGTGAAATTTTATTTGACAACAGTTACTACAACCAAGTTTACCTCCTCTTTTGTTCAACACAACATGGATGGCCCTAGAAATCAAGTGTTTTTCACATTCAATAGTGGCATCCCTCTGGTTTTGGCTCAAAGAGATGACATACTAGTAGCTACTTTGAAAAGAATCACATTTTTCCTCAGTGAAACAACCACTACTCGCATTGAACACATAAAAGATGTAGCCAATATTTTCTCTATTCACAACACCATATAAGATAATGTGGTTGTTAGAATCTTAGCCACCTCCTTGAAAGGAAAATAATTGCAATGGTACAATGGATTGTAACCTAACTCTATTCATAATTAGGATGGGCTAGGTGAGAAGCTCTACAAATATTTTGAAGATAAAAAATGACCATTTATCCCTAGTAAAGGAGCTAACCACAATTAAGAGATCCCCCCATGAATTCATGGGAGACTTTAATTTTATATTTTAAAAAACTGGATATAATCCTGACCTTGGGAAAACTATCTCCCAACCATGCCCTATATTATTTGAGGGCTCTTAACATTGATATTGCTATTATGATACAGTCTATGGGTGGAACACATTTTCCAAATGCTTATGGCATTGCCATCAAGGCAGAAAATTGCCTAACTCAAGCTAGTAAAATATCCCCAAGGCCTTCAACGCCTTTATTTCCAGAGAGTACACCCCAACAACCTATCTTGGTACCTCTTCACATTGCCTCTATTAGTCAAACATCTACCTCTATTTTTCCTTCAAATGAGTTGCATGAGGTTGCGACTTTGTTACAAAAATTTGAGAATGAATTGGTGACCTTAAAGAGGAAAAAAATCAAAATAATAGTCCATATCAACCCCAAAATCAAACTTATCAACAAAATAGGTAGCCATATCAAGGGAGTAATTAAGAG
Organism: Sequoia sempervirens; assembly: GCA_007258455.2. Classification (NCBI taxonomy): domain Eukaryota; kingdom Viridiplantae; phylum Streptophyta; class Pinopsida; order Cupressales; family Cupressaceae; genus Sequoia; species Sequoia sempervirens. The sequence continues at coordinate 179,375,842 of VDFB02358134.1, read as the reverse complement.
AATTATGATAGGCCCTTAAACTCAATCAATCCAACTACTACTACTACTTCAAAGGCCATCATTCCAATACAAAAAATTTAGCTCAAGAGCATGAGTGGTGTTACCCATGCAATTAGCCACATAATCAAAATTCATGTCAAAATGGAGAGTTTATTCAAAACTTGATGGTCCAAAATGAACTGTCACCTTCAAGATTACAATTTGAACCAAATCAGACTTTTTTTGGTAAGAAAGGTCATATTCCAATAAATTCCATATTGTTCAATTGGCATGAGGCTAATTCTTGTGGTATAAACTAATTGAATGTTGATGCAGTTTCTAACAACACAAGATCAAATAAAAGAGTGATGGAAGGTGGAAAAACTTCCATGGTTAATCATGCATCAATTTTCCAACCATCTCAAGGTGTTACACATGAAAGTGTATTAGGTAGGGAAATTATGTTCCTAGCTTATTAGACTATTGGAAAATGTAATAAAGCACTAGATCAACCCCAATTCATCCAATCAATGAAGGTGGATCTTGTTGTTACAAAGATTTCTTCAAAGGTTAGTCATGCTCCCTTTAATATTATTGATCAAATGAAGAAGTCTAACTTAAATTTCATCATGTGGGAAGATTTATCCATCACATTTCAAAGGGATTTACTACAAAAAGCCTTGAAGGGACTCAATGAACCAAGTGATGTGTCAGAAAAATAAGAAACATGAACTCCAATTAGCCTAGTGCAACCTAAAGAAGAGGGGAATTCAAGTAAAATAAATACTCCACCTCCCTTTTATATGTATTTAATAATTGGAAATCATTTCTAATTCCATAATTGTATGATATACTTTGGGAATAGAAGTTATGTTATGCCAAAGAAAATTATTGATACCCTTAGCATCAAGTATGAGTCAATGTCAAAGGGTGTTGTACAATTGGATGGAATTATTGTTAAGACAATAGGGGTCGTCATGGATTTAAAATTAACTCTATATGCATGCCCTAGTTGTACAGTGTTGCAAGATATATTGGTCATAGACCTCCCTACCTTTTTTCTATTTGTTTGTCTAGGGAGTTCACTACCAAAGTTGGAGGGTACTTATCCTTTGATTGGTCTCATATATTGTTTAGAACAAGATATGATACTAAGGTGACCATAAAAATTGAGCCAATTTCTAAAGACCATACCAAACCATACATGCCTAGCCCTATAAAAATGAATTTTATAATGCATGATCAAGAGGGAGGCGGTACCATTCATAAGATTGAAATGTTTTTGGAAGGTGTCCCTAACTACTAATTAGATGAATGAGGTAATACCTTTCAGTTTGATCCATACCATAAGGCAGAGGATACTGGGTTGGGTACATATTGCATACATGAGTAGAAAACTCCTATCCCCAATCTTATGAAGGATCATGAAGACACGAGTTGTATGCGGTAGTTATTTTTAATAGTTTGAGGAACAAAAATGGTGTTGGTGTGATGTTGGTATCTCCAATTTGTGATAAGTCATACTTCTCATTTAGGATTCAATTGAGTTACACCAATAATGTGGTTGTGTATCAGGATTTATTCCAAGGTTTCCATATTGCACAAAAAAGAGGAATTAAGACCTTGCTATTCCTCAGTGATAATAAGTTGGTTGTGCATTAAATCAAAGAATAAAGCACAACAAACAACAATATGATCAAGTCTTATAAATATAGATTTTGGGACTTGATTGAGGGATTTAAACCATTCAACATCTAGACCATTCCTAGAGGGAAGAACATGCATGTTGACATACTTGCATCAATTGGGGTACAATTTGATATACCTACCACATTGCAAAAAAGGGGAAGTACATCAAGCTTTTTGTGAGACTTTTTGTCCAAAACTACTAAAAAAATTGGTAAGTGTTCAGAAATTACTAAAAATGAAGCAAAGTTTTCAGCTAAAAATTAGTCTATGTTGCAAGAACAATACAAAGATCAAATCATGCAACTGAGAAATAGCAAGTTTCCAAAGGGTCTCATCACTCTAGAGGAAATTTTAAACACTTACCAATTTTTTCAGTAGTTGAATACAAAAAGGGGTATAATCCAATTGTTGTAGTTGAAGGAAAGTCCTTAAAATTGGGAAACGTATGTTTCAAACTTGAGTAACAAACCTTTATTAAACTTTTTCATTACTACAATGATTTGGTTGCATGGACCTATGATAACCTAAATGGATTTGACCATATTTTGGCCCAACACACTATCAAATCATATTCTAATGAAAAAAACATTAGGAAAAATCAAAGACCTATCAACCCCAAGATTGAGCCCTCAATGAGGAAAGAGTTGACTAAACTGATAAAGGAAAATATAATCTTTCCTACCAAGCATTCTTCTTGGGTGGAAAACTTAGTTCCTGTGAGGAAGAAAAATAGGGAGATAATGCTATGTGTAGATTTCAAAGACCTCAATAGGGCCTCCCTTAAATATCACTATCCCCTTCCTTTAATGGAGAAAATTCTATAGATGGTAATTTTGCTTCAAAAAGGTTTTCTTTCTCACATGTGTACTTAGGCTACAACCAAGTCCTAGTCTAAGAGTCAAACCAATACAAAATAATATTCACCACTAAGTGGGGTACGTATGCATAGGCTGATGCAATGTTTCAAAGGGTGATGGATATAGATTTCAAGGGAATTCTAGCAAAGTTTGTGGTGATCTACCTAAAATATATCACTATTTTTTCAAAACACGTAGGTGATCACTTTGACCATCTTGATCAGGTCTTCAAGAAATAAAAGAAATGTGATGTTTCCTTAAATCCAAATAAATGTGTGCTTTCTACAAAACAAGGAAATTTTCTTGGACACGTATAGTTTCTAAGGAGGGTATTTCCATTGATCCAAAAACAATGGTATCCATCTTTTTTATTTCCCTCCCTAGTCACAAGAAGGGATTGTAGAGCTTCCTAGGAAGGATTCACTTTTTTGAGAAGTTTCATTACCAACCTCGCCACTATGGCAAGGATAACTTTAAGAACCACCCCCCACCCCCTCCCCCATCAGAGAAGGTGTATAAGCCTGGAGAATCTTGTATAATCCCAAAAAAAAAAAAAAAATTATTAGAATTTTTTTTCTTTTTTCGGGAAAAAAAAATCTCAATTGATGAATCTTTTTGTAATTGCTAAAAGTTTGTAGAAAATCTTGGCAAATTATATTTTTTTTAAAACCAATTAAATATTTTCATTATCGATTAAAACCTATTTTCAAACCAATAAAATATTTTCATTGGCGAATTAAACCTATTTTGAAACCAAAAACTATTTTTGTGGGTGAATCAAACTTGTTCTCAAACCAAAAAAATATTTTTGTTGGCGATTAAAATTTGTTTTCAAATTAAAAAAACATTGGTGAATTAAACCTATTTTCAAACCAACAAAATAAATTTGTTGGCAAATTAAACATAATTTTAAACAAATAAAAAAAAAATTGGTGAATTAAACTGGTATGCCAATAAAAAGTCATAGCGTGGGTGGTTAAAATATCAAATGCTATATATTGTTCTATTTCGAGACATATTTTCCACATACACACTCAAATTCTTTCATAAAGTTTCTAAAATGGGGCAAGTGTCAACATATTTATTATAAGTTCTTATCAGAATTGTCAAGTGAGCCACTAAGCAAAATACTATGTTTGAAGCCAGATGTTAGTGCAAATTAACGACCAGTAACTACGAGTTGTATTATTTAATAAACTAATATAATAGTAATATAATTAGAAAATTAATACAATTGTTTGATGAATGTTCGATGAATGACTATAGTTGCATTTCAGAAGAAAATGTCTGAAGCACTAGACTTTTGAATTCAAACCTTCGAAATAACCCTACAACCGTTAGATTTGCAATTATCAGACCTTTTATTACTTAATAAATCACTTAAATTCATGACTCAATTTTTGCAAAATAATATTGTCACATCAACATGTGTGTCTTGTTGTGAATTAGAAAATTAATATAACCGTTTGATGATTTTTTTATGGATGGTTGTAGTTGCATTCCGAAAGAAAATGTCTGAAGCACTACACTTACAAATTCAAACCTCCAGAATAACACTAGAATCGTTAGCTTTATAAGTATCAATGATTGACTTTTATTACTTATTAAATCACTTAAATTAATGACTCAATTTTTGTGAAATAATATTGCCACATCAAGTGGTGAATTAAATGTTCAAGTGCTAAGTATTGATTTCTTCATTCTATATATACTTCACAAACTTGATATTATTCATATCATTTATAACATATTTGGCTTTGCTTTCTCTCTTCTCTATTCATAATTTCATTATGATATTATGGAGTCTTCATGACGTGTCATGCTACCCAAATGTTTTTGGGAGAAAAGAATCAACAATGCATACGATAGACGACAGTTGGGTATGGTTTTAACTATTCCTTATGTGTAGGTTGAGAAGTCTATAAGAACAACCCCCATGCTCTATTTTCTAAGGTAGCTTATGCTTTCTTGTCCAATTGTATGGACATTTTGTTGGATAAAGAGTTGGTCAAGATGTTGGAAATACATTATTTACAACCTTTCATTTACTTTATTTCTTCATTAGAGTTGGCACTTGAGCATTACAATTTTGAATTTGGGTCAGCGCCTATTGGTGGAGTCTTTTCCAAAGTTGAACTAGTTTCCTCTATAGTGCAAGCTCTTGCCTTAGTAGTTATGAGGCGTGGTCCAGTGTATGTGATATGACAAATGAATCATTGCAGAGTCTGGAGTTTTGGAGGAAGGATTTGGGTGATTCCCTTTGCTTCTCTACTCTCACTTTGTTCAATTTGATTCGCCTCTTGCTCAAACACCCAGTTCGGGGCCTCAACTATTGATAAAGAATTTTTCATAGTGAATTGTGTCTCTATTTTATTGTACAACTCTTTTAATATATATTTTTTGACTAGTTTTTTTGTCACAATTAGTGGATTTTTGGCCAGGTTGGATATGTATTTCAGTCTTTAGCTACTTAAATTAAAATACTTTTCATAGCTTCATTCTTGTAAATCCTTTTTGCTTTGTTCAATATAAAAATGTGACTTTTAAGACTGAAAAGATATTTATAATTTTTTATGATTCATTTGCTTATTTTTTTGACAAATATATTTAAGATTACTCTTAATTGTCAAGAAACTGGTATGCGAATAAAAATCGTAGTAGACTCCAAAAAGATATTATTATTTCATAACGTTAATATACTAAGAAATATTAAGTTAATGTACAAAAAATATTTCACCGTTCGATGCCATTTAATTCTCTATATTTTCAATGCTTCGAAGTGCTCTGCCTGCCATTTAATTCTATATCGTTTTATCAATTTATGTAATTCTGTGAGATTATGGTTCATTAAAGAAAATGTGGTTGTAGTATTGTAGAATAATGACATATGTACCTGAGAAATCTCTAAAAGATTCAAAATTAAGTTCCTCTTCTAATCTAAAGGGAGCGGAATTATTGATTTGATAGCTTGATACTAAAATTGGCAAAAAGTATGGCACGTGTTTTCTTTTTCTTTTTTTTTGCAATCACATGTGGTTATTGTTCATTAATGAAAATTGCATTATGAAATCATGGATTAATGTCATATGTACATCTGAAGTGAGTGATTAGATAACTTGATATTGAAAACTGCATGACATAGTGTACTTTATGATGTCATGAATCCAATTATCAATTGAAGTAAGATTTGTAATGATTTCATATCATTTGAGTGGCATGCTTGACAACTTGTCAACTTGAGGTACAGTGTGCATGTATCCAAACATCAATCAAAATAAACATCGAAAGTTTCTCTCACATGATTAAATTTGGTTACTTGGTTAGTGTAAAAAAAAACTTATACCTTGCACGACTCACAAGTAAATAGGGATTAGGATGGTGAGCTGAGAGCTCATAAATGGCCCATAAATAGGGATAGTGAGCACAATTGAAATCATTCATAGAAGGATTTACTATTGAGTGCAAGTTCTGATTTCTGATAAGGGTTTTCATTTTGCAAGGTTAATAAGGAATGAGATGATGTTGTGGTATTATTGGGGATACTCTAAATTCTCCTACCTCTAGTTATGTAGTTACAGAGTAAAAGACCAATTTTCTTCAAGTTCAGAATGGTGGAATTGGAAAGAAGTTGATCTGGTTTACTTGGCTTCTGAGACAAGTTTTGAACTAGAATGAGGAGCTTTGATGGAAATAAGTTCTTTCACAGAGTGTTTTGGCCAAATAATTATTTTAATCTTGTTTGCATTCAAAGTCGTTGAATTCTCATACTCCATTTTGACACAAGCCCTCAAAGGGGAACAATGGACTTTCAGAGTCATTTTGTGCTATCCTGGTGCCTTGGAGATGCCCAAGGAGGGTGGGAGTAGATTTACTACCCTTTATCTTCTACATGATTCCAATTGGTAACCAAGATAGGTACATTTTCTATACTCACAGCTCCCATTTCCCCAACATGGTAGGCAAGCCCTATGGATTCTCAAAGTCATTTGTTTGGGAATATGGTATGGATCCCATAACTGCCACTACGAAGTTGGAATCAATTGTGTATGATGTATAGTGACATGTGTCATTTATACAAAACAAGATCTTGCATTTTCTACTCATCTTTAAAAAGCTATGTAATAATGTAACATTGTAATTCAATTGTAATAAAATAAATGGTTGTGCTATTCTTTGTTATTCATTTATAGTAAAGAATTATTTTATGTGCTCAGTATCTATTCAAATTATACAAGTAATTAGCAATAGCATTAATGCTTCTAGAAAACTAGTAGTAGCACTTGCACATAAAATTTGAAGGAGGTTCAATGATTACACCGATAGAAAACTATATGTATGTTACAGAGTATGTGTTTGTGCATGCATAGGCTGCAAGTTGAAAGTTCCAGTTGCATGTGACTAGATTAAACAATTAATAATAAGTGCTACATAATGGAATGAAATAAACTTAGTCAAATCATATTTTTTTCCTTCAAGAAATTAAGTATTATCTATTTATGAAATATTTGCATGCATATTTTCAACATAAAGCAATACAAATGAAAAAAGAAAGTTAACATCAAATTGAAAAAAAAACACTAAAAATGGAAATAGAATGTTGTCAAATCAATATTTATCTAGCTTTTATGTGATAAGTGAGATTTTGGAGGCTTTAGCCTTTTACCTGATATTTTGGAGGCTTTTACGATTAAATGGCAACAGGTTTACCATTAAACAAGTGCTAAATAATGAAATTAAATAAACTTAGACAAATCTAGATTTTTCCTTGAAGAAATTAAGTATTATCTATTTATAAAATATTTGTATGCAGATTTAAAACATAAAGCAATACAAATGAAAAAAGAAAGTTACCATCAAATTGACAAAAACACTAAAAATGGAAATAGAATGTTGTCAAATCAATATTTATCTAGCTTTTATATGATAAGTGAGATTTTGGAGGCTTTAGCCTTTTACCTAATATTTGGAGGCTTTTACCAATAAACAAGTGCTAAATAATGGAATGAAATAAACTTAGACAAACCTAGATTTTTCCTTTAAGAAATTAAGTATTATCTATCTATGAAATATTTGTATATAGATTTAAAGCATAAAGCAATACAAATAAAAAATGAAAGTTTCCATCAAATTGACAAAAAGAACTAAAAATGTCACTCTTGCTAGGGTTTGGAAAAATGTTGCCACTCTTGCTAGGGTTTTCTGAAATGTTATTTCTAATTTTTTGTTGACTTGCTCCCCTAGTTCTCAATGTCATTAGTCATTTTAGTAAGTCCTTTGCAACATTAAGTTAGTGGCCCCTTTATCCTTGCCTAGCGCTCACTTAAGAAGAAGATTTTGCATGTGCTTAATTAAATGGCTTAAGTGAGCCCACACTTTATGATTCTGTGAGTCCACAGATAGTTTATAAAGGTTAAGTTAATTGTTGTAGAACTACGGAAAAGGGATAGGTGTCAATTGATGTCTTGCATTTAAAGGGATTTCGCAAGTCCACAGGATAAGTATATCTATATGTGACTTGTGGAATGGACACGTGGATTCATCTCAATGTCTCCAATGATTTTTCTATCAAAGGAAAATCTCATGAGGAATCTGTATCCTAGCGCACTAAAGTTTAAAACAACATTAAAACACATGTTTATTGTTAATATCATAAATTACTCGACCATTCGATGAATGTTTAATGGATGGTTGTAGTTGCATTTCGAAATGAAATGCATGGAGTTCTAGGCTTCCAAACTCAAACCTCTAGAATCACCCTATAATTTTTATATTTACAAATATCAACAGTTGAGAATTTGTTTGAGATGGAACATTTGAATGACATTGACGATGCCTCTCACCGAAAGTGATCAATTAATAGAAGGTATAGAAATGTACGACAACTATTCAATTTATCTCTAAGTGTCTATATAAAAATGTAATATATTAATTGTGTAGTCTGGAGATAACACATTGAGGTTTCATTCACTTTAATATTCAAAAAAAAAAGTGAACTTTCTACTACTAAGTGATTTTATTTTTAAGTGAGAGAGTCAGTACGCAAACAAATTTTAGATTGCTCATTGTAGTGCACAAGGGAGATTCTAGGTTCCAACAAATCCATTACATGCTTGTTAGTATTAATCTAGGTAAGTAAAAGACATAATTCCTACGTTTCATCGTTTCTTAAAATCTTATTTTGTCAAACTTAAATTGGTTTAGGGTTGAGAACTTGAGATACTTAAGAAAAATTAAGGAGGAATTAAGAGGGAATTCACACTATACAAGCATGTCTACCACCACTAGCAGACCAGTTGTTAGGAAAGTTGTTGGGAAAGGAATGGGAAAGGAAAGGAAAAATTAGATAGAAAAATAGATTATGTTGGAGTGCTTAAAACCTCAGGTTTTACTGATGAATACCATGATATTTATGATCCTGAAATATATGGTAGGCTTACCTCAGAACTTAGATTTTCATGTGAGAATAAGGCTACAAACCAAATGCAAAATAGTCAAAGAATTCCAATTAATAGTATCACTGCACCGTGGGTAATTAGATTAGGGAGCATGATATTACACGAGGTTTTCTCTTGCCCATACTTTATCATGGTCTGTACCCACAATTATGATGATAAAAAAGATTAATTGTTAATAAAGATAGTAAAGAAGAAATGTTATCCATTTCTGCAAAATAATTTTGAAATGTGATGGGGTTTACAATCGAAGAATTTGGAAACATCCACATTGACCTAGAAAAGCTTGCTAGTGATTATGAAGTAGTAGATGAAAGGGAGAAAAATACTTTTCTAAATAAAATAGTTTAGGATTGCCATATAAACTTATTGAAAAGTAATCATAAACCTCCTTATGTTTTGTAATTTTTAAGCCATGGGTTCAAGATTCTCTTTCCATGCTAGCATTTTGCCTCAAACTGGATAGCAATCAGAAAGTGGGTGGAAGACTCATTGAAATGGTATTTAATATCCATTATGTTGATGAACTTGTCAAATATAATTTTCTTGAGAACATTTTAGAATCCATGCATAAAAAAAAATTAACAAGTAAAGGAGGTTCCATTAAGACATTTAGGTTCACAACCTACTTGTGTTATTTTTTTCTATTCAAACTTAGTGGAATGTTTCAGACCAACAAGCTTCAAATTCAACCCTATACAAATGTTGAGGAAAATAAAATGGCTCTAGTATATGATTGGACCACTAAAATAAGGATGCATGATTCTTGATGGAACTACAATCATTTTGTAGAGGGTGATTTCACAATACCGGTTTAAAATTTTTGGCCAAACTAGACACTGAACTGATTTTTTCTAACTGAATCTTCACTTTCAAGCACCTATAGCTGCTAAACCGTGAGGAATTGGAAGATGATGAAAACTAGTGATTTGTGAAATTTTGTCTGTAGATTCTAAATATATTTTTTTCAAAATTTTTGGAATCAGATTTCACTTGTTTTTCTATCCCCTTCAAAAACTAGTTTTTTTTAGTAAACACCATTTTTAAGGAGTGATGCTCACTGTATACAACATAATTTTTTTTCCATGAAGGATAAAATTCTATTTTTTTCAAATTTAGATTTGTAACTATGATATCTAGTGCATTGAATTGGTTTCATAGCATTTCATTAAATATTTTTTCCTTAATCAAGTTTCGAAGTCAAACCAATTACAATTCAGACATAGGCGGACCATATACAACATAACTTTTTTTGTATGTATCAAAATTCAAATTTTTTTGTTGGATCAAGGACATCAATATCTAGTGCGCTGATATTTTTCAAAAAATTGATAATCTGCTATTTTTCCACATGTGCAAAATAGAGAGTTTGATTTTGGTGAAAACCTATGTTTAATCAAACTAAAAACAAATACATAATAAAACCAAAACATATTAAAATTATATTCGTTGGATAGCTTGTTGAGGACTACCATCATCCAGTTGTGAAATCTCCTCCATTTTCATCCTCAACTCAAGCTTCAAAGGGAGAATTCTAGAGATTTTTGGTGCTAGAGGGGGAAAAGGGGGCAACCCCTTTCACAAAGTTTTGTTTTTTTTCCCGGAAATGAAAACTATGGTGGGACCCAAAATGTTATGGGTTCGCTCAAAGGGGGGTTCTAGCGAACCCCCTTTGGGTTTGCTCAAACCAAATGTTCTTTTGAACCCCCTAAAACCAATTTTGTTTCCATGGGGGCATTTTTTGCAATTTTCCTTCCTCATTGGAATTGTAAACCAATTTTGTGGGTTTACCCTAGACTACTTTTTAGCTCCATTATATCAAGAAATTATATATACTCCAATGCCTAGATTGCATATGTCTTGTAGAAATTACACTCAGCTAGGAAAAGAAATATAATTGGTCAATTGGTACTTAATGGAAGAATATACTTTATTAAGATTTTATGGATTAGGAGTAGATTCATACAAACTTCCAATACATGTGACAAAAAGGGTTTTTGTATTGGAATATGTAAGGCAGATGGAGAGTACTGATCAATTATACTTTGTCATTCAACAAAAGAAGACCATATTTCCTTTTTTACCTTTTTCATGTGGAGGGTTCACATTTGAGAGAAAAGAATTTAGTTTGGCATATGCTATTTTGAAAAAAATAAAAATTGATGCTATTTTGACCTCATCCCAAGAAATATCTTTCTATTGAGAATTGTTCAAAAGAAATATCTTTCTTAGCAACAATTTTCTCCATTGCTATTTTGATCTCATCCCAAGAATCCTCGTTTCTCGAAATTTCAAGCAATGGTTTACTTTGATGCTGAATTCTACTTGCAACAATTCTCAATAGAAATTATGGTATTGCACCAACAGAGAGAAGCAGAGAAACAAATTAGGAGGTACGATATTTTTTATGAAAAAAGAGGTCTACCATCTACTAGAGTGAAAATCTAAGAATCTCTAGATAAGGATTGTAGAGAAAAAAATTGGTCATAATCAAAAATTATTGTCCATTGGTCTATGAGGAAGGATTTAGGTGAACCAAAAACTAGTGCAGAGTTTGGAGAGATCGAAGAAGATTTTGAGTTTCACAATTTGTGGAATATAGAGCATCACAATGAATTTAAAGAAATTGATGATGAATGTGAAGAAATTGATGATGCAAGAAAAGTCAAATTTGGTTTAAGTGAGATCACAAAACAAACATGTACATCAGGAGCAGCCATAGCCAAAAAAATGGGTTATGAAGGTGGTCCTTTAGGGTCCAAAGGAGAAGTCGTTTGGAGGGAAATAGATGTATTCCCAAGCCAGTTGATAAACGAGGCCTTGGAGAAAATAAAATAGAAAAAAGGAATACAAGTACAACTAAAACAATTCATTTTGTTAAAGCTTCAAATCCGAATCTTCATGGTTAGATACAATCATAATTAGGACATGCTCATGGTGGAGAAACTAGTACAACTGGCACTGCCAATGGTGATGATGGTATGGGTAGTAATTACTAGTAACATGGCATGTGCTACAACAAAAAATTACACACAAGAGGCCAAAAATATAAGACACTACAGAAACACCCAGTGATCAATGCATACTGAAGATGCAAAGGATTATGACAAGTCCAATTCCAACTACTAATTCTAGTACCAATACCTTAATTTATAGTTCCACCCCAAAGGAGTTATTTCTAGGCCCTCTCTAGTTAGTGTGGATATAATAACAACTACAAGTACTCCTTCGCCATTCAAGATTTCCATTATTTTTGTGTCCCTAGGTTTTGATTACAATCATGAGTTTAAAAAGAAAGGAAGCAACTGATAGAGAATTTGTCTACTATAACTTTAGAGCTTGCAACAATCAGGGTATTACCCACCCAAATAAAGAAATCATGGAGTACATGTTTGTTGTTTCCACATTTCAAAATAAGCCAAAAAATCATATGGATCACTCTAAATTTTAGGCAAGCAGTTTCCAATTAGATTTTTTTGGATACAAAAATTCTAGAAAAATTAATGTATCAATGAAGAACAATGAGTTGGTGTACACATCATTTCTAAAGCAAGAGAGAGAGAGAGAGAGAGAAGATTACAGATTCAAATAGAAAAGTTACAAACAAACCTAGAAAATGAGAAAGCAAAGAGGAAAGCAGTAGATAACAAGAGCAATGAATTAGAAAAAAGAATTAAAAAATATGCCTCTACATCTACAAGAAAAGAGGATAAAAAAACTGAGGTGGAACTGAATGAATTGAAGAAAAGGTTAGATGAGAGAAAAAATAAATTTTATGAAGAAAAATCCACTTTAGAAAAATTAAAACAAAACCTGGCGAAAGAAAATCAATAGTGAGAACAAAAATTGGAGAAAGAAAGAAAAAACTGAAAGATTGGTGGCAGAGCTGAGGGAAGCAAAAATGAAATAAACTCTTGTTAAAATAAGTTAACTACATTTTATAGAGAAACAATGAGGCATATGAAACAAAAGATCCCAGAGGAAATCATGCAAAGGATTGATCATTTGTGTGAATTGTTTAAATTTATTGATGATCTAATAGTACATAATAGGAAGCTTAAGAAATATTTAATGGACAACAAAAAACTATTTTCAATAGAGAAAACTACATGTCAAATTCAACAAATAGTCTACAAAGCTAGTGACAATGAATTGAAATCAAAAGGAATTAATAATCAAATTGATACCTCAATGAATTTGTCATCTAAAATTCAAAAGTGTTTAAGAATATGTGAAACAGAGGAATTTATGGATTTGGCTGCAAAAAATATGAAGAAGTTAGATGAAAAGGTAAGGAGCTTGACAGAGCTTGCTTTTCCAAAGGCTTTTGACACAATTGAGCAATTCATTGGAAATCATGATTTCAGAAAGAAGATGGAGGATGCAAGGAAGATTTATTTGGATCGGTTTCCTCATAACCCAGATAAGGAAAACCATTTGGATTCCATTAAACCACTGATAACCTTGAATGTAACATTGATTGAAACATTCAAATCAAGTTCCAATTTTAATCATGAATTGTAAAAAAAATTCAAGTCAAACAACATTAGCTAGAAAAATGGAACTTCCATCAACTCAACAGTGGAACTTGCTAGAAAAGCTAATAGAATGATTTCATAATATGAGTTTCCAAGTTCCAACTCAGCTCTATGTAGAGTTGTCTTTGAGCAAGATTTTGCATTGCCTCTATGTATTCCTTCATTTGAAAATCAATAAAAAACTCAAATTCAATAATGTGTTCAATTATATGTATTATTTATTTTCTCAATTGAAGAAAAACTTTGGTTTCAACTACTAGATACACATTAAACAATTTTTTATGTTCATTTTTGTATATGCTATTGTTGTTAATATGTTATTAAGCATTGAGTTGAGTGACGAATCACTGAGTACATGTTTAACACAATTAAAATATGAAATTATTAATAATATGTTAATTTATTCAAGTTGATCATAATTTCATGGAATACAATATAAAATATCATCAACTACAGTTTGAAATTTAAAATACAATATATAATTTAAATACCTAGAAATTGCTAAATCCTTGGATAACAGTTAAAATTCAAAATCTAGATTGTACATTTGAAATTTGAAATAGTGGAAAATAGTAGTACGTTAATTTATTCAATCTGATTCATAAATTCATGAAATATAATATAAAATATCATCGACAATTTGGAATATGATTCATGAAACCCTTGTGTTCTTGTTATATTTTTCTATTGATTGGTTATTTGGGTTGCCTTTTGCTTAAGTTGTGTTGTTATGACATGGACCCATGTATTTATCAAACCCACATACCCTATTACCTAATAGGTCCGGTCATTGTGGAATTTTATTTTATGGTCCTGCATTGAGAAGTGGACTATGCGCATGTGGTATTATGGTAATCTAAGTTGCTCTTATAAAAGTGGTCCCTATCTCTTTCTAGGCTTTTGCATTAGGATTTTTGATGAATAGAAAGAGGCTTGTGGAATTACAGAAGGTGTGCAAGTGTCACAAGCAATGATTAATTCTAGGGCATGAGACAACTTCCAGAGAGTGTTGTGTTAGACTCCATGGAATTTTGGCATGTGGTGGAATATTAAAGGATTTCGCAAGTCTGGATGCCCATAGCGACATTCCCTTTTCTTTCCCGTGGAACTTGGAAGGACACTATGTGATAATATTCTCATGTGTGACATGGGAGAATCCTATTGGAGAGAGGGGATGGTTGCGTCCTCAAGAAAATCGAGGCTCCATAGAATTTTGGCACGTGTCCGAAGATTAAAGGATTCTACAAGTTTGTGGGCCCATAGCAGCATGTCCTTTTCTTGGTTGTGGAACCACGGAAGGAAACTATGTGATGATATTCTCATGTGGGAAGTGGGAGAATCCTATTGGAGAGAGGGGATGGTTGCATCCTTTTCAAGAAAATCAAGGCTCCATGAAATGTTGGCACGTTGTGAAAGATTAAAGGATTTCGCAAGTATGTGGGCCCATAGCGGCATGTCCTTTTCTTAGTTGTGGAACTATGGAAGGAAACTATGTGATGATATTCTCACGTGGTACATGGGAGAATCCTATTGGAGAGAGGGGATGGTTGTGTCCTTTTCAAGAAAATGAAGGCTCCACAGAATGTTGGCACATGGTGGAAGATTAAAGAATTCTAAAAGTCTGCAAACCCATAGCGACATGTCCTTTTCTTGGTTGTGGAATTGTGGAAGGAAACTGTGTGACGATATTCCCACGTGGGACATGGGAGAATCCTATTGGAGAGAGAGGACGATTGCATCCCTTTCAAGAAAATCAAGGCTCCATGAAATGTTGGAAAGTGGCAGAAGATTGAAGGATTTTGCAAGTTTGTGGGCCCATAGTGGCATGTCCTTTTCTTGGTTGCAAAACTATGGAAGGATAGCGTGTGAATATATTCTCATGTGGGATTTGAGAGAATCCTATTGGAGAGAGGGGACGGTTGCATCCTTTTCAAGAAAATCAAGGCTTTACTCATCATTGAGAATTGTACTTCCCTTCTAGATGGACAGTCCACATTCAAAATTGATAAATGGGTAGATGAATGAACTTCCCTCATGTGAACAATAAGTCATGGTGGATGTGATGGATGATGGCTCACTTTTTTAATTAATTTCCTTCATAAGGTCTTTGTTAATTTTTTCGGTACGATATAGTAGAAAAATTTGTAGAGGTGCATTTGTTTCATGTCAACTTGAGCTCTGAACAATTAAAAAATAGGTACGTCCTTCTTGGAAAAATTCACCATTTTTAAAGTCTTGAAGCTCATAATCAAGTTTTCAAAATTTGTTGCATAAGATTGTAAAGTCCCAACGAGATACTATAGAAATCTATTTTAAAATAATTCTGGAATTATGAGTCATTCAATCACCCAACCCCTTGGCTCTACATCTAAAAGATTTTTTGAGGAGGATATTATGGCCTGGTTGTCAAGTTCCTCAAAACAGCCTATGCATAACCTTAGCCCTAATGCAATAGAGGGGATGGTAGACATAGCTAGAAATTGCAAAGATGTTGAGTTGAAGAACTAGGATGACACAATCACTGGGTGGGAATTGTTCCTATACTGGTATGGAAAAAGAAACTATCATTCCCCTATCTCCAATGCATGGACCTATGATTTGGCGAAGCTGGTTGTTCCTAATGTCTTTATAAATGTGGAACTCATCATATGCCTTACTTTTGGGTATGATAAAAATATCAAAGTAATCAGGCTCAATGTGGTCGCAAGTAAGGTTATAAACCTTGCTTCTTTTAGACAAAATATCAACAAGACAAAATTAGCTTCAAAGTGAAATGGATCCATAGGTTTAGACAAAAAAGGCTTCACAAGAAATTCATTGAGAATCCTTAATAACAAACATGAGCCTTTTGATGTCAAGTATTTTGAAGACTATTTCAGAAGAACCTATTGGGAATTATGGTAGGTGTTGGGAGAAGATGTAGAATAAAAAATGAAGATACATCTTATGTATATGGCTATTGATATACATCTTTTTGTCAATAGTGACTTTGACTATGCCAGCTTTTTAACTGAGCCTACTCATAATCAATTGGTAGACATTAAGAGAAGGAATAGTGATAATGATCCGAAGGTGAATTCAAGAGGGGAATGATCTCCCAGTGCAATGTTGGACCTATATTTGCAACAAAAATTGTAGTTATTCCAACTATGTTACTTTTGAGAATTGATTTGTAAGACAAGTCATGGAAAGGTTGGGTCTACCTGGAATCAAATTGCACAAGGAAATTTTGGATTTCCTTAGGCCTAAAGATAGGAGGTCGTGTTGGAAAAATGAAGAACATCTCATTTTGTTGTTTTATGTTGTCATTGATGTTACCATGATATATGAATTGCAATTGCAAGATCAAGTCTGAAATTTTTCCGATATTCTGGTCCGATATCTGAACTGGTATAATGCTTACATCCTCCAATATTCTGGTCCGCAGTTGTTTGTTGTTGATTACTATTACTTGCAGTTTTTGGAAATGGTGCATGGATGTTGTAAGCATATATATTCAATATCTCACGTCTTTAGATGCTCATATGTTGTATCAACATTATTCTATTGATTGCAATTTTGTTGTTAGGTCTATCGTTGGCCAACCTAATGAATAAACAATGTAATGGTGAATTAATTTTTCTTTGCAGATATATGTGTGACCTATCTTAGGTCTGTGCCGACATGATGTAGTGTGTTTGGTGTTTGAATTTCTTATGGGAGGAATTTGTGAAATATTATAGCCAATAGTTCATATTTTTGATGAATAAGTACATCTAATTAGGCCGACCTAATTGATACTTGCGAAAAGATTAGATATATATATTGGAAAAAATTTGAAGACTGAACATGGGATGATTGTATTGTCAATGTGAATGTGAAGAAGAGTGAATATGATGAAGTGTGTCAAGTCAATTTATTGAGCTTCATTGGAACTAAATCAACACCCACTAGGTGTACTTTCTTAGTTCATTTTTTGGTTGTAGCCATTTTGTCATTGTAATTCTGTAGGTAGTGAGCCTTTGTATTTTGGAAAGTGAGTCCTAGTAGTGATCCACCCCATTTTGTAATATCTTATAATCGGTTATACTATATTGTGAGCTAACACTCACCGTGGTTTTTCCCATTTTGGGTTTTCCATGTAAAAATATTGGTGTTCATGTGTTTTGTGATTTCATGCTCTGTTAATGCTTTTACTTATCTTTGTTGTTGTATGCATTGGAATAATTGGATGGTATCTATTCAAAAAAATTAAGAAGATATTGATTCACCCCCCCTCTCAGTATCTTGGATATTCAACAATTGGTATCAGAGCTTGGTTCCTCCAAATAAGCCTAACAACTTGAGGGAGATCCTGGAGATGGAAGAAATGAATGATAAAGAAGAGCTTCAAAATGCTCTTGAGGATCTTGAAAATTTTGAAAGAGAAAACAAAGATCTAAAAGAGAATCTTGAAGATGCAAATGAATGTGTCTAGAAATTAAAAGGGCAATTGAAAAATTCAAAGAAAGGCATAGGGAAGTAACTGATCAATTGAAGTAGGCTAATAAAGAAATTACTAGTTTAAAAGTGTAAGTAGAGTAGAAGAAAAGAATTGAAGAATGTCCGAACAAATTGGTACAAAGCAATTATGATGAGTGCACTAAGCTTGAACAAGAAGTGGTGAACCTGAAATTGGATCTGGAGAAGGAAAAACTCTATGAAAACAATAAAAAATATAGCTCAAAAAGGCTTGATGAATTGATCTCGGGATAGAAAACAAGTAAAGACAAAGGTAGCTTGGGAATAGAAGGAGGTGAAATCTCTAAGGACAACTAGAAGACTCAGAATAAAGGAAATCAGAAAGGAAATTCAAGGAACTTTGCTAGGAGACCATCTATGAGACAGCCTAATGCACAAGGTATTCATCCTTTAATGACACTGGTTTTTCATGCAACAAATTTGGTCACAAGGCAACAAAATGTAGGAGTAGGATGAATTAGTTTCCTATTTCCTTCTCTGGTCAATGTTTTGCATGCAAAATAATTGGACATAGGGCAAGTGAATGCAGAACCTTGATGATGAATCAGTTTAATGGAGGAAGAGTGAATCAATCCTTTAATGCCTATTGATATACTTGTAACAAGTATGGACATAAAGCTAATTAGGACAGAACAATAGTTAGTGGAAGTCAATCTAATCAGAGAAATATTTTCTGCTATAACTACAACAAACTAGGACATATCTCAAGAGTTTGCAGAAGCAAGAAGGGTAAGGAGACCAATCCGGTAGAAAAGAATGAACCTATCAAGAAAATTGACAAAGAAGAAATGAAGCAATAAATGAACAAGATTTGGAGGAAGAAAGAAGAGCCTGAAATAGTTGATGCGTTTGTGCCCTCATCCGGTACAGACAATCCCTCCAGGAATTAGACCTAGCAAGGTCTAAGGGGAAGCTTTAATAGAAAATCACTTGAACCCCCTTGATGTTCAGCATGCCAGTCTTTGGCATGAAGATATGTTGTGAGAAATGATAAGGTAGAGGTTATACAAGTGGAACCGGAAGAAAATATGAAGGAATGATCATTTATAAAGAAAATTAGGGTTTTTCTAAGCAGAGAAGAGTTTTTAACAGCTTTTAAAAATCTATTGCATTTAATGTGAGTTAGGGAAGATCATTGTTTTATAAAGAAAAATGTTTAAGGAATTTTAATCACTCGTGCATTTGAAGAAGTTGAAGATATTTTTGGAGCATTCTTGAAGTGATTTGGAGTTCGAGCCTTACAAACCCTAGTTTTGGTTCATCGTGAAGAAAGAGGTATTTTAATTTTTTGTGCAGTTGTGGTTTGTGATCTTTGAGTTTTTCATTGGGAAGAATGGCAACCCCTATAGTTGTTAAAGTGTCAGAGAGACCCAGGCCATCCTATAGAAAATATTCCTCAAAGGTTTTCAAAGATGACCCTATGGGCACATTCTCATCAATCCCTCATGGGGCCAGTCATGCCAACCGAGGACACAAGAATGTATATTCGAGTAAGGACTAAGGAATTCAATCACACCAAATTGATCAAAATTTGGTAGAATGAGCTCACTGTCCAGATAGTTTCATGATAAAACCTAAATACTCGAACCTGGTTGTGAAGAGGTTAGATAGATGGAACAACTTTCCCAACTTTTGTTTCGTGGTTGATGATAACTTTGTGAAGCCAGTCTTAAGCAAAATACATGATAAATTCCTATGGACTAACCGACCTCACTTGATAACTAAGGAAGTGATTAGGGTTGCTACCGACCTCTAGGATAAAGTACCAGTACCTATATTAAAAGTCATGAAGAATGAAGTGGTAACAAAACTTACAGGAGCCATATATGACAAGAGAGCCTTAACAAAAAATTTCATCACTAATCCAACTATGAAGTATACATCTATCATGATTGGTCATAAAATATACTTCACCAATAGAGAGAACTCTATTTCAGCCACAACCATTTATACTGGTTTTGATATGGTAATCAATGGTGTAGAATATGACTTATGTGAGCTTCTTCAGCAACAGTTGCTTGAGAATTTGAAGTCGACAAAAGAAAGGAAGTATGCTTTCAAATTTGGTTCATTGATTGTATTTCTTTTGTTCTATTTCATGAAGAAACTTCCTGGAAAGAATGATGAAGTGTTTTGGGACTCATCCATACGGGTGGCACATCAAATCTTTGATCATATGCATAATTTGGGCGATCTGAAAGCTCAAGAAAATGCTCTAACAACATTCTTTGTTGTATTTAAGAGCAACATGAATGATAGAGATAGGATATCAAGGAAAATGGTTGAGAAATATAAAGATGACATCATATTCCATGTTTCCTCTCATGAATGCATGATTGAAGCAATAGAATCCTAGACCATATGGATTCAACCATTGGGATATGAAATTATAGAAGATGAAGTTGAGGGTTATGTACAAATGTTGCTGAAAAATCCAAAGGATCCCAATTAACCTAGAATTGGTACTTCTATCAAAAAGTCTATGGAGATCCACATGGAGCACCAAAAGCCCATAATTAGAAAGAGAGTGGAAAAGAAGCTTAGAGAAGTCTGATTCATTGATGAGTAGATTGCTCTTGTAAGGGTTAAGGGAGAAGAGTTGGAGGTAAAATCATTTGGCCTTAGGAGATCCGGCATGACTACTCCTGCTAAATCCTCTGTAGCCCATGCAATAAAAGTTGAACCCAATTCCGCTGAAAAAGGAAAAGGACCAGTTTCCTTCGGACCTACTACTAGATCTAGGAAGAGGAAATAAATTCCTTTGGTGGCCCCTAGAAAAAGAGGAAAGAAAGAGAAAGCTTTTAGGGAGAAAAATCTTAGCGTCACAGATGATCGGGATGAAGAGGAAGAGGATCCTACTGCAAAATTAGTGAAGAAAAGAAGAGGAATTTTATCCTCTAGTGAACGTGCTTCTAAGGAAGTTGTTAGTTCTAAGAAAGTGCATGTTGTTGTTGGCTTTCAGTTGCTTATTGTGGTTGTTTTTCCTTGATGTCAAAATAGATTTTGATGGTGTGATTTCCTCATAGACAATTGATGTACATGCTCTCAGATTTAGCTTTTTGTATATATTGATTGGCTTGAGTAATACGTCATAATTGGTGTTCATTCATGTCTTGATCATAGTCAGTAATGATTGGCATCATGGCATGTTTATGATACTTGGTGCATTTGATTTGTATTCAATATTTGGCATATTCGGTATTTTGTGGATAGTAATTTGGTTTTGTATCTTGATGATTGATATTGTCATATGACATTGGCACTATTGTTTTGGCACTCTTGGTTTTGGCATTCAGTTTCATAGTTAGATTTGCAACATTGTGATGTTTTTTTATATTCAGATTTGATGTCTTGTGGTACTAATGTAGACAGTAGTTTTACTTGGTTTTGACATGGCACATACAGTTGATGACATTGTAGTGAGAAGATTCATTTTAGGTGATGACAAATGAGAAATACAGGTGATGAAATTTTAGTGAAGGTGATGACATTGTAGTGGGAAGATTCATTTCAAGTGACGACAAATGAGAAATACAAGTGGACATTTTAGTGAACTTATATTTGTGTTTTAGATTTCATGACTACATTTTTATGCTCAATCATTTTATCAAACTGCATTTATATGCACACAACTTTCATGCATTTCTTGGTGCTTACATGATAAGGTGAAAGTTATTGTTTCACTAGCACACATTATATTGTGCTCAAGCTTCACTTTCATATTGTTTACTTTTGGTATAAAGTGCAGAGGCATTCATGTGTAGAAGTCTTTGGTATTGTTTGGTATCTCAAATAATCTTTCAGAGGTCTTGGTATTCATGTTTATGATCAGTTCACATGGCTTTGACTTGGCATTGTTAATATTTTGATTCTTCAAAGTAACATTTTATGATTTAAATATGGACACTTGCATTTTACATGGAGTCAACTTGGTTTCAGTTTATAGTTTATTTTCCCTTGATAGTTATCGGGCCTCTATTGTTTCTAATGGAAAGTGTTTAATTTAAAGGAAATCAAATGTAATCAGGCATCTACCATATCATATATGACATATAGCTCTTTTACCTTTATTTTCTATCGGCCTTTGTATTGTTTGAAAGTCATGTAACACATGACTATTGGCCTTAACACCAAAACATCAGACTTATTATTTTCCGGCCTTATCATGTTGTCGACATAACATCATTAAGGATGACTTGGCAGTAACATTATCATTATGGGGTTGACTTGGCAGTGATTGTTGGTGGACTTCAAACTTCATTATGATGTTTCTTTTGGACTTCAAATGATATTGAATATCATTACTTTCACAAATTTGACAATAGTATTCACTTGAGTTTTGTATTCATTAGGGAAAAATGAGTTTTGAAACTAACATTTTGCTGAAGGAAAAACCCTAGCCGCCTAGAGCCGACATGGAAGAGAGATTTGATCGATAGTTTAGAAAAGCTCAAAGTCGGGTATTTCATTTCTGGTTTTTGCATTTGCTAACAGGTATTATTTAAATGCATTCATTAACAGGTGTTATTAACTGCTCATTCTGAAATGCATTGTTTCCTAGTCAGGATTTTTCAAGTTGTTTTGAAATCCTAATGGCATTTGATGTATGGCTTCTGAGGTTGTTTAGAAACCCTAACTGCATTCATTGATTTGAGGATCACTTTTAAGAAAGCTGGTTGATTAACAAACAGAGTTTCATTGTTCAAAAATGTTTAATCGAAGACTCTTCAATTATTCCTTTTGGAATCCATTTTAACTATTTTTTTTTGTATAAAAATATGGTTGCAAGCCATTTTCTCAGAAGAGATAATTTACATGGCTACAAACGAGAGTTGAAGTAACATCAGGGCTTGCAGACTTGTAAGGGTGTTTTATTGAAACATCTTTATAGTGCAAAAATAGGGGTTTTGAGAGACCATTATTCTCTCTGGTTCTATACAGAGATTATTTTTATTGCAGAATATTTTTGTAATCAAGTACTGGCATTCACAGTACATATTTTGTAATGGGCTATAATGTAGACTATCCTATTGTATACTACTGAGATGTTGTGATTGCAGAAGATAATTACAATTACAGGACCTTGATAGTTTACATTGTTTATTGAGAAACACTGAAAGAGGGGTTGGTACTCCTTGAGATTGGTGTCTCTAAATGAGGGGTTGGTGCTCCTTGAGTGGGTGCTCAGAGATCAGCCTGTAAGGCATTGTAAGAAGTGGTTTTTGAAGTTAAGCCAATAAGGCAATATTGGAGTGGTTTTTCTTCCCTGAAAGGGTTTTCCACTTGGAAAAATTTTGTGTTCTCTTCTTGTGTGGTTTGTGCTTATCTCATTTAAGTTCTCATTATGTCATTTGTCAAATTTAGTTTGTCAATGCTCTGGTTCTTAAAATGTTCAAGTTGGTCATTTAAATCAAGTTGTGAAAAGTTGATGCAATAGACATATGCATTTTATGTTCAATACTTAAATGGTTCAAAGTCTGTTAATTGAAATTTGCAAATTATGAATGTTCATAAATTGTCAAAACAAAGTTGCATATAATTCATTCAAATTTTCCATTGTATTAAAAGTCTAAAGTTAAATTTTGTGCATTCAAGTTTTAAAATTTACTTCACTCTGATTCACCCCCCTCAAAGTGAATCCACTTTCAATAGTTGTATCATCTTCTGATGATGAGGAAGAATAGAAATTTGGTGTTCATGTGCACCCCAAACCAGAGTCAAAGAAGACTAAGGTGTCTGATGAAGCCTCTGTGGACCAAAGAGAAGGACAAGACAATCCGGTAAGTTCTGGTCCCCATTTTAAATTAGAGACAAATCTCAATTATTTGTTACATATTGAAAATATGATGAAGCCTACAACAAAATATTATGATGATGTTGGAGAAGAGGATAAGAAAACATTGATTTTAGTTGTCATTCAATATGTAATCATCTTGGAAGTCAAATGGGATAATCTAAAGAAAGATGTACCTGAGAATATGTGGGAAACTTTGATGAAAAGGAGATCAGAGGCTATTGCACTTGAAGAGAAAATTAGGAACAATGCATTTGATAAAATTGGGTCTTCCCTGACCTCGAATGATCTAGAGACTTTGAAAGAATTTGTGCAGATATGTTTCAAATGAAGAAAAGGGTAAATATTTTAATGACTAGGAATAAAAAGTAGATAAAGAAAATAAGGAAGGAAACAACAAAGGTGATCTAGGATATAGTAGAGAAATATGGCATGCTTAAGGCTAATGAGGATGTTGTTGCTGAAAATGTTGAGGAAGATACTCCTCTTGATATAGGTGATGCAGGTATTTCTGAAGACATTGATGTTGAAAATGATGTCGGTGGTGAAAATTATCCTCTAAAATTTTGAGAAGCAAAATGAAGGTGAAGTTGAGCATGAAAAACATGATGATGCTCCTTCGAAGCACAACGAAGGTGAAAAAGGAAGTGAAGAAGAAGAAAAAGATAAAAATGGAAAAGATGGAAATGATGAAGAAGACAAAAGGGATAAAGATAAAAATGAAAATGAAAAGGAAGAAAAGAAAGAAGAAGAGGAAGTGGAAGAAGAAAAGAAGGAAGAAGAGAAGGAAAAGGGAGAGGAAGAAAAGAAAAATGAGGAATCTGTCGGGAAAAATGAAGAAATTCAAAATCATATTGTAAAATCTCTTAAGCATCTTGGAGAATCATCCTCTAAAAATGATGTACTGAAAGGCTTGCTATCCAAGCAAATTAGATTCCAGCCAATAATTCCTTAGGAGCTTCTACAACTTCCTATGATTGAAGGGTTTGTAGATGTGGATAAGATGTCTTCAGTTCATAAAGTGGTGTTAGGAGATGCATTGCAGGCATTCAGAAGGAAGGAAATTCTTGAAACACATCAAAAAGGAACAAAACTTATAGAAGATGATCTTAAGGAATTGCAGGAGGTCACACCTGGTGCATCTATTGATGCATCGCTCGCTCCTATTGAAAAATTGGGATTTTTGTTGGATTCTTTCAAGGAGTATGCCTCCGGGATTGGAGAAAAGACAAAACAAGAAGTTGAGGAAAAACTGGCAGAGAAAAGGCTACCGACATTGCATGAAAAGTGTGCTCTAGCACACTAAAATGTTGAAAACCTGGAAGCTATGAAGATCTTTGAGTCAGAAGCAAATGTTGTTCTTGCTTATTGCTTGAAGTGGTCGGATGCCACCCAAAATAGTAAGGTTGTTATGGACTCCATTGAGTCCTAGTTGATTGTTGTCTCTGGTACTTATAGTATATCCAAAGATAGAGAAAGATCAACCTGGAATGCGATCACTGTGCATAAAGAAAAATTCTTTGTCTTACAGATGCAAAAGGAAGAGATTATCAAAAAATTTGATCAGCTAAGTGACATTATAAGAGTGGAATACACTCTGGTTGGAAAGGCCTTGGTAGGCACATAAAAACTTGAGAAGATAAATTTGACTCCTGATACTTCGGATGGTGCAGAAGAAACTCTAGTAGAGTTGGAATCTCTGAATAGGATGTTGATTGGTGTAAAGGATAGTTGTGAGAATGGTAAATCAGTATGGGAAGGTATTCTTAAGGAGCTTCAAGGATCTCCATCCTTCGGTTGATGCATGTTTTTTTTTTCTTTGTTTTCATATTTCAATTTTTGGGACACCCTTTTTCCTTGATGTCAAAGGGGGAGTGAAGAAGGTGAAATGTTGGTGTTAGGAGAAGTGTTGTAAATGAAGTTTCGAAGCTTTTGCAAGTTTTGTTTTGAAAATTTTGGCACATGTTACCATCAATGACAAAGGCGGAGATTGTTGGAAAAATGAAGAAGAATATCTCACTTTGTTGTTTTATGTTGTCATTGATGTCACCATGATATAAGAGTTGCAACTACAAGATAAAGTTTGATTTTTTTTGGTATTCTAGTCTGATATCTGAACTGGTATAATGCTTACATCCTTCGATATTCTAAACCGCAATTGTTTGTTGTTGATTATTGTTTCTTGTAGTTTTTGGAAATGGTGCATGGATGTTGTAAGCACATATATTCAATATCTCATATCTTTGTATGCTCGTATAGTGTATCAAAATTATTCTATTGATTAAAATTTTTCTATTAGGTCTATCATTGGCTGACCTAATGAATAAACAATGTAATGTTGAATCAATTTTTCTTTGCGGATATATGTGCAACCTTAGGTCCATGCCGACATGATGTAGCGTGTTGGGTGTTTGAATTGCTTTTGGGAAGATTTTGTGAAAGATTATAGCCAATAGTTGATATTTTTCATGAATAAGAAGTGCATCTAATTAGGTCGACCTAATTGATGCTTGTGGAGAGATCAAATATATATATTGGATAGTTTTTGAAGACTGAACATGAGATGATTATATTGTGAATGCGAATGTGAAGAAGAGCAAATATGATGAAGTGTGTCAAGTCAGTTTATTGAGCTTCATTGGAATTGAATCAACACTCACTAGGTGTACTTTATCAGTTCATTTTCTGGTTGTAATCCATTTTGTCATTGTAATTTTGTAGGCAGTGAGCCTTTGTATTTGGATAGTGAGTCCTAGCAGTGAGCCACCCCATTTTTTAATATCTTATAACCAGTTATACTATATTGTGAGCTAACACTCACCGTGGTTTTTCCCATTTTGGGTTTTCCACGTAAAAATCTTGGTGTTCATGTGTCTTGTGATTTCATGCTCTGTTAATTCTTTTACTTATCTTTGTTTTTGTATGTATTGTAATAATTAGATGGTATCTATTTAGAAAATTTAAGAAGATACTGATTCACCCCCTCTCTCAGTATCTTGGATATTCAATAGGCCGAAGTTAGGAGTATAGAATAACTAGGGAGATTATTACCTCTATGATAGGTCAGTTGTTATTATAATTTATGAGTGCCCTCAAGCCCCCCATGTGCTACCTAGATATGTGTCACCCAAGTTGGCATTCATGGAAATTATATGGAAATTGAATCAGACTAGTCAATTTCATTTAAGGAAACAAAAGAAAGGGTCTTTTTTTCCTTATGTTACTGGCTTTTTAGATTTTAGTTCAACCAGAGACATGTTATGTAGGCTAAATGAAATGCTTGGGGAATACAAGTTATTACAAGTAAAAGTTAGGGATTTTGACCCTGAAGGTTTCATACACGAGGTCCAATTTTCACCATCGGGTTGATGAAAACAAAGATGTTATAAGAAATTGTAAGGATGAATCTGAGGTAATAAATGTAAAATAAAAATGGCTTGCATTCATCAAGGCAGAGACTACCAGGAAAAAGAAGGATAAGGATTATCTTGGAGCATCTTCTGATATTGATGACCCAATTGCCAAGATTGAGGCGGTGCTTAAGAATTTTGACAGAGTTGTAGGTAATGCACCTACCCTAGAAGAGAAACTAGCAAAGCGGCTTAGACCTGACCCTTCTATTAGAAGGCCCTAGGGGCCTGTTATTAGAGGAAATATGCAATCATACCCACCACAAGTCACTCCCTCTCCTCCCCCTCAAATAATCAATGTGGATTCTCCCCCAAGAGAGCAACCACAGAAGAGGATGAAATTTGAGAAATCATCATTGTTGGTTGAAAATCCCACCAATCCAAATGAAATTGAAGATGTTCATATCACCATGGATGTAATTAAATAATATATGTCATCCACCCAAGACCAAATATTGTTGGCCTTATTCAGCAAAGGTTCGAGTTGGATGTGGCTATGGGAAGATATAACCTCAATGTTGTAAGGGAATTTGCATGTTCACAATTCATTTCTAATGATGAGTTTGTAAAATCCCAAGAGTTTAAAGCTTTTGTTATAAGAGAAAATAGGGAGGAGTACCATAAAAGAGTTTAATTGGCACAAGCAGATGTACCTAGAGAAAAGTATGATGAAGTAGTTACAAAGGTAAGGGTAGAAATGAATTTTGAGTCCAAAAATAATATGCTTGAAAAAGGGAGAAGAATCGTGCAAGATAGTGGATTTCTACTGTAGGAAGGGTTAAAATTCAACACAAAAGGCTAAGACCAATGATAGCAACCACAACTACCTAAAATCTAAGCCCAAATCCCAATCCAAGTAAGAAAGCGCAAGATGATAAAGGAAATCAAAAAAACATCAAAACAATATTAAAATTATCATATCAAAGTTGGTTCATCTTCCTTGCTTCTCCTCCATTCTTCTCAAGTTACAAGCTTTCCCTTAGATTTTGATGTGTCCAAGTACCTACAAGTGATAGTGATTGATAGCAACAATTTTGGAGAATATGGTTGTAAGGTTGGAATGAGGGAGACAACATTCTTTTATAGTAAAGCTTCTCTAACAAATGATCAAGATTGAAAGTACAGAAGATGTCAAGATCAATGGTTAAGGTTTCATGCACTATGTAGTGGTAGGGTTAAGGATGGCTAAGGATAGACGGTCAAGATTGAAAGAAGACTAGAGAGAATCAACGGTTGAAATTCAAAAGAGGAAGTGGAGGGAAAGTGGAGGCATAAAATAATAATTTTTAATTGGAGAAAGGATCTTGGCAATTAAATCATAATATTATTTAATTTGGGAGAAGATGTGGAGAAGTAAATAATCAAAAATGATTATTCGTTTATGGAGAAAGAGGGAAAATGATATTTAATTAAAATGATTATTATTCAACCATTTAATAAAATATGGAGGAAATGGAATAAGAGATATTAAAT
The DNA here is from genome assembly GCA_007258455.2 of Sequoia sempervirens. Lineage (NCBI taxonomy): Eukaryota > Viridiplantae > Streptophyta > Pinopsida > Cupressales > Cupressaceae > Sequoia > Sequoia sempervirens. The sequence goes on along the minus strand of VDFB02358134.1, from coordinate 179,347,150 downwards.
AATTAAATTAGATTAATTATTTAATAGTGGAGAGAAGAGGTTAGATGAATAGCCAAATAATTAAAATAATTATTTAACTATAGACGAATAGTGAAAGGTGAATAATTAAATAAATGAGAATTTATTTAACTATAGAGAGAAAAGGATATTAGTGACATAATTAAATAAATATTTAATTTAT